>OZ001670.1:3155459-3560459 GCA_963924145.1 Pyrausta purpuralis | reverse complement strand
GCAGACACAATCCCATCAAGTCATAATTAAATAATAATAATTGATAAAAAAAGAAACAATGTCACATTAAATTATATATAAAAATGTCAAAATTTGTCGTCTAAAAATTCCTGTACATTATAATAACATTTGTCGACCAAGATTACTTTAAGTTTATTTTTAAAAAGGTCCTTATTTAAAAGCTTCAAGTTATTGGGTAGTTTGTTGTAAATTTTAGGGATGCATACACAACTTTTACTTAACAATGCTGTTTTCGAAGGATTATTACTTTTATTTTATTACTATTACTAAAGAACACATTATTCCCTAACATAAATGTACGTAACTTTTTTCTGTAAACTTGCAACTTTCAGAGTTACAGCCGATTAGACATCGGTAATAAATAGTATTATTTTATTCGGACTTTCGCAGATTTGATACAAAAATCCTTCAAATACTGTTCGGATCAGATTAATAATAATAAATTAGGTACATTGTAACACCCCAACATCCATTGAAATCAATGTCTCACATACTAATTATAAAAAAAATGTCTTTTTATTGCCAAATATCATTTGTAGCCAACTATGGTCGTAAATTGGCTTGGGACTTTGCACACCTGTGTTGCACGTGCGCGCGCTTTTGTTTGGAATAGTTATCAGTGACGTTGGGAATTTTTCAGTGGTCACATCTACATACAAAAAAATCTTCTCCATACAAAAAAATGATTATCATTTTTTTCTGTAAATTTGCAGGGTTTTAAGAAAAATTGCAATAAGTAAAAGTGATTTGAAATCAAAAGACGAATACGTAAAAAAAACAGCTTAATAGATGAACATAAACTCTAAGTCCACTTTTTTTGAAGACTGAACTAGTGTGCGCCGTGGACTGTACAAAACAGTTTTACCTAGTTATCTCTTATTTTTTTTTGATGTATGTAATTGGCTCTCAAAATGTATTTAATAAATTTCCAGATACGCATCAGAGAAGGTGCCTCTAATCGCTGTGGTCGGGAAGGACTACGGATCAGGGTCCAGCCGTGATTGGGCTGCCAAGGGACCCTATCTTTTGGTAATTATTAACATATAAGTATCATTTATTTTTCACCTCTCGTGTTCGGAAAATTTATTGAACAGCTTTTCCATTCCTAGGGTGGAACTTAATTTAGATTTTTAGAGTTAAAGATAATTAAGTCACATCATATCATCCAATGGCGCTTTGCATATTTTTTTTGCATAACTAAACATAACAAGTATTTATTATGATCGCTGATTTAAAAAAAATACAATTGGTCTAATTTTTTACAATTAAAAATCTACAATTAAAATATTCGGTTGCCTGCTATACATAGTGGCACTTTCTTTAATTTTAAATTGTTACATTTTCTCTTTGCCTTTGAATTTTGTTTTTAATTTGGTAGATTATTACACAAGTTAGTAAGAAGGCGGAAGATACTTGGCGGGATTTTGTTGTTCATTAAAAAATCTTCTTACTCACTCCCATATTTAGCGGTCACTCATAGCGCTATTTCATGAAGTAAAATTGAATCTGGAATTTGACATCACCTGTGGTAGTTTTGGTGACAAGGTTAAAGTTGCGTTCTTCTACTATTATTATTGTCTGTGAGAAAAAATCGATCGATATTTTTCACAAGGATTTGAAATATTTGATATCGTCAACGTTTTATGTACTCTGTTTTCTTCCGTGCCGTTACTGTCCTACTAATCGTGTGTTTTGTATATAATGACAGTAAATAAACTGACATGTCTTGACTCCAAATTAAACGCCATTCTTCATTACAGTATTATATTAAATAATCATCATATTCTTTACATTATTCCGGTTATTGTACAAACAATTATAATTTACTTCCGTACACATTTTATGCCGCCCTTTGATTGACATCCCACTAACTGAAAGTGACGTTTTTACTTTTAATATTCATTACATAGATAACGTTTTAATGTTATCTTTACAAACATGTCTGAAATCTTATCTCTCTTTACAAATCAATGGAAGTACCTTATAGATATCTACCTAATATCTAACGGATTGCTACACATGTTGTTGTGCAAAAACTCGAGGTTTCATTTCTTGCCAAAAAAACTAAATACCTCATCACCACATCTACAATTACAGCATTTTTTTAGCAAAAACGTTTTCATAAATTTAGCACCTTACCTTTCTTAAAATAAAGTCTTAAATAGACTAAACCCCACTTTATGATATCATAAATTTAACACCTTACCCTCCTCAAAACAAAGTCTAAAATAGACTAAACCCCATTATTTCTGAATCAACAGGGCATCAAAGCAGTAATAGCGGAATCGTTCGAACGAATCCACCGCTCAAACCTTGTGGGCATGGGCATCATGCCTCTGCAGTTTCTCGACGGACAGAACGCCGACTCTATAGGCCTCACTGGAGCCGAGACTTACTCTATTGATGTACCGGATACAATTGCACCTGGAGATACTCTTACTGTTAAGGTAAGTGTTTACTTTACGCTATTTAAATAATCCTCAAAAAGTGTATGGATTAGAATAGATTAGACGATTTTGATGCAATTTCATGCAAATATATTAGTATGACAATTCATTAAAATCGATCTAGATGTTTTAGCGTGCTGACAAAATATAATTATCTATACTCTGATTTTTAATTAGATAGACCGAAATTACATTTAGTGGGTGATCACTTTTTAAAATTTCAATTACATTCGATTATTGCTTTTATAAGATTAAAAAATATTCAAATAAAATCTGTTTAAAAAACATATTTCTTCCAAATATCATCGTTATTTCTATTAATTTATGTACGCAAAGTAAATAAAAACGATATAGGTAAAATCATACAAGAATTGCTATTGCAAGAGAAAGTACCTACATTTTTATTACTTATGTTTTATGTATTATTATAATTATGAGTAAAACCATTAAATTGAAAAAAACATATCACAAGTTCAATTGATCGAGTACAATTGAATTGTTACAATACTATTGGCACAACGCTTGCAACATTAAAAAATAAAAAGTTCGATTGAAGCTGTCATTCTGGATCAGAGTATAATTTAAGAACTTGGCAATTTTTCTACGATCAATTTAATGAGCAGTTTTCTTGTCATCAGATGTAACCATCTGATTGACGAGCTAGATTGATTGAGGGATGGCGCTAGTGTCGCTTTAGAAAATATTTTTTTAAGCTTTATTTAAGTATATAAATTGCACTTGTAAAAAGCAACTTTGGCTGTGACAGACGAGGAATCGAACCCCGGTGACGGTGGCCGAGTTGTATAGGCATACGCCCGGATAGCGTAAGACACGGGGTTCGATCCCTCGTCTGTCACAGCCAAAGTTGCATTTTACAAGTGCAATTTATATTATTAAGTTTGTATAGTGACAAAACACTATAAAAACAAAAATGAAATTTATAAAAGTATTATCATTATTTTTCAACGTAAATAATAATAAACAATAAAACAATATTATTTTCAACACACTTGCTCAAAACGACGTTTTTATTCCACCGATTTTAGGCACATAATCCTAGATATTAAACACGCGTGCTTTTTCGGTATATTATTGCACTAGTGCCTTTTGTTTATTAACTCGACCAATTTACATTTGTACCCTAGTACCAAGTCGTAAGTAAGAAGAAGAAGAAGCGATATAATTTGGTCGGGTTATAACTTTTATTTTAGCAACAAACAGTATTTATGCGAAAGATAAACAGTATTCTACATAGGTATTTATTTCAATAAATGGCAAATCCAGATTCATTCATTTAATTTTTCTGTAATTTGTGTTTTTAACACGAATTATTATATTTTTAATCTTGGCTGTTGGCCGATCTAGTTCGCCCTTAGCCTTGCGCGCGCATCGGTATCGCGGTAAGAAAAAAAACAATGCGCCATTTTTCGTAAATAGGTAATTGTCGGCTGTGACGAAGTTTGGATTAATTGTGAATTTTAATATTAACGAAAATGTCTACTCAAGTAAAGAAAATGAAGAAAACCTATTATTAACTCTGCCGGACATACGTGACGAGGCGAAAAACGCGTGCGATAGTCTTTTGCCATCAAAGTCGAGTGAAATGTATTTTTACCAAGTGTTTAAAAAAAAAAGTATATGAAGAGTCTTGTTTTTTCCTCCCAAGTGTGTTGAAAACGTCGTATGATACGCGTGTGCCTGTGACCATTATATACGTGGCTTTCTTATGGCGCACACAATATCGCCTTGTATATAATGGTCAACTTAGCACACTTGTATCATAATGTACTATTAAAGTTTTAGGTGTGCCTTGAGTAAATAAAGTACTTTATAATGACAAAAAATAAGTATATTAATTAATCTAAAGGTCTCTAAATCAAGTATTTACTTACGATTTTTTTTTGTCTATGGTTTTTCTGCCAACGTGAAAAATAAAAATGTCTCTAAAGGTACCTCAACGCCATCTAGTGGGAGCCATAAAGTGATGAGACAAATCTGCTCATTATAATAATAAAAAACAAGAATTACAAAAAAAAAACTTATTTTATGCAACCCTATATTTTTGTTCCAGGTATCCACCGGCCAGTCTTTCCCGGTCAAAGTGCGCTTCGACACAGAAGTCGATCTGACGTATTTCAAAAACGGAGGCATTTTGAACTATATGATCAGAAAGATGTTATAATGACACCGTTAAATGAATGTATGGAGTAATCGGGAGTAGTTAAAGAAAAGTTATTTTTAAACCAACTTTATTTTTATTGTGAAAGATAAACTAATTTATTTATCTTATGGTGCAGAAAAGTTAAAGGCTTTTATTTGGTTTTTATTTTGGGACCATAAATATTGTCATCAATCTGACTATTAATAATTTACGTTTAATCAAAATTATGAAATAAAAAAATAATTAGACACCAATCACATACCTTGCTCTGATCCAATAGGAGGTAGCTAATGCACTTGTATTAGGAAATCAGAACAACGATAGTACCAAACACCCAGACCAGAGATAATATAGAAAATAATGATTTCTATGACTCGATCAGGTATCGAACCTTTAAATTCCAATTTTAAAAGTGATAGCCAAAGTGTCAGGTTTATAATTGATTTTCTTAAAGTGAAATTGTTAGTCACAATTGTCGAATTGTAATATAATTCCATAGTCTTAACACAAAATTAGGCATATACATTCATTATTTATAAGAAAATGGTGTAGCGGTGGTTAAGTTATGTATGGGATAATTTTATTTTTATTTGTAGTAAAAATCACTGGGTGATTTTAAAGCGCAGGTAGATTCTTTGACAGAATTAGTTTAATTATTGCTCATTTTTTTAAATAATTTATTACACCCTGTATGTAAGTAAAATTAATACATTATTATGTAAAATGTTTTGTAGGGATGTATAATGTAAAAAAAATATGTTATCAAATAAATATTTACTTATATTTTTATATTGGGAGTATTATTTTACTTTAACATACCTATAGGACTATCATTTAATTAAATATAAAACTAAAAGCAGATTTTTAACATAAAAAAATGTGTGCGTGTACTAGTGTACACACGTAAGAAGTGAAACTACTTTAGGGCCTTTTTTTTTAAATTGGTTAAATAAAGTTAAATTAGATAAAGTTATAAATGTCATATATTTGTAGCAACTACAATAGCAGAACCGAACATCCAATAATCTAATTAGTGTGTTGTTGCACTATTGCTCTTGAATGTATTGCTCGGAGCCGTTATCTAATATCTCTTGTCCATAATCACTACAGATAATATGTAATTACAAACTAAGACATGCAACATAAAAAAAAAAAAAAAAAAAAACTTAAAATCTACCTATTCAAAAACGAAACTATTTCCTTGCGGCAAGGAGGCTATGATGCTGGCTGCGTTCCCGCGTTGGATAGCTATGCTAATCCTTTGAGCTAGGAACCAGCCAGCTTTATTATTGGCTGTAACGGAATTTAATTTAGGCGCAATGTTTCGAAACAACAATTTAGCTGAGGGTCCCCACGGCCCAAATGTTTCAACACCAAACGGCGCAAACACATAGTCACTTGCGAGTGAGACGTACTTGCGACGCTTGGCGTTTTCAGCCAACTCTGCTGCTGCTCCAGCTTTAAGGGCTGATTCTCTGAGATGGGAGGGGGCCAAAGTATCGACACAAGTTGCATCCCAAACTAAGGCCCGACCCCGTTCCCAGGGAATAAGCGTGAGGCCATCGGGTCTCCTGCCATCGTCACGGACCAAACCACGTGGTTCCAACGTGGAAGGTACATTAATGGTGGCAAGAGCTCTTCTGATGGCGTCATTAAGGGTGGCGTGACGGGCGAGACGCCCAGCGCTTTGCTGGCAACAAAGGCAGTGGAGACCAAATTTATCAACCTCCTTGCCACAGGGACACGTAAATATTTCACATATAGGAGTACCAAGGCGGAGGCCCACACACACCCGGAAAGACTCACTATCGAAAAGAGTGCCCAAATTTTTCGACGGTAAAGCATGAAGCCAGTGACCAGAATCTTTGCAGGAAACCGCCAAGAGCCTTGCACGACCACTGTCACTGACGGAATTTTGAAGTAATGAATCGAAGGTCTCTCTCGCAAGAGGGACATCCCAAAGTTTTTGTTGATGACGTTCCTTTGGAATGTCTTCTCTAGGACAGAGACCTTGCCAAGACTCCTCCGCCTCTCTCACCTCAGAAAGCTGGCGAGGATGCTTAAAGATTTTTTCGGCTAAAACGGAAGTGCTATGCAAAGAGGAGAGAAAAGCGGGGAGGGCTATACTAGAAATTTGGCGAATTCCGATCCCACCAAAACGAATAGGAAGCGAAGCCTGAGCCCAAGAATTATTATCAAAATGTAAATTTAAAATTTTTTCCAAACTATTTTTAAGGGTGGTGTCAAAAAGTTTTAAATAATTATTTTTTTTCCAGATAGGACTAGCACGTAGGAAATATGTAAATTTAGGCACAAAAAGACACGATTTAAGTATAGTAAATGCAATGTGTGAATTTAGGTGTTCTAATCTGGGGGCTGAAAGGGTGAAATCATTCAATTTTTTATCAAGAAAAGGTTCGATGCTAGGATCTAGAAGAGGGGCACCTAGAAGGCAAAGCGATTCAGAATTCAGAATTTTAATGTTAGGAGCAAGGGAATTGAATTTATCAATGATTGCCTGACGGGAACCAGACGAAACGTGATCATTAATAAAAAGTTCACATTTTGAAAGGTTCAGTTCTAAGCCTAATTTCTTAAATCCTTCTATAATCAGGACAAGGTCTTGGAAAACAACATCTGCTTTGCCTCCAAAGGAGCCGTCATCCAGTGTACATCCGGCCGTCTGACCCAGGCTTCTATAGAGATCTTGCATATCTAGGCTTATAAGGAATCGTTAGTGACGCTGATGTTTCCAGGTTTCATCGTTTGTGACGCAATAGTTTTCTTGGAAAATCAAAAAAACTAGGCTCAGACAGCCAGAATTTCGCATTTTCTGACTTTCCAGATCTCAACTATCACAGGGTTTTAAGTCGCTGTTTCTTATAAAATGTGATGTGACGCGTTAGTGACGGTCATCCGAAGTAGTTCCATCCATTTTAATCCAGTACTTTTTGAGAAATCGTGATAAACGTTTGGCTCAGACAGCCTGATATCCGGTCGTCTGAGCCAACTTGTTTTTCTATATATTTCACGAAATGTTACGTTTCGGACAAATGTTTTTAGGATTTACTGATGTGACGACGTTAGTGACAGCTCTCGACCAGATTTGAACCTTCATGACGCACGCGTTTTGGAGAAATTGAGAAAAAACTGCTGGCTCAGACAGCCGGATGCTGGCTGTCTGAGCCACCCAGTTCTACCACTTCCAGGTGTTGTACGAAGCTGAAAACTCATCTAATCTGATGTGACGCGGCCTCTAAGTACAAAAAATCGTAAGTGACGGCTCTATATGCCGCCAATCAAAAGTTATAAGCATTTCAAATGTTTTCCATACATCGATGCATTTGGGTGGCCACACTTCGCACTCTTTATGGAAACGGAAAGACAATTTAGTAGAAAATGTAAGCTAAAGCCCCTCATATCAAAGCGGATGCTTTCTCCTGCTATTTAAATATTTAATTACGTAGTCAATAACTACGCCGATGAAGGAAAATATGTTAATTATGTATGGGGTATTCCACGTTTTAAAATTACTCTTTATTTAAAAATAATCACTAGCTCCAGCTGGTTACTACAATATAAGACTTTTTCGCTATTAAATACATACTAAGTACTCATTCCTCAACTCGTCCCATATTATTACGTCCCATTTGGGACAAGATGCAATAATTAATTTTAATCATTATGCAAATCGCCTACTGCTTTTTTGGGTGCAAAATAATAACCATAAAACAGCGCAGAAGGTGAAACGCAGTTCTCTGGGACCGCTTATTATTATTACGAACAAAAATTACTAAGCCAGCCTTATTTCACCTTCGGAACACGAGACGCGCGCCATCCTTGTGTCCATCTTTGTTCGAACAATATTTCTGATGCGGGGGAATAAAGAATGGAATGCGCTACCGGCTGAGGTGTTCCCGAAACCCTTAATTTGGGCATTTTCAAAAGAAGAATGATTACGCTATTACTGATCAGACATGACCAATCCTCGGCGACATCATCACTTACCACCAGTTGTGATAGTGGTCAAATGGCTGATCATATATATAAAAATATATAGATAGACTATAAAATTATGCAGGATGGAAAGAAATCATCCACCTAATATCATTTATTTTAATAAGAAAGTTTAAATATGTATGTTACAAAATGTATACATAATAAATAAAAATGTAAGTAAGTAACAATGGATATGGCGGTAAGAGAGGTGCGTAGAAACCAACTTACGAAAATAATGAAATAAAATGAAAAAAATATATTTTGTTTTGGACCTGTCATGTTTATTACCACAGGTTGTAGCGTTTATCTTCTTTTAAAGTTTATGTTCATAGGACAAGTAATAATTATTTTGTTTTAATAAAGCAATGATATAAGTTTTGTGCTCGTGGATTTTTACTCAGTTCGTAGACTTTATTGATTTTATGACGAGTATAGTATACCTATTTACGAGGAGTATTATTCACATTTGACTAAAATTGTTTTATCAGATGTATATTATATTTTACTTTGTAATCATTAAAAGGGTTTCCTTTCATACAACAAAATTGTGTTAACTTTTTTGTAACAATTTTTTTTTTTTTCTGATTATACTCATATCGATAGTTTTAACTTTTTGATTACATTAAATGACGTTAAAAATCATTTGATTAAATTATCTGCATCTCGTCCAAAATAAGCTGTAGACATGTATGGGATGAATTGATGAACTACTATTTGTATAAATGCTACACCAGAAACAATTCGTAAAATAACTTTATTATTTACTAAAATATTAATAACAGGAGAATTCTACATGGTAATTCTTAGACGTTGGGTGATATCAGAATTATCAGTAAACAGCTATCTAAACGCCGTGTAAAAAAGTAAGTGCAAAGCGCTGAGTATGCCTAGCCAGCCTGGAGCCTAGCTTTTTTCAAGAGAACGCTGACTACGCCTAGTAAAAGTAGTAAGTAGTCCAACTACATACTGCTCTGCTTACTGAGGTCTGAGTCTGGAGCTCATGTCAAAACATGCCTGATTGTTGTCATAAGTCTTTGTGCCCCCTTTTAGTATAACTAGCCCAATATTATCACCATTAATATCTTTAAATGCATTTTTTTAATGATTAACTTCGTAAGTGCAGGTTTCCTTGTCAGTACATCAGTCACTAATCAGTAGTGCGGATGTTTTTTTCAGCAACTGTCATCACTGTAAATGTCTACTTTTTCGTCTGACGCTATCTTGCACGTCGAATTAACAGTGATTAAAAAGTGTTTTAATGTTCTTATTTAACATATTTTCTTTAACTTGATAGCATATTCCTGATTTTTAAATGGTAAATAAAATATGAGTCTGTACATGGTTTGATAAACTATGATCTTGGCAAGATCATCTCATTTACACTAGAAATAAAAATAAAAGCCTTCTTTGAAACGTTGAGAAAGTTTAAGAATTACTCAGGACGAGCTGCAGTTTGTAAATATATCTTTGGTTTTCCGCATTTCGTCCCAAATATTATATAGGCATGGTGGGACGAGTCAATGAATTACTAAGTTTTCCATCCAAACAAAAAAGGAAACGACTTGCAGGATTAAGTTAGTATTTATATTGATTTTTTGCATCTTGTCCCAAGTGGGCCGTAAAATCACATGGGAAGAGTCGAGTAATATGTAAGTAGTATGTACCGTACCAAAATTCTCTAATATTGTAGTACCTTCGATAAACTAGCGGTTGTTTTCAAATAAATAGTAATCTAACGATTTTTTTCCTTGGAATACCTGAGACCATAAATAATTAACATATTTTCCTTCATCGGCGTAGTTATTGACTACATAATTAAATATTTAAATAGCAGGAGAAAGCATCCGCTTTGATATGAGGGGCTTTAGCTTACATTTTCTACTAAATTGTCTTTCCGTTTCCATAAAGAGTGCGAAGTGTGGCCACCCAAATGCATCGATGTATGGAAAACATTTGAAATGCTTATAACTTTTGATTGGCGGCATATAGAGCCGTCACTTACGATTTTTTGTACTTAGAGGCCGCGTCACATCAGATTAGATGAGTTTTCAGCTTCGTACAACACCTGGAAGTGGTAGAACTGGGTGGCTCAGACAGCCAGCATCCGGCTGTCTGAGCCAGCAGTTTTTTCTCAATTTCTCCAAAACGCGTGCGTCATGAAGGTTCAAATCTGGTCGAGAGCTGTCACTAACGTCGTCACATCAGTAAATCCTAAAAACATTTGTCCGAAACGTAACATTTCGTGAAATATATAGAAAAACAAGTTGGCTCAGACGACCGGATATCAGGCTGTCTGAGCCACACGTTTATCACGATTTCTCAAAAAGTACTGGATTAAAATGGATGGAACTACTTCGGATGACCGTCACTAACGCGTCACATCACATTTTATAAGAAACAGCGACTTAAAACCCTCTGATAGTTGAGATCTGGAAAGTCAGAAAATGCGAAATTCTGGCTGTCTGAGCCTAGTTTTTTTGATTTTCCAAGAAAACTATTGCGTCACAAACGATGAAACCTGGATACATCAGCGTCACTAACGATTCCTTATAAGCCTAGCTAAGCAAGATCTCTATAGAAGCCTGGCTCAGACGGCCGGATGTACACGTCATCCAGATACCAGGCATTGAATTTAGAATTTAAGGATGAAATGATAGGATGGATGCCTAAACTAAAAAGGGCTGGACCTAAAGGGTCGCCTTGCTGAACACCGACTGCAGAAACAATCGAATGTTCATTGTAAAGCAATTTTGATTGATTATTGTAACACTGAAAAACAAAGGGATAAATCTGAGGAGTGTGAGTCTGAACTTCATTCAACAAGGCAGACCTGTCAAGAGAATTGAAAGCATTCTTCACATCAACTTTCAAAAAAACTTCAGAGTCGTTACAGGATAGGAAATTGCGAGCGGAATGAACCACAGCCTCGCAACCTCCCTTACTACCGAAACCAAGTTGAATGGGTTGAAAATACTCTTTCAAAGGAGAAAAAAGATCACGACAGGCTAATTTGGCTGCAAGACGACGAAACGTTGAGCCTACAGCAATAGGACGAATGCCACCATCTTTTTTTCGAAAGGCACAAAGTCTAGCACCAAATAAAAACGGGAGAAATCTTTCAGTAACCCTGCCAGATAAGAAAAGGTTGCATAGTTTCGTAATATTGGAAAGCAAAATTCTACCGGCGTCAGCAGCGGAAGCACTCACCAAGTCCTTAAGGTGTTGGGGAGTGATGCCGTCGATGCCACCAGCAGAACCAGCCGGAAAAGACATGATGGCAGCAAACGTGTCGCCGTCATCAAGTATCTGTAAGGGTTGGAAATTTTGAGGAAGAGGAAGAGGTAAAGGTGGAGAATCTGGACGTGAAGGATGCTTACTACGAAGGCTCTCGAGAGTTTCCTGATTAGGGGGAGCGAGAGTGTCATCGGAGCTTAAATGTTTTATTAACAATAACATGACATGTTCTAATAATATTAGTAGTATTACTAATTTTGATATTAATCAATTGACAACCTCTAAGGATTTAAACTAAGAGGTCAGACAAAAGCCAGGCCTACGTTCAATATTGTGCATCAGAATATACAAGGCCTGGCCGGCAAAGAACTAGAAGTATCTCTATTTTTACAAGATTTTGATGTTCAAATTATGTGTGTAACGGAACATTGGTTTCTTAGGCATGAACTAATGTTAAGCATAGATGATTATAAAGTTGGTAGTTCGTTCACTAGAAAGACAACTACTAGAGGAGGGTCACTCATTCTTTTGAAAAATCAATTAAACTATAAAGAGCGTAAAGATATTGTATCACTGACTATTGAACGAACTATTGAACTTGCGTGTGTTGAGTTAGACCAATATATTATAATAAGCGTATACAGTCCTCCTAATGCAGATTACGGCCTTTTTGAAGCTACAATGGAAATAGCCTTATCGAAAGTTTCTAAACAAAGTAAATCTTTGATAATATGCGGTGATTATAATGTAGATATACTTAAAAAAACGCAACAGCCAATGAGTTTTCTTGGTCTCTTTAAGTCTTTTAACTTAGTGAACGTTTTTAATGAACCTACGAGAGTGACTCCTACAACAGCTACGTGCTTAGATAACATTTTCTGTAATATTAAAGTAATTGATAAATCAATTTTACATTGTTTAAGGTCCGACCACAGAGGACAAAAAGTCGCGTTTGAACACAGTTCCATCTCAAATGCTGTGGATATTGTTTATAGGCCAATCACTGTTAATAGAATAGATAGATTTAAAAGTAAGATTTGCGAAGGTATTCAATCTTTAATTCCCAGTAATAGTAACAACGCTGATAAACTTTATGAAGATTTATTCACTTTGATAAAGAACGAATATAATCAAATATTTACAAAAAAATCAGTAAAGTCAAATCAGGTCAAGTTTAAATTTAATGAATGGGCTACAGTTGGTATTTATAAAAGTAGGAATAAATTATACGAACTATATAATATTAAAGAACAGACCCAGGACCCACACATCATAGAATATGTGAAGAACTACTCAAAAATCTTTAAAAAAGTATGTGCACAGGCTAAGTCCAACCATATTCGAAGGATAGTTACCGGTTCCAAGAATAAGGCGAAAACTACCTGGAACATTATAAACAAGGAAACGTGTAAAAACAAAACAAAAGATCATTCGTTTTCCTTAAAAGTTGGAAGTAAGATAGTTAATTCTAATTTAGAGGTTGCAAATGTCTTTGAAAATTTCTTTACTAATATTGCAACATTAACAACCAAAGATCTTGCATCATCTCCAGAACAAGCCCAATCTATTCTTAGATCTAATATTGATGAATGTCATTCTTTACTGAACTTTAGGCATGTATCCTCAGAGGTTATTATAAAAACATTCAATGAACTTAATTTGAAAAAGACTGAGGACTTATGGGGATTATCTGTTTATATAATTAAAACCATTATTGAATTTATAGCTCCGCGTTTAGCGATCATATTTAATAAATGTGTCGATGAAGGCAAGTTTCCAAATTTAATGCAATTTAGTAAAATCGTTCCACTTTTTAAATCAGGAGAAAAATGCGACCCCTCCAACTTTCGACCAATATCAATTTTACCCGTGCTTAGCAAAATTTTTGAAAAGATAATTTTTAATCAACTTCTATTTCATTTCACAACTAATAAATTATTACATAATAAACAGTTTGGTTTTACAAAAGGTAGAAGTACTGCTGATGCTGGAGTTGCTCTCTTGAAACATGTATTTGATGCATACGACGGTAGGTGTGATGCTATAGGAGTATTTTGTGACCTCTCTAAAGCATTTGATTGTGTAGACCATGAGACCTTATTGAAAAAACTTCAACATTACGGCGTTTCGATCGATGCGCTAGGTTTATTGAAATCTTATGTTAGTGAAAGAACTCAAAAGGTTTATATTAATGGAACTGAGTCTCCTGGAGCACCTCTAAAAATGGGAGTGCCCCAAGGATCGATATTGGGACCGTTGTTGTTTCTGATATATATAAATGACCTTCCATACTTTGTCGATGATGTATGTGAAATAGTACTGTTTGCAGATGATACTTCCTTAATTTTTAAGACTCCAAGGGCCAAAGAATCTTTTGACGATGTAAATGGTGCTCTTTCACAGGTGCTTCATTGGTTTACCGTTAATAATTTAGTGCTTAATGCGGGTAAAACCAAATGCATAAAATTTACAATGCCTAATGTCAGACAAGTCCCAACGCAGATCATGGTTAAAGATGAGCCACTAGATACTATACAAAGCTCAACGTTTTTGGGAATAACCGTAGATCATAATCTTCAATGGGGTCCACATATCGAGACCTTGTCAGGGAAACTTAGTTCGGCTGCCTATGCAGTAAGAAAGATAAGGCTTTTGACTGACGTTGAAACGGCAAGGTTAGTTTATTTTAGCTATTTTCATAGTATCATGTCTTATGGTATCTTGTTATGGGGCTCGGCTGCAGATATTGAAACAATATTCATACTGCAAAAGCGAGCTGTACGGGCTATTTACAATCTCAAATCTGACGACTCTTTAAGGGATTTGTTTAAAGAAGTCAAGATACTTACAGTATATTCACAGTTTATTTATGAAAATTTGATTTATGTTCGTAAAAACTTGCACTTATTTCCTAAAAAAAGTGATTTACATGATTTCAATACTAGAAACAAGAATAAACTTGCCGTTCCAAACTTCAGACTTCAGAAGGTTAATCACTCGTTTATTGGAAGATGTATTACTTTCTTTAATAAATTGCCTCAAAATATAATTGAATTACCTTTACATAAATTCAAATCTATTGTTAAACAATGTTTAATGACTAAAGGATATTATAGAATAAATGATTATATGAACGATAACAATGTATGGTCTAGCTTGTAAGAACATTTAATTGTAATATTTTTAAAAGAGGCATTGACAATAGTGACTGAGTTTGTTGCGCAGCTTCTTCTCAGCACTAGCCCACAATTGTCCCGAAGCTGTGGTAGGGCCAATGTTCGGACGTGTATAAGTGCTAGCAATAGCCTATGTACAAAATAAAGTAATTTTGAATTTTGAATTTTTTTGAATTTTGGAGAACAAGATTCGGGCTGCGTTTTTCAGGTCGCCGTCCATAACCTTGTTCTCAACGGTACGATAAACGTTAAATTTAGAAGATATCGTACCAGACGAACTTGATGGAAGGGATGGATTGTGGGAATTTGAAGCATTATCTAAAAGCGCCCGAGTTAAAGTTTTAGACTGAGACTTTACATGTAAAAACGAGTATGAAAATGTAAAAAGATTTTGCCAGGCAGTTTCAGTATTATCAAAACATTTTTCAATACAAGTAGAAAGGCATTTAGCTAAAGCTATTCTCGCTCCCCTTGGGATTCTTTTAACCAGCGGAGTAGATTGGTGGAGGCTTGTGATAATAGAGTCAAAAGATGGAGAAGAAGATAAAGGATTTGAAGCAGAGGGTAGAGGGAGAGATGCAGGTAAAATGGTGCTATTATGACACCGGGCAATATGAATATTAAGGCCCCTCTTACCTTTAAAAGCCCTATTAGTGTTACAAATAGAGCATTGAATGAAATGCGGCTGTGAGTGGGTGCCCACCGAAGGAGTCCTTAGCGACGGTTCATGGTGGATTAATAACAAAAAATAGCTGATTTCGATTTTAATATTTCTTTAAAAACAAACGTGGAATAAGGTATCTCAAGTGCACTGTTGAGATATGATAGCCACTAATTAGTTTAGATCTTTATCTTAGGTCTTTTTACCGTCACTTTTTCACAGTACTAATATTGATGATTTATTCACAATTCACGCCGAATTTTTAGAAGTTTACACTTTTACAGTCTTTGATCACAATATATAACTTAATTTTCACATTTTCAGACGTCATAACCGCAGAGAACTATTTTAAATGTATTTAAATACGCGGAGCCGATGTTTACATGATATTATATCATTATATCATTTTTGATAAAGTTTAAACAAAAGGATTTTATTATCATAGGCATGAATACAAATAATACAATTATTTCACTTTACCTTTTTGCTACTAAGATTATTGCAGCATGAGGAAGTGAAAGTACTCTTCGTCTGAACCAACCGTGGTAGGGGCAAGAAAAAGATGGCGCGTAACGGAAAAATGTGACGCGTAACCGAAAAATGTGACGGTAATTTTTTTCCAACGCCGATAAAGAAGTTTCACTTCAAAAATACTATTATTTACTTTCGACTCAAAATTTAACAAAATAATATTTATTTTGTACTATTGCTAGCACTTATACACGTCCCAACATTGGCCCTACCACAGCTCCGGAACAATTGTGGGTGTGTCTTTTATGTAAGATGTCAGTTATATAAAATTGATTTAATTTTAGTTCACCAGAGGCGCTGATATATTTGGGACATTTTAAGTAACATTGTTGTATAAAAATCAGTTATAAAAAAATTATACGAGTATTTTAGTAGTTTTTGAGAGCAATCTCGCAACATTGATGAGGTCACGCAGCCCACGCGTTAAAGAAAGCGCTTGCAAAATGACTTGCCAATGTGTCGGTGGCCGAGTGGCATAGGCATATGTCCGGATAGCTTAGGATCCGGGGTTCGATTCCTCGTCTGACACATTTCCTTTTCTTCAAGTGAAATTTATATTTTGGTAGTTTTTAAACAAAATTTAAAAATGAGAATATTTTTAAATAATTGAAATCATTCTTAAAATTCTAATGTAAAATAAAACAAGTTTTTGTATTAAAGTTACACGTTTAATAACTACTTACAGGATCAGTTTTTTTCATCAAAAAAGGCGTTTTTTCTACAGCCTGGCCGATATATTACATTCCAAGGTAACTATATTTTATATCATATAATATACTTTTCCTAGAAAAATTACGTCTAATCAATAAAAAGTATTTACGGCCGATTATTTTTAAATTCAATATGTTTAAATTACGTTATTTCCATCAGAAAAATACACAAAAACACGGAGGACATTTTAAAATTATTATTTAGATTTAGTTTTTATATCGGCAGTGACATTTTAGGTAAAAGCTTCGATCAAAAATAACTATGTAAAAAATACCAGTTTCCAAAATGTTCAGAGTAAAAAACATGTCCATAATGCTAATATTTTATTTTATTTTATTTAATATTTAATTGCACAATATTATTTGTGCAATAAGTTGTCTTTATATAAATAAATATAAATACATTAGGTGATTTTAATATTTATAAAAAAAACATCCTTGTATTTTCGTTTTTTTAAACTCAAGTGTTAACTTGCAAAGAACAGTTATTAATTATCGAAAAGAAAATTGACATGTTATTTTTGATCGAAGAAATCTTGTAAAAAAAGTATTTAGCATTTATACTTAAAACTTTTTAACGTTAAACTAGTGATGTGTACAAATATTGCTTTCGAATTTCACTAAAATTAATATTGCACCTAATTTTAACTCCAAACCAAATAGTTTCATTTCAATACAACCAAAAAGGTATTATCTGGTTATCGTAAGAAGAGACCTGTCATGTATGTCAGGCCCCTGCCGCTTCCCCTCACCCGCCCGCGTCCGTCCGTTTCGTGTCAATATAGGTAGTTCATTTTGGCGGGAGCTTTGCGCGGGAAACGAAAAGGGAAGGACGGACCTTATTTCTTCATTTTAGTTATTGGTTTTTTCGGGTCGATTATTGTGATTGTGCGGTGGAATTGTCATGATAATTTGTGCTTTTGAAGAAAACAATGCAATTGAAGTGGAGAATTTAGTGAAGTGATCAGATCGCGCCGTCTTACCCGGATCGCTGTTCCTGCACTTAGCTTCCTTGTTGAGCATTGGAATGCGGACCACCTCGCATTTCAATGAGTTAGGCTAGTTTAGTGTTAGTTTTTGTTTAAAGTGTTGAAAAATGAAAAAAAAATAGAATTGTCTGTATGGCTTACAGCCAAAGACGTTACACTTGTATAAAAAAAATAAAAAAACATTTTTGCGCACTCTTCACACGGCCCATTGACAGTAACAGGTCCATTCTTGCGATATCCAGGAGCTCTATTTTTGAATCGCTCGCCTCAATATTACTTGTGATATTCGTCTGAAAATCTATTAAAAATCACGTGAAATATTGACGCAAGTGCTAACAAAATCGAGTTATCTTTTTTTAGAAACAGTTGTGTGTGGACTTTTATCCAGTTTTCGTTCAAAAATTAAACATTTATCAACGAAATCTCACGCCATATTGAGGCGAGTGATCCAAAATAGGGCCCCAGGTTTTATTAGACGTAAAAATACATTATTTTTAAATATATTTTTAGGTTCTATATAGCGGTATCACTAACACGTGTTATTGCTTAAATCATAGTTACTTCTACGTATTATTAATAAATTCATTTGTATAGATGTGATAATAATATTAAGGGTAAAAATATTATATGAAAAATAAGTTTATAAGAGAAATAAGACACATTGCATGGATTCTTGGAAAAGATTTAAAGATAAAAGAAAAACTGGGTTCGTCGTTCAAACAATAAAATTGTTTATAATGATGACAGTAAATGAAATATTTTTAAGTTTTATGGGTCAGTTAAGTACTTATTAGAAAAGTAGTTATTGTAAAAATAGACATGCTCCCTTGCACAATCACAAACGCCAAAGATCTGACCAACTATACGAATAAAACACTGGTTAAGGCTATAGGTAAAATAAGATGGCGCAACTGTGCCATAAATTATTCAAAGTTTAAAATCCCAGTTTTCCATTTCAAGAAATTGATAAGATTTTGGTATCAGCTTAAAAGCTAAGCTAAGCTTAAACGAAAAAGTGACTTATTATTTCATAAATAAAGTCCATTATTGTAGTATATTTATGAACAAAGAAACTATTTTCGTTTCGCTTAGCTTTACAATGTGCGCCTATTTTAAAGTTATTAACCAGATGCCGAATCACAGATTTGTGTCTAAGTAGAAGACGCACTTCAAATTTATGGACTTATGTGCCATTTTTTTTCATGGTGATGATGGCTCAGTTGGTTGGCACACTTTAATAAAATGGCGTAAAACATTGATTTTATTTGAAGAGAACTCAACGTGGATTCTGACTAAAGAGAGGACACCAGAGGCACCAGAAAAGAATGGCAATTTAGAAAAAAAGTTTTTGTAAACACTGAATTTCATAGAAAAAATCAACTTGATATTATTGTTAAAAAAAAGTATCAAGTTGATAGAGTTAAATTGCCACCATATTTTGCTGCCACCTTTCATAAGTCAGAATACTAACAGTTGGTGGATGTCTGGGCCAACTTGTCTTGTCCGAATCGAAAAAAATATTTATTAAAATTTTATAGTAATTTCTGCTTTCGGATTACATACATATTCATGTCATCTACTTAATATACACATCTGTGTGGTGATATATTATCGTTCGATTTTTCGGAAAAAAAAATGCACAAAAGAAAAAAAAATGGTTACATATGGCGGACTCAATGCCAAAATAATTTTCTACCAGTCAACCATAGGTATTTATGACCTGAATATAATAAATAAATAAATATTGGACACCAATCACATACATTGCTCAAATCCCAAAGTAAGAACTAAAGCACTTGTGTTATAAAAATCAGACACAGCAATGGTACCACAACACACAGACCCTAGACAATATAGAAAGTTTTGATTTCTATATGGACCCGGCAGGAATCCAAAATAATAAGAAAAATCTTTGTGCGAAATGTAAAGTAATCCTAAGAAGCACATTTTGTGCTAAGCAATTTTAAGTGATCTCTGCATCTGGTTTCTGGTTGATCTTTAATTCCGATTTGGGCTCATTTAAGAAACTAAACCTAGTCATACAATATTTACACATTAAACTAGAAGCCGAGTATCCTAAAAATACGGGCCATTTGCGAAAAATTACCAAGTAACCCAAAAATACTGACATATTTTTAAATGATCATTTTTTATCATGGACATTATACTGTATGGTCGTTATGGTGTATCGAAATAAAATGTATTATGGTGTATCCACACCACCCTGTATTGTGCTTCTATAGTATCTGTCAGTTTTTGACGTATGGCTGCCTTCAATGCCGCCGGGTGGTGTGGATTCACCATTAAGAATACCCATGTCAGTCAATAGTTTCGATATTTGGTCATTTTTGACAAATGGTATTTTTACGTCTGTCACAACACTTATATCCTCAAAAGTCTTTGGTGTCATAATCGTTTGACGATCTTGCAAAATAATGGAAAAGCCGAAATACTGACTTCTGTTAAACTATCATCTTTTTCGACAGATAAATACTCGTATTTAGCACTTTAGGTATACGTGTACACAAATATGAAAAGCAAAAGGTTGATAGCATTTCTGACATACCGATCAATCTGGGATGAAAATGAGCGTCACCTAAAAAAACGCAAACAAATCGGTTTACCCGTTTAGTAGCTACGTTGCCACAGAAAGACTCACACAGGTCAAACTTATAACGCCTCTATTTTTTCGTCGGGGCTTTAAAATTATGATAATGTCCTCCCAGACGTATCCGTGGACACCCTTAGCTGGTGTTAGCCCAGGCTCTTTGCAAAGTTTGGTTTTGAAAGTACGTTTGCTAGAGGCACAGTAGAAGACGTATCTGTCGTTTTTCGTTGGTTCTCAACAATATTTTTTGATGGTCGTTCGTAAGTTACACCTGTCACTTGCTAATGTCAACAAATTAATGTTATTACCCACGGGCAACTACCAGCTTAACAGAAGTCAGTCACCAACAAATTCAACGCGCACCCCCCACCACTCCGAGGGCATATAAAGCGAGCGTGCTCGCGACAGCGCTCACTCGCGTCCGCGCCGCCGCCGCGAACATCGGCGTGAGCTCGTCCGCGTGCGCCGTGTGCGCGCCGCCTAGTGTGTGGAACTGGAATATGTCGCTGACCTGAAATAAGTTAAAAGTTGTGAATATACAATGCAATGCAAAGGTGTTAATAAATAATATTTTCGGAATAAAACACATTTTTACGGATTATTAAATTTTGAACACCCGACGTTTTGATCACTTCACAGCGTTCGTGGTCACGGGTAGACTAAGATGTTATATTGTCATTCACAGAGTTTTGAAAAAGGAGAATGCCCAATCATGGTTTTATTTTGTACCATAATAAATGTAGTATCAAAAGTTAAGTTATTTTTTACAATAACTTGTTTATAATATCAAGCAATAACTTCTATTAAATTATTATTGTCTCGGATGTTGTTCGATTACAAAAAAACCTTAAACGATGATTGATTATTTTAATCGTTAAAATAATGTGGCGGGCAACACCAAGAGTGAAAAAAAATGTCAAGTCATTTATTGTGATTTTGTGTTGGAAGCATCTTAATAATGTGTGCAATTAAAGAAAACAATGTAGACAAGGGAGGAAACGAAGTAAAGCGTGATCTGTTCGCATTTATTATAGGTTCGATAATACGGAGCTCGTTTGTATAATTCTATTTGTCAAAAACAATCTAACCTAACTAATGAATTTCGTGAAGCTGCTGTTCACAAATCCGGCGAATTTGAGATTTATTGTTTTTTGTAATCTATTGTTCGTTTAAAACCCTACAAAATGAGGTAGCTTTCATGGAGGTATATCATGATACAATGTGAAACGAAAATCCATACTTCAATGAACAATCTCCTTTACACTACCGTCACTCAATAATATCAATTAACCGTTTTATCCACGCAGTAATAGCTAACCGTGCCTTGTGATCATGCAGTGAGTGTTCTAAGATCCCATGCTGGTGGAATTTTTCAACCATCTTCTCTGTTGAAATTTGGATGTTTTCTTATTACTATAGCATCGCGTAGCATACGTGGAACGAACTGACGTTCTTTTGATAGTAGGTACTTTGGGCTGGTCAAAATGTCTAAGGCATGTTCACACACTGCAGATTTTATGTTCCGTCTATGTGTTACTAAAAAGTGTTTCATTACGATGAGTAATATTCGCGTAAACTTCAGAAACAAGTTATTAATGTTTTGATAAAAATCTCATTCAAAATAAGTCTCATTGGTTTTGTTACGTAAAATTCGATCATTAGTAATTAATTTCGTAAAATGATTCTATCTCCCACAGACCATAACTAAGTAAATATATGGATTACTCGTTACGAAAGCGTACCTCGTTCCAACCGTATCTGTTCTTGGCTTGCACAATAGCCTCGTAAACTGCACCTGGCTCCAGACCCCTCAGCTCATGAGTGACGCGATGCGTCAGAGCGCCCGCTGGTTCCGGCGCCGGTATGACCACGTCGTGCCAGCGGCCTGGCTGTTGGAACGACTCGTTTATCTGTGGAGGTGAAAACAATCGAGTTAAGAAGACGAAGAGGCTACCTAGTGTTGGTAGTTTTGACTCGCTCGCTGTATTGCATTGATAAGTTGAATTTGTGGGCTTTATCCATTTCAAAAAATAAATTAATTAGTGATTCGAGACGAGTCGCTCGTCGCTGACCAAAACAACACCCTATATGCCAGTTTGTGACCAACAGTTATTGTTTGAGGTTAATACCTCTGTACGTTTTTAACATTTTGGAACACTTTAATTTCGTTTTTTTAACACTTTGACTGCCTTAAAAAATACGATCAATAACCTAGAAAACTGCAGTTTTCACGCATGATTTATTAAAAATCGATAAAAATTGCGGTATCATTATTTTAAAAAAACTTGCACACTCGGGCCCGAGTGGTTGGCACGATATGCAATATTTAGATCGAACTTATCTAACATATGTAAAAATAAACCAAAACGGTATTTATTGCACCTTGGTCCCCGGCTATAACACTCGGTTGGTAGGAAGCGCTTCCCTTTGCCTTCCTAATTCAGTTGCTTAAAAATATCTAAACCTAACACACTTACAGCTAACTGTCGGTACAGCAGAATCAGCTCATCCAGCGGAGGGTAGCTGTATACAGCAAACGTAAGTCTGTATGCGCGCGGGACTTCTAAATATCTGTAGCGACATCTATGATCTTTTGCTATAACTACACATCATCGCTACTCGCTGACTCAGCTTGACACGGCTAGATCATCATCATCATCATCATTCTCAGCCAAAGGATGTCCACTGCTGAACATAGGCCTCCCCCACGGCTTTCCACAGCGACCGATCACTAGCGGTCTGCATCCAGTTTGATCCTGCGATCTTTTTAAGGTCGTCTGTCCATCTTGTTGGTGGACGTCCTGTCACTCCGTCTTTGGTCGAAGGGTCTCCAATTTAGAACTTTCCTGCCCCAGCGGCCATCAGTTCTCGCGGTATGTGCCCTGTCCATTGCCACTTGAGCTTACTGATTCTTAAGGCTATGTCCGTTACCTTAGTTCTTCTACGTATCTCCTCATTTCTGATTCGATCACGTAGAGAAACACTCAGCATAGCCCTCTCCATCGCTCGTTGTATGATTTTGAGCTTCTCTAAGAGGCTCATAGTTAGAGACCATGTTTTGAATCCGTATGTCATCACTGGTAACACACACTGGTTAAAGACTTTTGTCTAGATGGCGCTGTAGAATAAGGTAGGAAGCGCTTCCCTTTGCCTTCCTACTCAAACCCCAAATATCTAAAGCTAAACACACTTACCGCCAACTGTCGGTACAGCAGCCTCAGCTCATCCAGCGGAGGGTAGCTGTCGACGGCGAACGCGAGCGTGTATGCACGTGCGCGGCGTGCCAGAGGCGGGGAGGTAAAGCGAGCGGGGCCCGGCCTGCCGGACACCTCGACGTGCTGACGAGCTCGGCCTAAGCTGTTATCGGCTACGCAACTGGAAAAATACAGAAATAATTTTCACATTAGCATAAACTTTTTTTGAAAGATTACACAATATGTGCAAACAAGAAATGCCCCCAGAACTTTGTTTAGTAATACTTGGCTGCTGTCTGTAGTTACCAAAATCCAACTCTTCATAATAACCCCTCTAGTGAAAATCGACTACGGTGTCCAGTCACAACGACTAGCCGACTACGCGAGACATACTATACTGCACAAGTGTGTGCGAAAACACAGGTGCACTCTGTATTCCTTTCACTCTCATTGCTCGATGGCACAGCAAGCTGCCACTTCCGAAAAGGGATCAGGCGTAGAACTAACAGCCTAAAGTGCGCACCGAGGCACGGGAGAGAAACACCAGTAACTTACAAACTGTTACCTAAGAATTTCTAGATATAAAAACCCAGGTACATATTTGCCAAACCAAGGATTGAACGATGTGCAACCCTCCTACCGCTGCGCATCCATGCAGTTATACTTTCATAATACAGGTAGGTAATCAATGTAATTTCCTAAAACATTGACGCTGACTCGACTCAGCGACTAGATGGGACTGTATTCCAATCCAAGTATAAAAACTAAACCGCGCTATTCTCGTATATGATTCATATAAGAGTTGAAAACATTTAGATAAACCAAAACTCAGTCAACGACAAGAAATAAACATGACGGATCTAAACACGAAATATTAAAATGAGTAAATGCTACTCACTGCTCGACGCTTCAGCTGTGTTGCAACAGCCTTGGTCACGAGCCAACTGGTCTGGTTAGACCCGTCATGTTTAGTTCTTATTGTAATGCAACGCGAAAGTTAGAATCTTATATCACCCAACGACGTTTGTCCTGAGCCACCCGGTCGGTAAAAATGGCCTCTCTGCCTTTCTAACTACAGAAACATACTTTAAATTGCAAATTGCACTTGTAAAAAGCAACTTTGGCTGTGTGACAGACGAGGAATCGAACCCTGTGTCTTACGCAATCCGGGCGTATGCCTATTGCGTAAGACACGGGGTTCGATTCTAGTTGTTTGCAATTTATATTATTAAGTTTGTATAGTGACAAAACACTATAAAAATAATAATAATTAGTAACGTACTTTCCTAAAAAGTTACTTATGAGAGATGATTATTGGTGGTGTAAGAAGTCTGGACTGGTCTGCACGTTGGCTACGTGCAACGTGTGGTTGTTTCGGTAGAGGCTTGGTTCAGTTCGTTAACTTTGTAGGTAGTTATTCAGAAGCAACGGATATTGGTGCCATAAGGCGTTGTTACTAACCTGTAGTTACCAAAGTCCTCTGGCTGCACGTTGGCTATGTGCAACGTGTGATTGTTGCCACGCGCTGACATTGTCACACGTTCTGTCGCGCTCAGGGGGAAAGAGTTCTGATACCATGACACCTGAAAACGAAATAAGTTTTGATTTTAGTATACAAGTATATTTAGAACCTGAGAAATTCTGCTGAAAAAATGAAAAAAAAGGTCAAGTGCGAGTCGAACTCGCGCGCTGAGGGTTCCGTGCCAACTTTAACTAAATTAGCTTACACTTAGCCAAATTACCACATTTTTATAAATTTTAACCGTATTTCGTAGTAGATCTCTTGCAGGGCGATTCAGAACGTTCTATAAGCCATTCGGCTTGGGTTTTGGCAAGATTTTTTATTCACTTTTGAATTAATGTAGAAGTTTGATCGGATGTCGATATGTCAGTTCGGTTTCGGGTGTTGTGATACCACCGTTGAGTCTGATTTCCATAACACAAGTGCATTGGCTACTTACTTTGGGATCAGAACAATGTATGTGATTGGTGTCCAATATTCAATTTAATTTAATTAATTAATTCTTTTTTAAAAATAAGTTCTACACTATTGAATTAGGTTAAGTCTACCTGTAATGATAGTGTAATGTAAGGTTATAAATAAACAATAAGTTCTGAATCGAGGGGCAGATACGGGATAAATATTCCGCACATCCAAACACCATGCGTCATCTATTTAAAAACATGTCTGTAATTTCTGAAACGGTAAAAAACCTAGTGCGTTTTTAATCCAGCTTTATAGGTGTAGAAATGATGTTAAATATGGTTAAAAAAAAACTTCATCTTGGGTTCCAAAATCAAAGAAAAAGCAATAACTTACCTCAGCCGGTGGGTCAGCTAACACAGTACACAGAAGCTCTGCCCTGAACCCTTCGCCAGTATGAACCCACGATCGCTCCACTGTGATTTCTGGGGGATCTGAAACAATGTGATCGGAGATATACTATCATGTAATTTTTAAAATGTTAGACGACGTCTTCGACTTTTACGGTGCCACCAACTTATCAGAAGCTCTATTTTTGAATCACTCGCTTAACTAAGGCGAGTGAATTGTGTTCGAAAACCAATTAAAAATCAATGGAAATCACGCAAAGTATAGACATAGGTACTCATTAAAATCAGTTATGTTTTTTCAAATCACTTTTGCGTGAAATTATACAAGTTTTCATTGGGAAATCGAACATTAATCAATGAATTTCACACGCCATCTTGACGCGAGTGATTCAAAAATAGGGGCCCAGTACCGTTACTATGAGTTTAATGTGGTTTTACTCGCTAGCGACGACGTAAAAGAAGTCTATATGCAAAATTAATACCCGTCTGGTGTAGTGGTCGAGAAATCGCCTACTACGCAGCGGGTTGCGGGTTCGATCCCCGCACAATACAAACATTTGTGTGCATGAACATGTCTGTTTGTATTGGTCTGGGTGTTTTCTATGTATATTATGTATGTATTTACAAACAAAAAGTATTTAAGTATTATATCCGTTATCTGGCACCCATAATACAAGCTTTGAGTAGCTTACTTTGGGGCTAGATGGCGATCTGTGAAAATGTCCAAAGGATATTATATTATAAATTGTAGTTCTGCAAGTGACTGCTAGAGGCGTTGTGCAATTTTCCGTACTTACTTACGTTGGTACTGTAACTTTACCATGAGTTTACTCGCTAGCGACGACGATTTTACTCGCTAGCGACGATGTAACTTTTTGTATGGAATATTTTAGTTCTGGCAGTGACCGCTAGTGGTGTTGTGAAATTTTCCATATACTTTTTAGATTTTAGACTCCCCTTTCCCCCTTTGTAACGCACCGTAACGTTTTTCTGTACCCCCTCTCCCCCTCTCTAAACGTTACGTAACACTCAATTGACCATTTTTACCGTAAAGGCGCTAAAAGTTATGTTATAGTTTTTGTGTTAGAGATTTTCAATCCGCAACAGCTGCGTATTCTGTTTATTTTTCTATAATTTTTTGGCTTTACACACACAATTGTTTTTCTCCGTCATTCCTAATTTTTTGATAATATATTCCGATTCCCCGTGAAACGTTATCGAAAAGGTTTGCCAATTAAAACTCCAAGTTTTAATTTAAAAATATTTTTATA
The DNA here is from genome assembly GCA_963924145.1 of Pyrausta purpuralis. Taxonomy (NCBI): domain Eukaryota; kingdom Metazoa; phylum Arthropoda; class Insecta; order Lepidoptera; family Crambidae; genus Pyrausta; species Pyrausta purpuralis. The sequence continues at coordinate 3,533,123 of OZ001670.1, read as the reverse complement.
AAAAAAAAAAAGGAAACAATGTTACGTAACGTCTTGTAAGAAAGGCCCCCCTCCCGCCCCTGTAATGCATCGTAACTTTTTACGAGACCCCCCTCACTATTTGTTAGACACTTACGTTTACATTGCTAAACACTCGAATTTATTTAAACTGTATTGCACTGTCAGTCGTACGATTGGCGGACTTAATGCCTTATTGTATTCTCAGTCAACCACTTGCTAATGCAGAGAGCTTAATCAGTGGCGGAATATTAATAATAAGTCAGAAGTGTGGTACAATAAAAAAGAAGTAAAATGGACTATCATAAACATACAAACTAATAATTGCACTGTCAAAAAAACACACAACACACCAAATCGCTGGCTGTTGGTTCGAGTCTTCCAGCGAGTGTTGAGGGTGAGTCTGAGCCGGCCCAGATTGCAGAAATATTTAAACAGAATTTCAAGGTTCAGTCTACATTTAAACCAGTGCTGCAGGTGCCGGATATTGAGATTAGTTCTTCAAGCAATTTAATATCATTTACAGCAAAGGATGTAGCTTATGCAATTAAACACATGAAGCATGGTAAATCACCCGGGCACGACGGTCTCAGTATTGAGCATCTGCAGCACGCGGGAGTGCATTTGCCAAGAGTGTTGGCTTTACTGTTTAATGTTTGTATTACTCATTCGTATTTGCCTCCGGGGCTTATGAAGACAATAGTTGTTCCTATACTTAAAAACAAGACGAGTGATGCCTCCGACAGGAACAATTATAGACCAATTTCCCTTGCGACGGTGGTGGCGAAAGTACTGGACCGTTTGATAGACTGTCAGCTTAGTAAATGTATAGAGCTCAATGAATGTCAGTTTGGCTTCAGACCGGGCCTTTCCACAGAAACAGCAATACTGAGGTTAAAGCATACGGTTCAGTATTATACAACGAGAAAAACGCCTGTTTACGCCTGTTTCTTGGACCTGTCGAAGGCATTCGATCTAGTATCGTACAATGTTTTGTGGGATAAGCTCCGGAGAGATACCAGCACTCCGGGTGAACTTATTAATCTTCTGAAATATTGGTACCATAACCAAACCAACACGGTGAGATGGGCTGGCTCACACTCGTCACAATATAGCTTGGAGTGCGGCGTCAGACAAGGTGGTCTCAGCTCTCCACGTCTTTTTAATTTGTACGTGAATGGTCTGATTGATGAGCTTAGTCGAGCCGGTGTCGGATGTTCGATCGATGGTAAGATTGTAAACAACATTAGTTACGCGGACGACATGGTTCTGCTGAGCCCATCAGTCAGAGCTCTCAATAGCCTGGTTGGAATATGTGAGAGGTATGCGTTGTCCCATGGACTAAAGTACAATACAACTAAGTGTGAGATCCTTGTTTTCAAGTCAGGTAAAAAGAGTCCTTATTTCGTACCTCCTGTAAGAATAGGAGATGTTCCGCTTAGGAGAGTCACAAAGTTTAAGTACTTGGGCCATTGGGTGACGGAGGACCTTACTGATGACGAGGATATGGAACGGGAGCGTAGAGCCTTGTCGGTTAGATGTAATATGGTTATAAGAAGGTTTGCTGGGTGTTCGAAAGACGTAAAGCTAACGCTATTTAAAACTTATTGTCAAACTCTCTACACCAGCAGCCTGTGGACTAACTACACTAAAAAAGCTTTTAATGCTCTACGCATTCAATACAATGGAAGTTTCAGAATGCTGATGGGGCTACCGAGGTTCTGTAGATTGTCGAACAAGGTAAGCAGCGCATCAGGAATGTTTGCGGAGGCGAAAGTTGATTGTTTTTACACAATAATGCGAAAGAGAGTGGCCTCACTGATGCGACGTCTACGGGTGAGCCCTATCAGTCTTCTGAATACATTATTGGAAAAACTGGATTGTCCTATAATTAAGCATTGGAACCGAGTGCACATGTTTGCCAATGTTAGTGACACAAATTATAGATTCAATAATAAATATGAATGTAATTAATGAAAATAATTGTAATTGTATATTGTAATCCGACTTATCACATAAAACTACTAACTTAGTATAAGATACTACTAACGATAATGGATTGTATTATCTGACTTAATAAATTAAATTAAATTAAATTAATTAAATTAAAAAAAATAATTCAAAATTACTTTATTTTGTACATAGGCTATTGCTAGCACTTATACACGTCCCAACATTGGCCCTACCACAGCTTCGGGACAATTGTGGGCTAGTGCTGAGAAGAAGCTGCGCAACAAACTCAGTCACTATTGTCAATGCCTCTTTTAAAAATATTACAATTAAATGTTCTTACAAGCTAGACCATACATTGTTATCGTTCATATAATCATTTATTCTATAATATCCTTAGGTCATTAAACATTGTTTAACAATAGATTTGAATTTATGTAAAGGTAATTCAATTATATTTTGAGGCAATTTATTAAAGAAAGTAATACATCTTCCAATAAACGAGTGATTAACCTTCTGAAGTCTGAAGTTTGGAACGGCAAGTTTATTCTTGTTTCTAGTATTGAAATCATGTAAATCACTTTTTTTAGGAAATAAGTGCAAGTTTTTACGAACATAAGTCAGTCGTACAATTGGCGGACTTAATGCCTTATGGCATTCTCTGTCAGTCAACCACTTGCTAATGCAGATAGTTTAATCAGTGGCGGAATATTAATAATAAGTCAGAAGTGTGGTACAATAAAAAAGAAGTAAAATGGACTATCATAAACATACAAACTAATATTACACAAATACAGGGCTTAACAAAATCAACTGCATTCCTTCTCGGTGGTGATTCTGTTGCTAATACACAACAACTTTTTGTATGGGACCAACATCGAAATCCCAAGATTTTTTTTTGACTTCTCCATACAAACTAGAATCAGCTGATCGGCACTCTAGTATGGCAAAGTGATTTTTTTTTAGGATTACGATGTTGGTCCCATACAAAAAGTTGTTGTAGTTGAGTTAGAATTGGACCCTAGATGGAATGCAGTTAATTTTGTTAGACCCTATACAGGGTGAAATTTTAATCAATGACCACATTTTGTGTGAAAACTCCACTGATGAATATCAACAATTTTTACTACGGGAGCAATAGTAAAATCGAGAAAAAAAAATCAGCTGATCCATACATTTTGACCGCACGCCAATTGAGCTTTTGTATGGAACAGCTGATTTTATTTTCTTTATTCCACTATTGCTCCCGTAGTAAAAGTTGTTCATATTCATCAGTGGAGTCTTCACACAAAATTTGGTTACTGATTAAAATTTCACCTTGTAAATAATATTACTTACATAAGACTTGCAGTTGAAACTCAGTCACTATGGGTGGTCCGACGCCGTTGTCAACAGTACACGCGTATCTTCCGCTATGAGTTCTTTCCAGACGAGAGAGCTGGAGCTGAGGACCCTCGCCGAGACGGGTGTTGCTGTCGTTCTGGAACGAGACCTGGAAGAAGAGGATTATTTTTATATAATCTACTATATAAAATTCGACTTCAAAACCAAAATGCACTAAAAAAAACCGGCCAAGTGCGAGTCGGACTCGCGCACTGAGGGTTCCGTGCCTACGTTAACTGAATTAGGGAATCCATTTACTTCTACTTAGTAAAACACCACAATATTTTGTTGACTACAAATATAGCTTTGTTTTTCATAGTGTTTGTATGAAGTACAAAGTTATGTTTGCGGTTGTTGAAAATGTGCTATATCTCAAAAACTACTAGTTCGATCCCGTCCGAACCAATTTTCGTTGAAAGTATTTGTTAAGATCTACATTATATATTTTTTTCAAAATTTACACTTGCTTGGTTTAGAAATTAGATGGGAGGACGCCCATTTTACCACTTTGGAAGCGTCTAGCTATTAAACGTTTGCCTTTAAAAGAAAATGGTTTTAGAAACCTCTATGTTATTTTGAAAGACCTAACCCCACACGCATAGGTTTGCCAAAAAATTTTTTTTTGGTTTTAGTTTCATGTATGGGAGCCCCCCCTTAACTGTCATTTTTTTTTATTTTTTGTATGAGAATCGGTAAGCGGTTAACAAGATACATCTTCCTACCAAATTTCAATTGTGTAATGCTTATAGTTACAGAATAAAATGGGTGTGACATACGGACGGACAGACAGACAGACAGACAGACAGACAGACAGACAGACAGACAGACAGACAGACTTGACGAAACTATAAGGGTTCCGTTTTTTGCCATTCGGCTACGGAACCCTAAAAAGTCTTAAATGAACTCTTCACCATTGAAAGGAAAGGAATTCGTTTTAGGCAAACAATTTCTTTTTGGAGTCGGTGCTGTGATAGTTGATGCTTGATGGTCAAAGTGATGGCACCGACTCCAAAAAGAAATTGTTTGCCAAAAACGGATTCCTTTCCTTTCAATGGTGAAGAGTTTATTTAAGACTTTTTAGTGCATTTTGGTTTTGAAGTCGGTTTTTACTTTTTTTAAAAGTTTATTTTATTTATTCATTTTTAGTGATTACATAAGAGGGAGGGGGGGGGGGGAGTTGCACCTTATGATTATATTTTTTAAGAAGCTACAAATTACCTATCATAAGTTTCGTCATTATAATTACTGAACTCCTAAGTGTTAAGGAGTTCCACCATCAGCTCAGCCCCACAAGATGTTGAATATCAGACGTAACAACACGTCAGCATTAAGATTCTAGTAAAGAAACACTATACGTGCCTTTAAAATTTGAAGGTTTCCCTCGATTACACCAAGATTCCATCATCAGATCCCAAAATGGAAAAAATGGGACCAACTAGAAGTTACACCCTCTAAGTAGGTGAAAAAATTTTTCGATTCGGTCGACAAACGACTGAGATATGAGGTAACATACATACAAAAAAATAAATAAAAAAAAACATACAGTCGAATTGATAACCTCCTCCTTTTTTGAAGTCGGTTAAAAATAAGTCGGGTTTTCCTTTCTGACGCTATAACTCCAGAACGCACGAACCGATTTTTCAGAATTTTGCATTCGTTGGAAAGGTCTCGGGCTCCGTGAGGTTTATAGCAAAGAAAATTTAAATATGAAACAAACAAAAAAATTCTTCTTCTTTTAATCACCAAACGAAATCTTACATAAAATGAAGCCATCTGGTGGCGAAACGGAGTTCGCGGGGTTTGCTAGTCGTATATAAGTAATAGGCAGTATGTATGTTTATTATCGTATTATAGTTATCTCTATCGCTATTCTCTTCTCTTTTCTTGCCTCTATAACTTTACTTGCACCGCCTGTGTATATATTTTTCTCTGTCTTGACCTATGGTTGACTGGTAGAGAATGCTTTGGCATTAAGTCCGCCATATGTACAATTTTGATGTTGTGTGTATGAAGTTTTTAAATTAAATAAATAAATAAATAAGAGGGAAGTTACTACCTGGTTATTATAAAGATGGGTATGTATAGAGCAGCCTCAGGCTGAGCATCCTCGATTTAAGGCAAACCGAGGCTGTTCACTCTCGAGGCACGTTGCTGATTCAGTGTAAAGCGACCCGTCTCCACCAAGTGCACGACTCGAATTGAGTCATCTTTTTTGAGCGCATCAAAAAACCGACTAAAGCTGAACGCACACTTATCCGAGCCGAACGCGCCCAACGAAACGAATTTTAGGATTCTTTATATGAAAATTAATGAAACCTCGCACACTAATCCGCGTCGAATCGTCCGAATCTGGAAGAATTCCCGAAATCCTAGACGAATTCGGATGACGTTCAGATTCGGCGCGGATAATGCGGTTGATTCAGACGACTCGCCGGATAAATCTTCATACTTACTCCCACTTTAAATGTCGCTCATAGCGCTATCTCATGATTTCTTCGACGCAGTTGATTCGGCCGAATCGGTCTAATCGCCGGATAAAATCTTCATACTCACTTCCACCTATAGATGTCACTCATAGCGCTATCTCATGATTTCTTCGACGCGGTCGATTCGGTCGATTCCGCCAAATCGGCTAAGTGTGCGAGGCTTGCTTAACTTTGATTCGTTCGGCGCGTTCGGCTCCTATAAATGGCTATATGATATGGCTCGACCCGCGGCAACGAATTTGCCTCATGGCGCGGCGTGCCTCGTGTTGAGGCAGCGTCTCCACTCGTGCAGCCGCAAGTCGAGCGACTGCTTCGTCCCGAGTCTGCCTTAAATCGAAACGCACCTTAAAGGTGAACGCACATTCATCCAAGCTGAACGCGCCGAACGAATCGAAGTCAAGCAGGCCTCGCGCACATATCTTATTCGGCCGCATCGACTGGATCGACCGCATCGAAGAAATCATGAGATAGCGCTATGATAGCCGCGGCGAATCTGATGACGTCGTCGGAATTCGTCTTGGATTTCTGGGGTTCTTTCAGATTCGGACGATTCAACGCGGATAAGTGTGCGAGGTTTCATTAGATATCATATAAAGAATTCTAAAATTCGTTTCGTTCAACGCGTTCGGCTCGGATAAGTGTGCGTTCTTAAGAATGGACCTGTCCTTGTCACTGTGAAGCGAGAAAAGCGTGCGAAAATGAACTGTATTGACGCGAAATGGATGAACGCGGGTAAGTGAGAGGGGAAGCAGGAAGTACGTGACATGATTGACAGGCACGATAAATGGGTAATGAGAAATAGTTTGAAGGCGTTAAAAGTTTATATCCAAGACTCCAGCCGGTATTTCACAGGTAAACAAAACACTTAACGCAAAGTTTTGTTCGAAGAAGTTGAGGGTAGGAAGTTTCCTTTTTTGATACACTGGAGACCCATTGTAGATAATTCTAGGACTTGTCATAAGCGAAGATGCTTGACACACCTACTACTTTTGTTTCAAGATCTGCAGTTTATAAATTTATGTATTTAATGGCAAATAATTGATTGATTATGATTATGATTGATGATACCTATTCGCACTACAGTACCGTTACCATGAGTTTACTCGCTAGCGACGACGTCACTTTTTGTATGGAAAATCTTAGTTCTGTCAGTAACTGCTAGAGGCGCTGTGTAATTTTCCATAGACTTTTTTACGTCGTCGCTAGCGAGTAAAGCCGTCGTTAACTCATGGTAACGGTACTGTTGGTCGTTTATTCAACAGCGGTACCAAAATCACAATATAACATTTTTAGGTCACTTGGCAGACACTAGGATAGTACAGTCGCCGTCAGATATATCGGATCATACAAAGTGACCAAATACTTCTGAACAATTCAAAATGTCAATAAGTTCCATACACTACAAGTTACCATTAATATCAGAACATTCATTACTTCATTATTATCTGAGCAGAAGCTAGTCAATTACTTCTATACACACAACTATCCAATAATATCTGAACACTCATAACGTCAAATGTATCTACGCAGTCGGTCTTAAATATCTGAGCAATCTAAGAAAATTGCAGAAGGAAGTGGAATTTAAGTATAGGAACTCTTTTTATAGATTATTTATAGTAAGATGACGCTGGCAGTTTGTAACGCTTTGTAGTTTTCAGTATTGTCACACTGTCATGAAAGTGTCATGCAATATATCAATTCAGGCAAGTAAGTGTTCAGATATTATTGGTTAGTTGTGTGTACAGAATTTATTGACTAACATCTGCTCAGATATTAATGAAGTGATGAATGTTCTGATATTAATGGTAACTTGCAGTGTATGGAACTTATTGACATTTTAAACTGTTCAGAAGTATTTGGTCACTTTGTCTGCTCCAATATATCTGACGGCGACTGTACACCGTTGCGCCATTTAAGACACATAAGGATTATGGGCTTCGTCCGTCTCGTTAAGACATCTGATAAACTTAACATTGGAGAGTACAGTCGCCGTCAGATATATTGGAGCAGACAAAGTGACCAAATACTTCTGAACAGTTTAAAATGTCAATAAGTTCCATACACTGCAAGTTACCATTAATATCAGAACATTCATTACTTCATTAATATCTGAGTAGATGTTAGTCAATAACTTCAGTACACACAACTAACCGATAATATCTGAACACTCACTTGCCTGAATTTAGTTATTGCATGACACTTTCATGACAGTGATGACAATACTGAAATCTACAAAGCGTTACAAACTGCCAGCGTCATCTTAATTTAGTATAAACTGTGAAAGAGTTCCTATTTTAAAATAGTATTTATAGTTAAGTTGGAAGCACTTCCTTCTGAAATTTTCCTCGATTGCTCAGATATTTAAGACCGACTGCGTAGATAGGTACATTTGACCAGTGGCGGCTGTACCTTAAGTGCGCTCGTGCGCTGAACCACCAATTCAAAAGATTTAAAAATAACAAAATATTAAGTAATTCATCTTTATTTTTAATTCCCATTTTAATAGTTATTTTTAAACATACAAAAACGTATAAAAGATATAATCTCCAATTATGGTAAAACAGTTTGAGCGCTTTACTAAACTATTAAGACTTATTTTTCTGTAAAGACGAATTCTCGTGCGCTTCGGCGAGTGCACGAGGACTGCTAATATAACTAGTAGGAGATACGAGGTAATACGCCTGACGCGTGAAACAAAAGATAGTTCATAGAAATGTACCGAGTAATGAGCGGGTTCTCGAGCGCCGCACGGGCGAACCGACGATTGCCGAGAGCACCCGATTTTTGACGGATTGGCCGGCCGGCATGGGCGCGAGGCGACGACGGCAGCCATGATTGACATAATGACATGTTTCACTGTATGTGTGACGCATTAATTATTGTTTATTTTTATATTACCGTAATTGTTTTTAGTTTTTGCTTCGATTTTCTTAAAGTGCACTACCAGTTCGATTACCCACCAGCCGCCACTGCATTTGACGTTATGAGTGTTCAGATATTTTTGGTGAGTTGTGTGTATAGAAGTTATTGACTAGCTTCTGCTCAGATATTAATGAAGTAATGAATGTTCTGATATTAATGGTAACTTGTAGTGTATGGAACTTATTGACATTTTAAACTGTTCAGAAGTATTTGATCACTTCGTGTGCTCCAATATATCTGACGGCGACTGTACCTAGTTGGTCAGTAAGCCCTCTGCGTACCGCCATGTTTTGACACTTTTACAATCGGATGTGACGCGGCACTTGGTGACAGTTGCGGGTTTGGTTGGTACCCACTAGTTCATGCCACGTGACGGGACACCAAAACCTTTATTTGCGAGCTCAAGTAGCAGACCACCACACCAAATAATTTAATTTAATTAATTTAATTTAATTTAATCATTTATTTCCGGCAACAAAGGCCCATACAATAGATACTTACCTTAAAGACTAACATACATATAATAATATTACAATACAATACACATAAAAAAAAAACACTATTTTGCCGGCGTAGTGTTGCGCATCTTGGTGTCCGGTAACCGTCCGCGAAACCGACGATACAAAACACCCTTCGGCCAAAATTCTGCTTGCATGAAGTTCGACAGCTGTTCGGTCGGAACCCTCACCACAAACGAATTGAAATTCGTATTATGACGAGATTCCAATAATATATACGCCGTATAATGACATACGCCGTATGCCAGAACTAGCTGTCACTTTGACAGCTTGCCAAGATAACGTACTCGACGTTCTAAACCACTGGGCTAATCGGTCTACTGGCCAATTTATAAAACTTGATTGGTAGCTGTCACTTTGATATCTGGTGGATTTTGGACACTTCTGCTGTCACTTTGACAGTTGGTTCATTTAAGACATTAGGTGTCACTTTGACAACCTGGCTTAGCCGTGTATCCACGCCGCCCGGTGGCATGTGCCGGCGTCCATGAGGCTCATACTGCTGCGGCTGCCGCTTTTTAGTGGCTAGCACGCTGGTTTCAACCTTCGCCATCTCGTGAAGATCCGGGTTCGATTCCCGGTCGGGTCAATGTAGAAAACGACCTTTTCTATATTGTCTTGGGTCTGGGTGTTGTGGTAACATACCACCGTTGTTTCCGATTTCCATAACACAAGTGCTTTATGTTGTGTGTTGTTAAATATTTATTTTTATTTATTTTATTTGACGTATGCCAGCAGCAGTTTGGGCAGTGCTTTGAATTTGGTTCATTTAAGACACAAGCTGTCACTTTGACAGTGCATTCTAGACGCCAGCTGTCAGTTAGACAGAGTGTCCACGTTGCCACTCGGGGATAGCTGTCTCTGTTCTGCCCTCTTACTCTGGACACAAAACCCAATCCAATGAATATTGCCATCCCTGTCACACGCGTACACGGCCTGGTATGAGTGACAGGGATGGGTATATTCATTGGATCGGGTTTTGTGTCCAGAGTAAGGTCTCTGGTAGTTGTTTGTGTATGTCTCCACTCACCAACTTATGCCACGTGACGCTGGGCACAGGGTTGCCCGCAGCTCTGCACTCTAGCACAGCAGCACCGCCCCTCCTGGCTGCCGCATGGCGCGACTCTGGTGCCGCTCTTACTGAAGGGGGCACCAACACTTCCACCGTGTGGACCTGGTCGCGGGCTACCCGGTCGGAGATCTGGCAGACGTAATCACCCGCGTCCTGGAAAAGAAAAATATTGGTGTTCTGATTGGTTCACCTTGAACAATTTGAAAGACACATGGTACACAGACTAAATCTCTCTTTTGCCTTTCCATCACTCGACGACCTCCGTGGTCGAGTGGCTAGCACGCTGGTTTCAAGCGTCGCCATCTCGTGAGGTGCCGAGTTCGATTCCCTATCTTTTCTATCTATCGCTATGTTGCTCAAGAACAAAAATCATTTATTAAATTTAGTACACAAAATGCCACTTATGACCGTCAATTATTAGGTAATATCTATTACTTATAGCCTATATGGGATCGCGTCGTCGGGAGGAGTACGTTTTTTTACTAGATTTCTTAGGGCCGCATCTTCTTTTTAGTCGTCTCTTCATTTCTGAAGGTCGTGCCCGTCCTGATAAGCCTTGGTGTATGCTCTTACGAGCTGTTTCCACGCCACTCTATCTTCAGCTTGTCTAAGAGCGGCAGTCATCGAGAGCTCCGTGATTTCTTTTATAGAGTCCGACCAGCGGCTCGGTGATCGGCCTCTGAGTCTTTTGCCTTCCACTTTGCCAACCACCACAAGTTTTTCAAGATTGTCAGGCTCTCTTCACGCTATGTGGCCAAAGTAGGTAAGTACGCGCTGATAGCATACAGTGGAGAGTCTAGTTTTAATTTTGAGCTGGTCAAGAATCAACTTGTTAGTTCTCTTAGCCTTCCATGATATTCTTAACATTCTTCTCCAGCACCACATTCCAAAAGCGTCAATTCTTTGCCTGTCTTTTGCCATAATCGTCCAAGATTCAGAGGCATATAGGAACACCGGAAAAACTAATGTGCTTATCAGTCTCATTTTGGTTGCATTGGAGACGTTTCTGTTTTTCCAGATCTTACCGAGCTTGCTCATCGCATCTTTGGCCATTTGGATTCTTCTGCGTATCTCTTTCTCGCTACCCCCCTGGTTACTGATCATGGATCCCAGATAGACAAAATCCGTAACGACCTGCAGATCCAACAAAAGCCCTGTCTGAGATAGTTGACCCGTCCTGTCAATGAACATGACTTTGGTCTTCGTTTTATTGATCATCAGACCCACCAGCTCGCTCTCCGCCTCTTTTCTCTGAAACAGTGACGCCATCTCTCCCTCTGAAGCAGTAAACAGTGTGGTGTCATCCGCATATCTAAGGTTGCTGATCTTTTTGCCACCAATTGTGATGCCCCCATCCCAGCCATCCAACGCCCTTCGCATGATGTATTCGCCATAGATATTAAACAGGAGTGGAGATAAGATGCATCCCTGGCGCACTCCTTTTCTGGGTTTAAATGGTCCTAGATAACATCATTAATCCTGATCATTGACTCACCGTCTTGGTACGGGTTAGAGATCAATGCTGTTAAATGCGTGGGAACACCCAGTGTTTACAAGTTTCCAGTTTTTAGGGCCGCATATATTCTCCAAATGATCGTTACCCTCATCACCTGATGACTGATATTTAATGTATGCACTTTTAATTGTTCTTCGATCTTATTCACTAGAACATAATCGATCACAATGTACAGCTATCGGTCTGCGTGTTGTGGTACCACCGTTGTGTCTGATTTCCATAACACAAGTGCATTGGCTACTTACTTTGGGATCAGAGCAATGTATCTGATTAGTGTCTTATATGTTTATTTATTATATCACTTCCTTCGCGCCGCCAGCATTTTCTCTGTATAGACCCGTGGTTGGCTGGTAGAGAATGCTTTTAGCATTAAGTCCGCCATATGTACCTTTTGTTTGTGCATGAAGTGTTTTGAATAAATATAAATAAAATAAACGAATAGGAACAGCGTTTAAATGCATGAATCTTAGAATTTATTAGATAAGAAAAATATTTAAAAATCAGTTACTTCTGGTAAATAAATGAAAGTAAATTAGATTGCGGTTTTACAACACTTCAGACGAACCGACGTTCTTTAACTGAATTATTAGCTGTAAGTGCTTACTTGTTATTAATGCCAGTTTTCGTGACGGTCTCTGCTATTTAAGAAAGTTTTTACTAAGCTTACTATTTCTATTCAGCGACGCCTCGATAAAGCTAATTTTACTCTACAATTCTTTGCATATAGAGAGAGCCTAAACAGACATAAGCTTACTAGATGGGGTACTTGTCACAAATTAGCGACACTAACCGATTTTACGTCAGATAAGGAATATTCTTCGAATATAATACAAAACGCCTAATTTGAAAATGTCACCTTTTTGTCAGCAATCATTTATATAAATGGCATCTTAAAATCGGTCGTTTTATACTTTTTTATTCTTGGGATTCATATATTCCAAAGTTTATCAGAGTTTGCCCATTAAAACAGTAGTAGCTTAGCTAGTATGATTAAGTAACTTACAAAAACAAAAGAGCTAGTCGCAATAAAAAGGAACTATGAAAAGCATATCAAGTTAAAAACGGTCAAGAAAAGAAACATGCTAAGTCTGCATCCTAATATACCTAATTAAGTGCTTTATATTCATAACGCGACCACTTTCAAGAGGAAACGCAATAAACGCTAACGTATGCAAAAATAGCTACAAATCAGCCCGGAAACTACATTTTAACGCCACATAATCCAGCACTTGATACGATTAGCAGAAATTATTGCTTTAAACCTATTTTTCAGCTTTAAAAAACAGCGGAACCATCCCTAAACGGTAATTGGTTTGAAAAAATATGATAATCACCGCATAAAACCTTTTTTGCGGGTTCTTTCTCGTTATTTTTTATGTTGGCAGCATTGGTGCTTTCCCGCGCAATTCGCCCATCTTGTTGTGACGCCATGTTGATTTTTTCGACAATAACAACGAATTTCGGTTGCAATTTGAGGTAATTTTGCGTATTCATACGAAAAGAAGTGGACGAAGCGCGACGCTGCGGTCTTTTCGAGTAATTTGCGATATTTTAGCATTTTTCGAGGGAAAATTTTATGTGGCCATCATTTGGTTTTGGTCGTAACTTTTTTGTGATGGAAAATATATTTGGTGGTATTGTGTTGAAGGTTAATCTCTGCAGTTATATGTACTTACAGCTGGAATTGTGTAAAGCAATTGAACAGTCAAATGAATGCGATTGCTTTACACAATCGCACTCCAGGTGTAAAATAAGTGTTAGTATTTGGCTAGTATTTTATTTTTATAATACTGTTAAAGGAAGAAAAACAGTATTTATAAGATAAAATAACCACGGATCCCTAAAATTATATACAGAACTTTAAAAAGACATAATCAAGGGGGTGGTTAAGAGTCACGTCTAGAATACAGGAAAAAAAGTTTTTTTCTTATAGTATATTTTTTTGTGTTTTTTCAGGTATTTCGGTATTCTTGATTGACAACCACCACCTTGTATTTGGCTCATACTTTTTTTACTTACTGTATATAATACCTATCTAATACTTTTGCTTGCCTACCCACAAGCTAATAATTCAACAAAGTATTCAAATATTGAGGATAGTTTGAAAACTGATGAAGACCAAGTAAAAAAAAAAACTTATTACTTGTAATAATTATAGCACATCGAAGCAATTCTAAATCAAACTAACGTAAAAACAGCTATCTTTGACAAACAGTGACCACGAAAGTTATACGGATCTTCGTAATCTTACACACAAACGTAAAAAAGTAAAGTAAAGTTAGCCTGTAGCATCCCACTGCTGGGCAAAGGCCTTACCTCAACTATGAGGTAGTTTGAGCCATACCTACTCCACCACGCGGGCTCAGTGCGGGTTGGTGAAGGGGTGTTTGCAAGGCAAGCGACTAACCCTGCTGTCGGATGTTATCAACCGATATTAGCCGGGACCAACGGCTTAACGTGCCTTCCGAAGCACGGAGATGCTCGTGATGTATGTCACTTATATGGTCGGAATGATCACCCATCCAAACACGACCGTATATACACACAAACGTACATTTTTTAATTTAATATAAATAAAAACACCTTAAATATTACAATTAAAATATCATGATCCCTTAAACAGCTTTTTTACGAAACCATCAATTGTATTGTAATGTATTTATGGGGTGTTAAGGGGAGGCGACCTTTTTCCGTCAATTTCACGGTATGCCTCACTGAGCCGTCATTCGGTCACAGTACAGAACAGGTATCTTAGTAGATGACTCACGTGAACACAGTGTTACATAAACATAATTGCATTCCTGTACCGTTTGCTCGCTAGCGACGACGTAACTTTTTGTATGGAAAATTTTAGTTCTGCCAGTGACCGCTAGAGGCGCTGTACAATTTTCCATATATTTTTTTAACGTCGTCACTAACGAGTGAAATCGTCGTAAACTCATGTAACTATACTGCTAGACATTTATTATTAGTTTGCTTACTATAAAACGGCGTCAACGAAGATCATGAGTTATTCACCTAAATTTCTTTGACAAAGTTACATTTAGTCCTCACTCACGCATCACATAATTCTAACCAATTGAATAATATTTCAATCAAAACCGTCTTTCTTTTAAATACACACATCAAAAGTGTCTAGGGATCAAGCATTTTATGCGGATTTCTTAAAATTGAGATGTGGCTTTGTAATAAATTTACGATTTTATAATTTTTTATGGATCCTTTTTGGTGCATTTCATAATTTGAAACAGGAACTGTCAATCAAATTCGAGTAAAAGATGAAAATCAGCTGTCAATATTTTCCCTATAAAAACATACAACGCATTGAAGACATTATTAGTGCTATTGTTTCCCTACTACTGATTAAAACCAACGTTATTATGGAGCGGCGACGTGGGAATGATAGAAGCTGGTTCCCGGCAACGTACTGTGGCTTTAGCTCTGAATATAAGTCAGAGTGTTATCAGTCGACTTTGGACACGTTACCGAAGCACTGGTACCGTGGCTGAGCGCCATGGAGGCCGGTATCGCTGCACCACACGGAGACAAGACCGATACATTCAAATCACAGCTCGAAGAGCTCCAACAATAATCGCCATGATGTTAGCCGTGAGGCTTCATCACTCTTCAGGGAACTTAATTAGCGACCAAACAGTCAAAAACCGCTTGCATGAAGTGAACCTTCATTCCCGAAGACAACTACGGGTATCACCTATAGCAATGCACAATCGTAGGATTCGATATCAATGGGCTCTTAAACACAGAAATTGGGCAGAAGAACAATGGCGTTTCGTGTGCTTTTCTGATGAGTCTCGTTTTGGTATGAGACCGGATGCAAGACGTATACGACACTGAAGAACCCCTGGACGCCAACAGTGATTAAAATCCTGCCAGGAAGTCCATCCTTATAGTGGTGGAACCATCATGGTATGGGCGGGTATTTGGATCGGCGGAAGAACTGATTTGATTCGGATCAGAGGCAACCTCAACGCTCAAATTTATGCTGAGACGATTGTATCAGACGTCATCGTTCCTCTACAAGTGCAAATCGGTCCCTTATTTCAGTTGATGCATGATAATGCACGACCGCACACCGCAAGATTTGTAAGACAGACTCTCGCCGCAGCTAACATCAATGTCCTGCCCTGGCCTGCTCACTCGCCAGACTTGAACCCGATTGAGCATGCATGGGATATGCTACAGAGAAGAGCTCTGCCGAATATGGAGGGTATCCAGTCGCAAGAAGACCTTTTTTGTTGTTGCAACGAACATGGGCGGCCATTCCACAGCGTGATTTGGATGAACTCATTTTGAGTATGCCAAACCGATGTTCTTGTGTTGTTAGTGTTCGCGGTAGAAACACGGATTATTAATTGTTTAAGTTACCCAATAAAATTTTAAAGAAAACTGTTATTTCAGTCTTTTCTTCAAATTTCTTTATTAATGCAAAGGTGACTTGGTTTATAGTTACTGTAGACAAACGGGAACACTTTATTTGATAAATCCTTAAAGAAAATTTTAATTAATATCAATCAGGAGAAAATTTATTGCAAAAATATATGTTGATCCCTAGACACTTTTGATGTGTGTAAATTGTAATAAGCTATTGCTTAACCCTTAATTGGTCGCGTGGGGTGTTATGCACCCCAAAGCAGGTTTCCAGGCTCCTAACATTTTTAAATTTGAATTTAGCGCGCTGTTGTTTTAGGTAGCTTCGTAAATAAGTGTAAAGTACACAACTCAGTTGCGAGCGGCGCTCGATTGTGTTCGGTTTGGCTCAGGGAGCACGTTTGGGGTGCTCGACACCCCAGGTGACTGTTTGCGTCGTGGTTGTGGTGGTGGTAGAATCTGTTTCTGGAACAGGAAAATCGCAGTCATACAAAACGTGTCATATTTGTCCAAGAACCAAGGATAGAAAAACAAAAACTTGATGCTCTAAGTGCCATAAACATGTGTGCAATGACCATATGATTGTTGTATGCCAAAATTGTCACGAACAAAACTATTACTTACAGAAAGTTTATTTTCACTGCGAAAAATATAGTTGATTTTATTTAAAAGAAGTTTAAAAGTTGAATAAGATGTGAGTTTAAATGTTCCTATTAATAAAAGTCTGATTTTGCACGTATTTCGTATTTTAGTTATACATATTTATTGATTAGGGTGCTGAACACCCCACGCGACTTCTGATGCAATTTTTTAGGCGCGCCTAATTAAGGGTTAAGTCTTATAAGACTAAAAGAAAGAGACAGAAAAAGGTAGTTGGAAAGCCGACCCCGTCACCAGACGGGACAGTTGTTAGGAAGAAGAAGATAATAAGCGATAAGACCGCCTAAATTATACTACTACCAGCGAATATTTATGATGTTATTTCTATATATAAAATTGTATCCTTTTTCCCATGTTCACGAAATCACGCGTGAACGGCTGGACTGATTTCTTTTTTTTGTCGTGTTTTATCAGAAAATTGGGCGGCTGACTGAGTTTCATGTTTTTAATCAAATAACGGGGCCGGGTGCGAAACAAAGTTCGCTGGGTCCGCTACTCCCGTACTGTTAATTGTTTATCGTTTGCAATAAATTGGGTTTATTATAATTATTATTTATTATTATAAAGTTTAGGAAGACAAACAGCAATTTCTTAATAATACATTAAATTACACTCGTGAGGGAAAGATATACGCATTATTTTACTTACAGCCAGTGTTACTTTCGTTGCGTCATCTACGTTGTTACATGTCTACGATTCTGACCTTACAAGAGTCGATGAGCCGATTGAGTGACGTTATAAAAACATTGGCCGGGTAACGTATAATTTTTGGGGTAATCTGGACTCTTTAGGGGTTGCCATGCCTATTTAATAGCCGTGTGGTAGGTATCCGCTTTAAAACGTGCTACATTTCAGGGTAGGATATATAACTTAAAATAAATAAATGAAAATGTTGGACAGCAATTACATACATTGCTCGGATACCAAAGTAAGTTGCTAGTAAACCTTTGACGCCCGAGCGAAGTGATGGCACTTATGGGTTTACTCCCGAGCGTCAGTAATTGAAAATCCTGAGTGTAGTGAGGGATTTGATTTCACCTAAGATAAATACACCTTTATACAGGTGTATACTCTCCTTTTCACGCTTTCTGTTGAGGCAATAAAATAAATAAATAAAATGCGTTTATTGCTTCCTATACAAAAATGATGCTAACTCATAAGTCATGTGTACAAATTTCCCTTTTTTCAACGTTTTTGTAACGCAGTCCAATTTATGAAGTATTTAATTGCCTACGATACAGGTTTTACCTAGTGATGGCGGTTATCGATTTGTATATACTTAACTGTTATGTTTTGTGCGAAATAAATATATATTTGTTGTATCTATTTGTTGTTGTTGTTGCACCGGCGCCACATTGTAATAAATCATTGCAAAAAAATAAATGAACACATAAACTTATTTTTTGTAAAATTAGCTGCCTTTGTCACGTTTTTAATTCGTTCAAATTTTATTGTACTAATAATTACGCAGTACCTACGCGGCGTTCGATTTTCGAACTTTCTCCTCTTCGCTGGACGATGGTGCAGGCGAATGGCGCCACATTATCGCGTAAAGGATTTTCATACAATATTTCGGCCCGTAAGCCGAGATGAGTCACCTTAAGTTTACATAACAAGACACGTATTGAACAGTTTTCTTCCATCACTTCATAGCTCTCATTATAAATAATAAATAAATATATATCCTTTGGACATTCCCACACATCGCCATCTAGCCCCAAAGTAAGCTACTCAAAGCTTGTGTTATGGGTGCCAGACAACGGATATAATACTTAAATACTTACTTTTTGTTTGTAAATACATACATGATATACATAGAAAACACCCAAACCAATACAAACAGATTACTCATTAGATGGCGTTAGGATAAATATAAATAAATAAATATTGGACACCAATCACATACATTGCTCTGATCCAAAGCAAGTAGCCAATGCACTTGTGTTATGGAAATCAGACGCAGCGGTGGTACCACAACACCCAGACCAGAGACAATATAGAAAAGATCGTTTTCAACATTGACCCGACCGGGAATCGAACCCGGCACCTCACGAGATGGCGACGCTTGAAACCAGCGTTCTAGCCACTCGACCACGGAGGTCGTCGAATAGGATAGCTTTAGAAAACCGGCCAAGTGCGAATCAGACTCGCGCACTGAGGGCTCCGTGACAATTTTAACTGAATTAGGGAATCCACTAACTTCCACTTAGCTAAGATATCACAATATTTTGTTGACAGCAAATATAACTTTGTTTTACATAGTGTTTGTATGAAGATGTAAGTTATGTTTGCGGTTGTACTAATTTTACTTGAAAGTATTGATAAGATCTACATCATATGTTTTTTTTCAAAATTTACACTCGCTGAGTTTAGAAGTTAAGGGGGGGGGGGGGGGGGGGAACGCCCATTTTTCTACTTAAGAAGCGTCTACCTATCAAACGTTAGACTTGAAAGAAAATGGTTTTAAAAACCTCTCTGAAATTTTCAAAGACATATCCCTATAAATAGGTCTTTATGCTCGTGAGTTGACATTCCACGCATAGTTTTAACAAAAAAAACTGTTATTTTCGAAATTTATTTTCTTGAATTGAATGTTATTTAATCGAAATTTATTTTTTCCAGAACAGTGTGATGCTTATAGTTACTGAATAAAGTGGCTGTGACATACGGACAGACAGACAGACTTGACGAAACTATAAGGGTTCCGTTTTAGCCATTGGCTACGGAACCTTAAAAAGTGCAAAAAATAATATTGTAAAATGCGCTTAAGAACGACTTAGATTAGACAAATTCAGATAAACAAAAAAAGTGGTTGTTAGAATAATGTCTTTTATTTGCTAACATTAATATTGTTTTACTATTTATTATTTATGTTGGCGAAAAGTAATTACCCTCTGCTATAATACTACAATAAAGTTAAAAAAAAGTTATTTCTTAAAGTGACGCTAGCGTCATCTCTTTTCCTTCCTTTCCTTTCCTTTTGGACATTCCCACACATCGCTATCTAGCCCCAAAGTAAGCTACTCAAAGCTTGTGTTATGGGTGCCAGACAACGGATATAATAATTAAATACTTTTTGTTTGTAAACACATACATGATATAAATAGAAACACCCAGACCAATACAAACAGACATGTTCATGCACACAAATGTTTGTATTGTGTGGGGATCGAACCCGCAACCCGCTGCGTAGTAAGAGATTTCTCGACCACTACACCTGAGGGGTCTCTCGATGATACAAACGTCTAGTGACAAGAAAAATGCTGATCGTTGCCGATCTAGAGGTGCGATTGTGTAAAGCAATCGTATTCATTTGACATTTCAAAACGTACGGTATGATTTGTCAAACGGCAAAGAATAAAGCGTTTGACAGATCATACCGTACGTTTTGAATTGTCAAATGAATACGATTGCGTTGTACAAGATAGCGTGAAAAATACTTATTGTATCAATGGAAAACTCAACAATTTACTAGATTCTAGTTTCCTCAATAATATTAATATTTTTATTAAACAAATGACGTTTACGTTAATGCAGCTGAAGATATTCATTTTCGATTTGAAATAAGACGTTGATTGAAATTTTATCTCATAATTAAATCTTAAAGTTTAATTAGATTTCAAAGAATCAATTCTATTACACCTTAAGATTTGAGATCAGAAATTAATGGAAAGATTTCGCCTTTGGCTAAGTAATGTGAATCAAGTTAATTGAAAGGTGCAAATAATGCAAACGGAGTGTCACGGACTCCCAATCGTGTTTATCGTACCCTACGAACTTTATTTCGCCCCCAGCCCCGTCCCACCCCGGCCCCGTTTCTCCCAGACCCGTAATTTTTATATTTAAGCGGTGCCAGCGAACATTGTTTTGCCCGGGCCCCGTTCCGCCCAAGCCCCGGCCCTTTTGAACGAAATAAAAAGTATCCTATGTCTTTCTCTAGATTCTAAGCTACCTTATTACCAATTTTCAGCCAAATCCAGCCAGGTCCAGCCGTTCTCGAGTTGAAAATAATTTAACTAATACTAGGTTCTTTCTTTTTTATACTCGTAATGATAAATGTAGATTTATAAGGTTTTTAATGGCAATTAAATATGTTTTTCTGTAAGGGCCCTAGAATAAGAATTGTATGTACCGTTACTATGACGCGCTACGTAAAAAAGTCTATGGAAAATTGCACAGCGCCTCTAGCGGTCACTGACAGAACTTAAATTTTCCATACAAAAAATTACGTCGTCGATAGCGAGTGAAACCGTCGTCGCTATCGAGAAAACTCATGGTAACGGTCTTGTTTTAAAAAACTGATTTTTTTTATATTTTGGTTAAAAAAAAACTACTTCATCTTAATATTCAATGCTATTTACATTTAATTGTAATGCGTGGTCACTCTTATTGGTCTCAGTTACCCGAAATATTTCTTTATATTTCCAACCTACCTGAGGCCCAACATCAGTGATCTGCAGGTTATATCCATCCACTAGACGGAACCTTTCATCTCTCGTGACCATCAGGCTGGCAGCTGTCAGGACGGCTGGTCCTCTCCGCCAGAGCAGGACGAGGGACCCTGGAAGATGAAGAGGATATTAGAACACGGCAAGAAGAATTTCGGCCTATTTCAGTGTTCAGATGAACATTGAAATCTTCGTTAGCGATACGCTGCTCTACGATTTTCACACAAATCTACAAGTGTTGAGAATAACTGTTTTTGGTGTTGTACAACGTGAAACGTTAAATGCGCAAAAGCTTTAAATAGGTCGATTGCAATAACGAACAGAATCAAGTGAACCACTTTTTGATATGGGTCAGATGTTTCAAAAAATCCTCATTAAAATGTTGCCATATCTATTTATTAATAAGACCAGCCATCACGTGCGCAAGCCCACCAAAATACGTAATATTTTGGTGGGCTCGCGCACGTGATGGCTGGTGATTGTTAATTTTTCATTAGCGTAGATAGTAATAATAATAATGTGAGCGCGGCGCAGCGGCCGGTGAGTACCTACCGACTGCTTTTTCGGACAGAGCGGCGTCGTCCACAGAGCAAAAAATGATCAGAAGTTCCATTAAAACTAAAACATCACATAAATCCTTGTTGTTTTTTAGAATAAGGTTATTTGAATTAAAAAACTTCTGGGGTGTCTGAGGTTTCGCGCATTTAACTTTACACGTTGTTTATATACAGGGTGACTTTTTTATCAGTACCGATATTTTGTGTAAAAACTCCACTGACGAATATGAACAACTTTTACTATGGGGGCAATAGCGAAATCGAGAAAAAAAAATCAGCTGTTCCATACATTTTGACCGCGCGCCAAATGAACTTTTGTATGGAACAGATGATTTTTTTTTCTCGATTTCGCTATTGCCCCCATAGCAAAAGTTGTTCATATTCATCAGTGGAGTCTTTACACAAAATATCGGTACTGATAAAAAAGTCACCCTGTATACTTTGACAGGCTATTTTTATAATAATTACAGGTTGTTGTTTTGGTCAGTGACGAGTGACTCAGGGATGGCTGTAAAATAGATACTGATGCGAAATATATCTTATATAAATTTCGCGTGTCACAATGTTCGTTCCCGTACTCCTCCGAAACGGCTTTACCGATTTTTACTAAATTTTATATGTGTATCCAGTAGGTCTGAGAATCGGCTACTATCTATTTTTCATACCTCAAAGTAATAAGGGTTGTTCGTTTTTTTTTACGAATTTTTTTGTTTTTATTTTTTTACTAGCGGTCCCCCGCGACTTCGTCCGCGCGTTTTGAGTTTGCTCCCTCCCCTCCCGTCGCAGCGTCATGTTATATATCCTAAAACCTTTCTCGATAAATAAGCTATCCAACACAGAAATTATTTTTTCAAATCGGTCCAGCAGTTCCTGAGATAAGCGCGTTCAAACAAACAAACTCTTCAGCTTTATAATATATTAGCGAAAGCGCACGTTGTACTTAAGCTGCGAACATTATTTTGGTGCGGAGTTATGTTAAAACTGTGATAGCTCCTAAGATATTTATTGAAATCAAATGATATAAAGGGCAACTTGGTTCTAAATGAAATGCTCGTGATGATGAATGTATTTATTTTGATAAGAATAAATACTTGTGTGTATAATACACCTCTAAAAATAATGCATTATTTTTTTACAAATTTATTAACATAAAAAAGGTTGTAGTAAGTCAACCATAAAAGATAGACTTACGCTGTCGCGGACTTTATTATAGAACTCTTGATGCTGAACAATCCTGTCATACATATTTTTTGTGTAACTTATGCGGTTTCCGCAGCGTATGCAGCGGAAGCTCTCAAAAGGAATATCTTTCTCCCGTTTTCGCAACATTTTTCATTTCTGCTGTGGTCTTATGAGTCGTATCTTTATGTTATATAGCCTAAAGCCTTCCTCGATAAATAGCCTATCCAACGTAAAAATAATTTTTCAAATCAGGCCAGTAGTTTTTGAGATTAGCGCGTTCAAACAAACAAACAAACAAACAAACTCTTCAGCTTTATAATATTAGTATAGATAATGTGGCATTAAACAATACATACAACCATTAATTATTACATCACCAACCCCTATTTTATAGCCATTTTAGTACTTTGATCATTTTTCATCCCGCTCGATAACTGATATATATATACTGATAGATATAGTGTTTTTCTTAACTTTTAAAATTACTGGACTGGACGAGACGGGGCCGGGGCGGGACGGTGCGAGGGGCGAAGCAAAGTTCGCTGGGTCCGCTAGTATATATATATTTAAATGAAAAAAAAAACCACAAAATCAATTTATTGATGCGATAAAGCGATCGAGTAAAAATTACTAACACGAGGTAGCCTCTTCGTAGCTTAGCAGCTACGGCGTAGATTTTTACGCGCTAGCTACGCGCGAGGGTGCGAGTTTCCCTATTCGTTCTGTCATTTTTTAAAATGTTGTGAAAAGGTATTCTTGTATAAAACTTACTAAGATTTTTTTTTGAATAATTGTAACTCATATTATCAACCCTGAGTTGGATGTCACTGACCAAAAAAAACAACACCCTGTATATTATGATGATGATGACAACACATCTTATTAGAAAAGTGAAGTAAGTACGTAGTCCGTGGGGGTTCTTATAGAGCTTCTTCATAACTGATTCGTATAAATTACCTATATGAAAATATAATTTACGCACCCAAATTCTGCACTTGACATGGCAGTAGTAACGTGTCTCCGACGACCGTCCGGAACGAGTGGCCGCGTGACAGGAATCGGGGCCCATCGTCTGTGAACAAATACATACAATAAATACACTATATACAATCAACTTTAAAAAAAGTAAAGTTTAAATGCTTTAGAATGTTTTTAACACTCACAGTGTCATATTTTATATTCATAAAGATGAAATAAGAAACCAAAAATTTGGCCCGGTCAGCCAAAAGGTTGCTGGTTCAAGTCCCGCCCGTGCGCAAATTTTTGGTTTCTTATTTCATCTTTATGAATAGTTAAGTTTGAAGTTTTATTTCTTTATTTTTAGAGATTACAGGGGGGGGGGGGGGGAAGTTGCACCTTATGTCTTTGTTCTTTAAGTAGCTACAAACTACCTATCATAAGTTCTGTCATTATAATTACTGAACTCCTAAACGTTAAGGAGTTCCACCATAAGCTTAGTCCCACAAGATGTTGACTATCAGACGAGACTACACGACAACATTAGGCTTCTAGTAAAAAGAGGTATACGTGCCTTTAAAATTTGAGGGTTTCCCTCGATTACACCTAGATTCCATCATCAGATCCCAAATTGGCATTGAGACCAACTAGGAGGTATACCCTCTAGGTAGGCGAAAATGATTTTCAAATCGGTCGACAAACGACTGAAATGAGGTAACATAGATACAAAAAAAAACATAATTGATAACCTCCTCCTTTTTTGAAGTCGGTAAAAACTACTGTAATTCTTATAAGATGAAAAAAGGAACCGAAAATTGCGCACGGGACTCGAGCCTGTATTTTTCTGGCTATTCGAGTCAACGCTCTATCCTATTGAGCTACCGTGCTGTCGGTCCGACGGCGCGAAATTTCTGGTCTCTTGGATACGTCATTACTTGTGACGTCATACTACTGTGATTTATTACTAAAGAAAGTATGCAGAGGCTATCTGTACCGTTACTGACGTTAAAAAAGTCTATGGAAAATTTTAGTTTTGCAAGTGACCGCTAGAGGCGCTGTGCAATTTTCCATAGACTTTTTTTACGTCGTCGCTTGTGAGTAAAACCGCGGTAAACTCATGGTAACAGTACTGCTTCTAAATGATTCTTCGCAATAGCAAACCAAAGTATTGTAGGCACTGTTTAGTTCCACAATCACTTTAATCCCATTTCTGAACTTCTGTAGAACTTCCCTTTTAGGTAGAACTTTGAAAAACCGGCTAAGTGCGAGTCAGACTCGCTTCTGAGGGTTCCGTGCCTACTTTAACTGAATAAGGGATCCACTTACTTCCGTCCGTACGTACGTTTTTCATAGGTTTTGTATGTAGACAAACTTATGTTTGCGGTTTTTTAAATTTACATCATGTTTTTTTTTTCAAATTTTACACTCACTTGTTTTAAAAGTGGGGGCGGGGAGGCATTTTACCGCTTCGGAAGCGTCTATCTCTCAAATATTAGACTTTCAGATTCAAATATTGAAACCTCGACGTCATTTGAAAAGACCTGTACATTGTATATACGAGTACACATGACCCCACATGCAAAAGTTTGACCAAAATTTTATTTATTTATTTTAGTTCCATGTATGGGAGCCCCCCTCAAAAGTCATTATTTTTTTATTTTTTGTTTAAGAATCGTAAAGTTTCATCTGTGTAACGCTAATAGTTTCAGAATGAAGTAGCTGTGACATACGGACGGACAGATAGACGGACAGAATTGACGATACTATAAGAGTTTCTCTTTTTGCCATTTGGTTACGGAAACCCAAAAATATGCATCTTCCCGCGCCATCTTAACAACTAGAGCTGTCAAATGCAGCGGCATAAATTTCCACAGACCATAAAAGTTGGACAATAAATTATATCCAGACAAAAACTTGGTATTTCTCAGTCCATATGTCTTTGCGTTGAATCGAAAACAATTTGAGATGAAGTTTTCAGTTTGAGTTCTGGCAGATAAAAAATGGAACATGGAGAAATAAGATGATAAAAAATCTCATAAATTGCGGAATTGTTGGGGTACTCGTATTGTTATTCATTACTTTAGAAATCGATCATGAAAATAGCTGTTTATAAATGTATTAGATCAAAGAACATTATTTATTAACGAATCTGTTTAACAACAGTCTTTTGATATGCTTTTGTTTATGCGACCGCCAGCGGCCTTTTGATCTGTGAGCGTCTACAGTATGAAATATAAAAGAAACTACCAACTTATGTATTTTATATAAGGAATATTAAATGAACAGTAATTTTCTAGTCAATGGTTTTATCATTTTAGAGAGAACCTCAGTCTTTATTATAAAAAATGTTTTCCTCAACAAATAACACTTTTATACACAATACACAACGAAAATCACTGCAAGGTTTTTTGAACAAAACACGTAATTTTCTGTAACTAGGTACTCAAGTCTTGGAATTTTGTTTTAGCGTTCTACCTTAATATTTAAAATTAATAGTCTACCGTTATAACCACATAATAATATTACCATAACAACGTTATTCCGCTCCGTTATTCGCAACGGTAATAACGAGAAACGTACAAGATTAAACAATTAAATGCACCGACCGGAAGTGCATACTATCTAACCCGATTGCTATCTTATTCTTAACCTATTACTATCGAGTTGCTATCGTCAATGGCGTCTTGAAAGTATTTTGAAATCTGCACGCGTTTTTTTCATAGAAAATTTTTAAGCTCTCTAGAGCTTACGTCTACGGTGGCCAACGATTACACTAAGCGTTATAACACTCGTTTGAATTTAATTTCTATAGAGGGTGTTTGGTACATTGTATAGTGGTAACATTAGTTATCTTTTTTTTTCGGCCCGGTGGATATTTTAATATATTTTTTTATTGATTTGAGAAAAATATCTGAAATTTGGAGTCCGAATTATATTTAATTTTTTTTTGCATATTATTTTTGTATGTTTGACTAACATCAAAATCATGTAAACACCAGCCACTTAATTCATTTTTGCTTTCTTTTTTTTTTAATTATGAGCTAAATTACAAATTTCAGATATTTTCATGGAACCATGAAAAATTTAAAAATAAAACCGATACAAAAAATGCAGAAAATGATAGCTAATGAATTATTATAATTGTCTGCTCTTATGTTACATATGAAGTGAATAAATGAATATGAATATATTATCCATTTTCATTTAGCACACGATGTACCAAACACCATGTATATAATAGTTTTTCATGATATAAATTCACGAATGGAATAACCTGCGTATCGAATACTTATGTACGTGGTTAATCAGTTTTGTTTAGCTAGGCGAATATTGCAAACAATCCTAACATTATTTTTTAAAGAAGTGATTTATTTGACAATAAGATAAACACAAAACGCACGATCTATATAGGTAATCATCGTAATTAACAGAGGCCATCTAAAACAGTAAATTAATTTTATTCATAAAATATATTTCAAAAGTAAAATAATAAAAAGCAGCAAAGAAAAACGGACTTAAAATTCGCTCAGCCGTACGTTCACCATATAATTCGTAAGCGTTTACTCGGATAGCAATCGTATAGCCATTTATTTAAGTTACAGAATACCTTATCGGAAGTGGCGTAACGACCGGAGCCGCCGGTCGGCCATATTTATTGTTACCGGAAGTCGGTTGTTTTGATCGGTAAGTTGGCAGTATTGAGTAATGAGTCCTTGCGGTGATTCGGAGGGAAATGGCTTTCTGATTGTTTGATGGATTCAAATGACTGTATCCTTAAGGAAGTTTGGGAGACAGAAAACACAGTAAAGATCTATAAGTTGTTTTTTTTAAACAAATGAAATAAATTGAAGAAACCCAAAGTTTACTCATACCTAGTTACTTAAAGCTAACTCTTAATTTAATCTGTAAATCACTGTCCATTCTCGGAAACTAAAGTTATTTAAAAACCGTTTCTCTTTGCTGCTCCAATATTGGAAACAATAATTTCATAACTATTAAATTAATATCAGTAAATAAAACTAATTTACCATTTAATTTAAAAGATCCGAGATCTTCAACGTTTAATTGCATATGCTAGTTTTGAGATTTGTGTTTATCATATTTTAATATTATTCATGTCGTTAAAATGGAATTAGAATATTGTTTACAATGTTACAAAGAAAAACGGATTTTAGTCTTTTTCATTTATGCGTTTGGATTCACATACTTTTTGTGGAGTAAACTCACATACTTTTTTAACTGTAGACTAACGTCTCATATGCTCACATCGTTGACTATACTACGCAAACAACAAAAACCATTAAATCACCCACAAATAGCTGACAAAATAAACACTTCACGCTAAAATAACGACCTAGGGACGCCATCTTGTTATCTACTGACGTCACATCCGGTCAACATAGATACAGGTTGAGGCATCCATCTTCTGGTGACGTATTTCCGGTCGAGACGAAACAACTAAGCAGTTTTAAAAGCAAAAAGATGTTTATGTACTTTGTTGTTTTCGGCGAAAAGTTATAAAACATAAGTAAAAGAAAAAAGTTTTAAACTTTGTTTCTGTTTGGTGTATTTTTCACTTTGTTAAAATTCAAATTTTAACTTAATAACACTATGGCGGCAGTGACATCTGGAGTGATACAAACAAAGCCTATAATTAATTGTGAATACGGCATTACCTTGTTAGAGACATGAAATTATTTTGCTAATTTGCAACCAGGGTCAGTCAAAACGTCAAGGTCAGTAATAGCGTCGGAGTCAGTGATAGCGTCATGACAAATGATTGCACCTGGTACTGAAATAGCGGCAAGGGTAATAACGTCGGAGTACGTGAAAGAATCAGGGTTAATCATAGCGTCGGAGTCAGTAAAAGCGTCTTGACTAATGATTGCACTAGGGTCAGAAAAAGCTCCAACAGTGAAAGCAGTGGAGTACATGAAAGCATCAGGGTCAGTGATTGCGTCAAGGTCAGTGAACGAGTCGGTTTTCTTACACAAAGTTATAATTCCAATCTGCTGAGAGTCTGTTTGTGTCTGACCCTGGGAGTGTTCCTGTGTCTGTGCTTGTATCTGTGTTTGGGGTGTGCCTGTGTCTTTTTCTGTAGTGTGCCTGTGTCTGGGAGTGTGTCTGTGTCTAAGAGTGTGCTTTTCCCTGTGTCTGGGAGTATGTCTGGTGTCTGAGAGTGTGCCTTTGTCTGTATGTGGGAATATGGCTATGTCTGGGAGTGTGTTTGTGTCTCAGAGTATGTCTGTTTCAGTGTTTAGGTCTGTGTCTGTGTCTGAGAGTGTGTTTGTGCCTGTGTCTAAGAGTGGGACTTTGTCTGTGTTAAGCAGTATGATCGGTGTCTGAGAGTATGCCTTTATCCTATATCTTTGACGACCCGTCTGGTGTAGTGGTCGAGAAATCGCCTACTACGCAGCGGGTGCGGGTTCGATCCCCGCACAATACAAACATTTGTGTGCATGAACATGTCTGTTTGTATTGGTCTGGGTGTTTTCTATGTATATCATGTATGTATTTACAAACAAAAAGTATTTAAGTATTATATCCGTTGTCTGGCACCCATAACACAAGCTTTGAGTAGCTTACTTTGGGACTAGATGGCGATGTGTGGGAATGTCCAAAGGATATTTTATAAAGGATATTTATCTGCGTCTGTAAGTGTGTCTGCGAATCTACCTGTGTCTGTCTGTGTCTGGCAGTGACAGTGACAGCTGCTACGTCAGTGACTGTGCTCAATACTCACTTCTGTTGTTGGGCTGCGCGCGCGCCGCGATTAGGACGGCAGCGAGCAGGACCCAGCCCGCCTCCATGGCGACCCGCTAGCCACCACAGCTTATCATCTGACTAACTGGTATTAAGAGACTAACTGATATTGCCGCGTATATGTATACTTGTGTCTGTGTCTGACTCTGGGAGTGTGTCTGTATCTGAGTCCGGTAGTGTATCTGTGTCTAGGAGTGCCCCTTCGTGTCTGTGTCTGGACGTGTGTCTGTATCTGGGAGTGTGCCTGTGTCTGGGAGGGTGCCTCTGTCTTTTTCTGAGAGTGCCTCTGTGTGCCCCAGATACATCTGGGAGTGTTCGGTGTCTGTGTCTGAGAGTGCCCCTTTTTGTATGTGTCTGGGCCCTGTATCTGTGTCTAAGAGTGCCCCTGTTTTTCTGTTTCTGGGAGTGTACCTGTGTCTGTGCCTAAAAATACCTCTGTAACACACAGAATGCCTCTGTATGTTTGTGTCTGGGATTGACCTGTATCTTTGTCTGAGAATGCCCCTATTTGTCTGTATCTGAGAGTCTGCCTGTAACTGTCTGTGTCTGGCAGTGGCCCTGCGTGTCTGTGACTGTGTGCAGTAATAGTGACAGTGCTCTGTACTCACTTCTGTTGTTGGGCTGCACGCGCGCCGCGATCAGGACGGCAGCGAGCAGGACCCAGCCCACCTCCATGGCGACCCGCTAGCCACCACAGCCTATCATCTGACTAACTGATATTGCCACGTTTATGTATGCGTGTGTCTGAGTTCTAGGAGTGTGTCAGTATCTGAGTCTGGGAGTGTATCTGTGTCTAGGAGTGCCCCTACGTGTCTGTGTCTGGCCGTGTGACTGTATTTGGGAGTTTAGGTTTTCTGCGAGTTTGGTAATTATGAGAGAGCCTTTCTGAGAGTCTTTCTGTGTCTGGCTGTGTCTGGCAGTGCTCCTGTGGGTCAGTGCAGAAACAGTGACAGTACTCTACACTCACTTCTGTTGTTGGGCTGCGCGCGCGCCGCGATCAGGACGGCAGCGAGCAGGATCCAGCCCGCCTCCATGGCGACCCGCTAGCCACCACAACCCACCATCTGTTGACAAGGAAACATATATATTAGACCGGTAATTACCAATCCTGATCACTCATGAAATACCTAGGTCTCTGTAATGTACAGTCTCAGTACAGCAAATCAGGTTACCCACTTTTGTTGCAAATTAGCCCTTATTACAATGGAATAAGATACTGCAGTGTTTATCTTGACGTGCTGTTATCGGTACATTAAACACTGCGGTGTCTTATGTCGTTGTAATAAGGGCTAGTTTGCAACAGTGAGTTATCTGATGTAATGGCGACTGTACATTTTTTTGAGTACAGCTTTCATTATGCAAGCTGTTTAAAGTGTCCACAATTGTTTAGTATTAATAATAGACTTATCATGCAAAAATACCGAAAGAATCCTAGAATATACAAAGTAAAAAACAAGCATTAACCAAGCTTGTTTTAACTTCTTATCAAATCACACGTAACCATCTCAAACAATCATCAAATGTTAAAAAAACAAACACGCTCAATTTATTAAAATTATTTTTCTAAACATACAAAGAATGCTTTGATGTAAGTATGGCTATCCTAAACAAATATATTGTAAGTGAAAGAAAACTTTTTCAATTTCAGAAAGCCAAAACTCAATTGAAAAGATCCTATACAGGGTGTTAAGAAGTTGTTTAAATCTTTAAAAGTCTGTGGATAATATACAAGTACGTTAAGGTAGCATAAATTAAAATTGAACGGATTTTCTTACGTGAAAAACCGATCAAGTGCGATTCGGACTCGCACACTAAGAGTTCCAAAATACCACAATATTTTGTTGACAGCAAATATAAAGTATTTATTTAATGAACAAAGTTTTGTTTGCGGTTATTGAAAATGTGCTCTATTTCAAACTAAATTTCGTTGGAAGTTTTTATCAAGTTTTACATCATGTATTTTTCAAAATTTATTGTGTATTACTAATAGTTAGAATTAAGTGGCTATGGCATACGGACGGACAGACAGACAGACTTGACGAAACTGTGAGAGTTCCGTTTTTTTGCCATTCAGCTACGGAACCCTAAAAAACTAAAGTTGTTTTAAAAAAACCTGTACTACTCAAAGCCAGTATCAAGCAAAGGATAGTTATAATGTTTCAAGGGCCCATACATACTTATTTACTTTTTCAACATCTTAATGTGAAAACTATCCCGTTAGGTTATCTTAATCAATTTAGCACTTAAGACTTAAAATTAAAATAAATGGATTTATTTTACATGAGTGATCATTATCATCATCATTATCAGCCAAAGGACGTCCACTGCTGAACATAGGCCTCCCCCAGGTTTTCCACAGCGACCGATCACAAGCGGTCTGCATCCAGTGTGATCCCGCGATCTTAACAAGGTCGTCCGTCCATCTTGTCGGTGGACGTCCCAGCTGCGCTTTTGGTCAAAAGGTCTCCCATCCACATAAGTGATGTTCTTATAATAATATATAACTTTTGTATTATTTTTCAGTTTATAAAACAGAAAATTAGACCGTAGTCCTTTCTCCCTCTACTTATGAGTAACAAATTAATTTGGAGTCGGCGCATGATGAGTGTAGAGAGGTGTAGGTAATCTTGACATTTCATAAACTAATGGACCGATTTTAACGAAACTTACATTGTACCCTAAGTTGAAAACTTGAAATACTAATCGACGTAAAAATAATCATTTCGATATGATTTCTTGTTTTCGAGAAATCCGTAGAGAAACATACAAATATATACATTTACGAAATTTTGCACACGTGTTTGGAGGAAGCCTTTAAAGATCAACATACTATTACACACATACACATTGAATTGATGAACTCCTTTTTACGACAGCACCAAACATGTGTCTATCCAAAATTGAACAATTTGATTCAAAATCAATATTTTCATTTCTCCTCCCCTCGATCAATCATAGCAAATAGTATTACAATACTTATCAATCGAGCGTAAGCTCTTTACATCTGTTTGTTAACAACCACACACTGACAGATGGTTAAACATCTATGCACAGTACGGCAGCCATGTTGATTTGATTTTCAATTTAATTTTGCACCGATTTATGTTTTTTTTGGGGTCATGATTTGCGAGAGGTTGTAAAGATTTGGAGAAAACAATAAAAAATATATATAGTTGGCACCAATCTAGATTGGAGACCCGTTTATCAAGGGCGTACCGTAGGACGTCCACCGACAAGATGGACAGACGACCTTGTAAAGATCGCAGGATTGCACTGAATGAAGAACGCTTGCAATTCGTCGCTATTAAAAACCTTTGCGAGGCCTAAAAGTTTAGTATTGGACGTCATTCAGGTGATAATAGCGATGCTAAATACAAAAAATAATCTAACGTATTCTAAACATTACCATTCTTTATCATTTAATTTATTTATTTTATTTATTTATACTTTATTGCACAATAATAAAAATTTGTACAAAAGGTGGACTTAACGCCATATGGCGTTCTCTACCAGTCATGCCTTTGGGCTAAGCAGAAATGATTGTGATGTAAGCATAAATTTAATGTCAGAATACCTTGTTTATGTATTAAACAATGTTAGAACAAGCAATGAATAAATTAATAACTCCATTTGAAACGCCTCGTAAACGCAAAATTATCCGATGACCCTGAAATAATTCCTCGACATCCCTCCGTTGAAAAATAAACACGTAAATAAAATATCTCACACGCATACCCCGAGTTATAAAATGATTGATTCGTGCTGGGAATTCAATGCTGCAATTTAGGGGGAATATATCATTAATATCTATAAGACAGGTTTGCATTAAAGCATATTTTTGTAAATGATCGGAAAACGCAAGTTTGAAGGCAGTTAGGGTACAAGGAGTTTCATTAGTAGATTCTTAAAAGAGTGGATAATTGTAAGTCTATATTTTTTCTGGGAATTTAACACATGCGTTAATAGAAATATATCTATAAACATAAGTGTCTTATAATCGGCAAATGAATGCAAACCAACGAAAACCTCAATTTTGGAAT
The DNA here is from genome assembly GCA_963924145.1 of Pyrausta purpuralis. Classification (NCBI taxonomy): domain Eukaryota; kingdom Metazoa; phylum Arthropoda; class Insecta; order Lepidoptera; family Crambidae; genus Pyrausta; species Pyrausta purpuralis. The sequence continues at coordinate 3,499,283 of OZ001670.1, read as the reverse complement.
CTAATTTCGTAAGAGGAAAGTATTAGAAAGATTACGCTGACCAGAATTTTTCAGGATACTTGTGGTCCCCCGCGACTTCGTCTGCGCGTTTTAAGTTTGCTTCCTTCCCCTCCCGTCGCATCAATTTTTTTTATAATCTAAAGCCTTCCTCGATAAATAAGCTATCCAACACATTTTTTTTTCCAATCGGTCTAGTAGTTCCTGAGATTATATAATAATAACTAGCGGACCCAGCGAACTTTGTTTCGCCTCCATCCTCGTCTTGCCCGGCCTCGTCCCGCCCAGCCACGTAATTAAAGAAAAATGTTAAGGGTGGACAACCCTTATCACAAAGGGGTATGAAAAATAGATGTTGGCCGATTCACAGACCTACTCAATATGCTCACAAAATTTCATGAGAATCGGTCAAGCCGTTTCGGAGGAGTACGGGAACGAACATTGTGACACGAGAATTTTATATATAAGATAGACTTATGCTGTGTGAGACATTATTGTAGAACTGTTAATGCAGAATAATCTCATCAAACATGATTTTTGTGTAACTGAAACGGTTCTCAAAAGGAATATTTTCCCCCGTTTTCGCAACATTTTTCGTTGCGGCGCTGGACTCATGAGTCGTATCTTGATGCTATATAGCTTAAAACCTTCCTCGATAAATAGGCTGTCTAATAAGCTATCTTTCAAATCAATCAAGTAGTTTCTGATAAGCGCATTCAATCAAGCAAACAAACTCCTCAGCTTTATAATATTATTAGTATATTAGTTTTGGTATAGATTGTGAAAAAAACCGTAAATCTAAGACCAAATATAATTCTTAATAGTAGACACCCACCATGTATGTGATACAATAGAAAAAAAAAGAGAAAAAGAAAAATTAACCTAAATTAAAACAAATATATAAACTATTTACAAATAAAAAACATTTCCCAAATCTGAGACCTGCAATAGCGGCATGGTGCCGAGAAGGCTGGCTGCATTTCCTCTTTGGATTGCTAAACTAATCCTTTGGCCAAGAAATGCGCCAGCCCTCCGGTCGCCCGTACAATCAATTAACCGCTTGGCTAATTCATTGTACAGGCGATGTGCACTAGGCGCCTACGGCCCAAGAGTCTCTACCCCAAACGGCTCCAACACGTAAGAGCTGCTTAGCCCAGCATATTTGCGCCGTTTGAGAGACTCGGCGGAAGCAGCAGCGCTTCCAGCCCCAGACGAGGTTGAGGTCTATTCTTGAACCGAATGGGTTGGTCCGGAGCGATGGTAAGAGGCCTGATGGTATGACTCTGGTTCCGTGGAAGATGGGACGACCGCTAGTGTGGGACGCGACCTGCGTCGATTACCATGTATTGAACTTAATTCAATCTAGTTCTATGCCTATGAATGACTGATTTCAGTCTGAACGTGTAACTGAAGCTGAAATTTCAATCGACTGGATCTATCTATGCCATATAATAGTAGCCCCCTAGCCGATTTCGACTACGTTGGCCAGTCACAAACGACTAACCGACAGCGCGGGACATAATTTATAGTGCACAAGTGTGTGCGCAAACACAGATGCACTCTCTATTCCTTTACTGACACGACTGGAGAGAGATCAGGCGCTGGACCAACGGCTTAACCTGCTTTTCCTAGGCACGGGGGGGTGAAACACCGTCAACTTCCAAACTCCGGGCTACCCTAAGAAATTCCAAACAGAAAAACCCAGGGTTCATATTTTTGGCCTAACCCAGAGATCGAACCCGGGACCTCTAGCGCAGCCGTCGCTTTAAAGTGCGACCCTCACACCGAGGAAGTTGCCATATATTCACAAACATATAAGAACTTATGTATTAAAGGATTTGGCACACAGATTACAGTCTGCGGTCCGGTCGGTATAATATTGAATGTATGCGGGCAATTTTGTATGGACTAGACCGCTGACAAAATAATTGGTGCTGAAAGTAGAACAGTATAGGCATACAACCGGATAGCGTAAGACACGGGGTTTGAATCTTCGTCTGTAATACAGCCACAGTTGCTTTTTATTTTACAAGGGCAATTTATATTATTAAGATTGTGACAAAACACTATAGAAACAAAATTGAAATTTTAGAACAATATTGTTAATTTTAATGGCATTAAAAATAACGTAATCAATTTGACCAGGTGCTCTATTTTTGAATCACTCGCTTGAATATGGCGGGTGAGTATAGTTCGAAAACAAATTAAAAATCAATGAAAAATCACGAAAAAGATTGGCGTTGGTGCTCTCAAAATTCATTTTCTTTTTTCAAATTACTTCCACGTGAAATTAAACTAATTTTCATTAGAAAATTGGACATTAAACAATGAATATCACACGCTATCTTGACGTGAGTGATTCAAAATTAAGGGCCCAGGTACATTACCATGAGTTCACACTCGCTAGCGACGACGCAAAAAAATATGGAAAATTGCACAGCGCTTCTAGCGGTCACTTACAAAACTAAAAATTTCCATACACTTTTTTTTACGTCGTCGATAGCGAGTAAACTCATGGTAAAGGTACTGTATGTATGTCATATTGTGTGAATTTGATTGAATAATAAAGCGTTAGACTTGTAATAGTAGTTAACGACCCGTCTGGTGTAGTGGTCGAAAAATCGCCTACTACGCAGCGGGTTGCGGGTTCGATCCCCGCACAATACAAACATTTGTGTGCATGAACATGTCTGTTTGTATTGGTCTGGGTGTTTTCTATGTATATCATGTATGTATTTACAAACAAAAAGTATTTAAGTATTATATCCGTTGTCTGGCACCCATAACACAAGCTTTGAGTAGCTTACTTTGGGACTAGATGGCGATGTGTGGGAATGTCCAAAGGATGTTTATATTTATTTATTTAGTAGCAAAAATTTTAATCAATGATTCTACAGAGTATATCTACGTAATTACCTTGACCTGGTCACAGTGCTCGAAAATGCTATAACTCAGTATAGTAATCCAAAGTTATAATCCCTTATCAATGTATATCGAAATTGCTAACTCGTTGTAGTAAATGGCAATTTCAAGTTCTATTACTGGACACATTTGTTTGAAATACATTGCTGGCTCGATTTATTTTGTTAGAAAAGAACTATAACGAAATTTGTTCCCTCGCATAGAACTAAAACATTTTTTTTTTGCTCTAACCTATGCGTGTGGAGTATCTAACTTTTTTTCTATTCTTTCTCTTTTAAAATGACATTGAGGTTTCTTAAACATTTTTTAACAGTCCAACATTTTGAAGAAATAAATTTTGCTCGGTCCGCTAATCTTACATAAAGCTCTAACTTCTAACATCAAACTATCCTTGAAAAGGGTCTACCGCACTTATATCGAACTACCCTCGAGGAATCAATATACCGTGCCTCTTTCACTCGGGCGGGTATGGTCGGATGTAAGCGCATTATTGCAGCTTTAGGGTTGGCAAAAGGAAAAATATATGTCTTACAAATTTAATTGCATTCCTTGCAGAGGGCTTTTACTTGAATGAATCTTTTGAAGTAGGTTAAAAACAGAAAAAAATCATTTAAGACAATGTCTATATTTTACATGCGCTGATCCAAGATATTCCCTTCTGTAAATGAAAATACTAGGTATGAATGAACGAATGGATGGATGAATTTGTTTGCTCATGTAAAAGGTACATTTGGGTATTCAATCTTATTGATTTTACGGCATTTTTCGCGTTTTTTTTTTCTAAATTGTAATCCCAATTCGAACACTTTACAGCGTTGCTGGTCACGTGTAGACTTGGGTTCTGTTTTGGTTGTAAAAGATATGCATGTAAAAAATGCAGCCCATATTTTTTTTATTTAAAGACTTTATTGCACAAATCATAGTGTATAAAGGTGGACTTAATGCTAAAAGCATTCTCTCCCAGTCAAACCTTTAGGTCATGCAGAGAGATATTTTTGTTGGCGGTTTTGTTTGGTGGGCTTGAAAATTGAAATGAATTTGTCTGTTGGTTGCGGTCCAACCTGTAATTCTGTTTGTGTACTTTTAATATATAATTAAAAACCTTTTTGGCCCAAACAATCTTGTCACATTATTTTTTAACGACTCTAAGTTCATTAAAAAAAATACTTTCAAACCCGTATATTAATTTTCGTATTCAGAGAAGGTTTACAATTGCCCATAGATTTCTCAGAAATGAAAAGTCATGTCGAGAAGATTATTTTTAAACCACGACGCAATAAGAAGGGTGTTTAACACCCTCCTTCACCCTGTATATCAGTCTGTCCGTGTATTTGTGTTTCTGTCTGTGTTAACTAAAAAATGAACCGATTTTCGTTTAGTTCTCTTTGTATCATAGATAATTTCAACCCTTCTTGGCCATGTTTTATGAAAATTTGTTCAGCTGTCAGAAGATTATCAGCTCTTTTCAAGTTGATAAGGGGATCGGATCTGATCAAAAAGCAAAAAAAAAAACGTTAAAATTTCAACAAATTTATTAGGATTCTATGCTTTAATGTAAGATTTTGGCAGCCCTATTCCTAAGCCCATTATAGTTAGTCGACTGGTGCGCAAATTGGATGCGCGAGTGCGTTCACAACGAAATAATAATGTTTTTGTATGCACGCTGTTTTGCAGCTAAACGGATTTGGTGATAGACAGATTATCGACGAAAAAAATGGTGGGAATCAATTTTAAATTCAAATTCAAATTCAAAATTCATTAGTATTACATGTGTGTAGATATATATACAGATGATAGTAAGGAATAAAGTAATACACATGCACCCTGCAAGGGTATAGCTAAAACATACTTATAGACTAAAGTTATGGAGCACTAAAGACTTATGTTATTAATTCGAGCTTATTTTTATACAGGGTGACTTTTTTATCAGTACCGAAATTTTGTGTAAAGACTCCCATGATGAATATGAACAACTTTTACTATGGGGGCAATAGTGAAATCAAGAAAAAAAAATCTGCTGTTCCATACAAAAGTTCAATTGGCGCGCAGTCAAAATGTATGGAACAGCTGATTTTTTATACATATAAATAGCATAGTAAAAGTTGTTCATATTCATCAGTGGAGTCATTACACAAAATTTCGGTACTGATAACAGTCACCCTGTATATACAGATGGTAGTAAGGAATAAAGTGCCACACATGCACCCTGCAAGGGTATAGCTACAACATACTTATAGACTAAAGTTATGGAGCACTAAAGACTTAAATTATTAATTCAAGCTTATGTTTATATATACATTTTTAGACAAAATATAATTTAATATATCTTTATTTTCAGTTATTGCACAAATCTATAGTACCCATTAACATTATAAAAACATTTATTGCATAAATATTTGCTTAAGGATGTCACAAAATTGTTGTAATTGTCTTCTTCTCGTATGCACTTGGGAAGAGCGATATAAATTCTTAATGCCATTGAGTACGGTCCTGAGGCGTGCAACACTAATCTGATCTTTGGCAATACGAATTTATTTCTTTCTCTCAATACCATTGATGTTGTGCAATTTTTATTAGCATCCACAAACATTACATTTTTTTACGTAGGTCTACGTTGTTTTGATAAATTTGTATTAACTGGTTAATGCCACAGCACGCACCGGTGCGTTATAACAATTAAATTTCTATTTATTTATTTAAAAACATTTCATGCACAAGCAAAAGGTACATGTGTACATGCTAAAAGCATTCTCTACCAGTCAATTCTATTGTCTTGTCTGTTTTAAGTGTGGCAGCAAATGGGTTAAAAAGTATTGATATTAGACTTTTTCCGTCTGCTAGGAGTGTGTCAGACGAAAAAACTTTGAATTGACAACTATGACACTGTTCACACTTGGCCATAGACAATCGCATGTCTTGCACGAAGCTTGTCATGCAACGGCAAAATACGCTCCATAAAACCATACCATCTTTAGACATACTCTTACTAATCTGTGCATAAAACTGCGAGACAGAACGCTGTAGATCCGTTTAGTGGCCAGGGTAGAGAGTATTTATTAATTTATTTAAAGCCTATTCCACAAAAGCGTGCAAAGGTTTACTTAATAAAAAAAAGACACGTGGCATTTGGAGACTGCCGCGGTAAAGCTATTGCATTGCATTTTTTATCAACTTATTAGGGCTGATTTTTCAATAGTCAGATAAGAGATATTCGTCGAACAAATTGCAATATGGCTAATTTAAAAAGTCACCTAATTGTCAGCCATCATACATAACTGTCATTTTTTTAAATCTGTTGCTTTATAATTTATCAGTCTGATATGCTTTATCTGACCATTGAAAAATCGGCCCTTATGCAATTACTATTTAACTGCAATTATTATTTTAGTAATTACTTTTACAACCAATGCCACCTAAAGGCGGGTGGCTGAACTTAAGCGACAAGCGTGATATTTCAAAAAGTCATTAAAAGATTTGCTATTCATCGATAGATGGATAAACTAAAAAGTATCACCGCTGTGCCGGTCGGAGTGGGGGGGTGTTAGGTTATTTTCGTTACGGAATTTCTGGATTCGGTCTCCACGCTTAAGGCCCGTGATAGAAGCTAAGCAATAGCTTACAACATTCTCTGCGAGTCAAACCTTTAGTTCATGCAGAAAGATGCGTATCATATTGTTTTTCGGGTCTGATACGTTCCTAGCACAGTGGACGGCATGATACGGTGCAGTGGGCCTAGACTTTAATTACAAAAATCTAAGTATATATATATATATATATAATCTTACGACCTTGTAAAGATCGCACGATCAAACTGGATGCAGACCGCTCGTGATCGGTCGCTGTGGAAAGCCGTGGGGGAGGCCTATGTTCAGCAGTGGACGTCCTTTGGCTGATAATGATGATGATGATGAAGTAAGATTATAACTTACTAAAATTCAAGGCTTTAAACGAAATAATACATTAATTTGACTACTAAAATCGTATTTAAATTTGCAGTCCCAAAAACATATTCTTAAAATAAAATTAACATTTTGACCGACACTTATTCACATGCCAAAAATGACCCCACGCCAAAAGTGTCCGAAACAAAATCCTAAAGGATTTACTCGTAATATCCTATGACAATTAGTGAGGGGACAATGCTACCTATGTGTTCCCTTGGGACCGAAATATTCCCAGCTTAATCGCTTTGTTAATAGAATACTGACCTTTGACGCCATTTTTGAAAGAGTTCCCGGAATGGGTTTATGTTGTGACAATGGATATACGCAATGAAAAGAAAATAGGTATTATGGCAAAAAGATTAATATTATGGTACCAAAGCTCATATTTCTTGATTTTATTTCTTTGATTTAAATAAGGGTTTTGCAGAAATTTGTAAAACGTGTAATGGTAAATGCGCAAAACCTCAGACACCCCAAATGATTTTCGCCATCTCGTGAGGTTCCGGGTTTGATTCCCGGTCAGGTCAATGTAGAAAACGATCTTTTCTATATTGTTTCGGATCTGGGTGTTGCGGTACCACCGTTGTTTTCGATTTCCATAACACAAGTGCTTTAGCTACTTAGCTTGGGATCGGAGCAATGTATGTAATGTTGTCAAATATTTATTTAATTATATCAACTGTAAATAAAAATATATATATACCAATAAATACCAATTTACAAAGTTCAATTAATTTAATTATTATGTAGATTTGAATAAACCAGTGTTTCTTGGGTTATTTGTTAGCGAAAATGAAATAATATTTGTAAATTATTGTTTGATATTCTGTACGTAAATGCGACACACACCTCTCAACTCAGAAAAGAAATGGCTGAACTGCATGTCCGCCTGCTGGAGGTCACCGAGCATCGAGACCAGCTTCTCAACACAGTCAGCACCTTCGACCAGTGCAGCAGCATTTTTGAGCAGACACTTATGCGCAATAATGACCTGGAAAGTGAGCTACGGGATGCCAATAGAACTATTCTGCACTTGGAAGAAGAGAAGAAAGATCAAGCTCATATCCAAACCTTGAACCTGTATGAGGAGCTGATTGGTACCCCCGGTGGTCGGTCTGTGGTCACCAATCCAGACTTAAATTGTAGTTTACACCAAACTCTAAACAAAACTGCTCATATTAAATTGTCAGGTAGAAATAGGGTTAAAAAATATATAAAACTTAGTAAATTTATAAAGAAAACTAAAATTCTTGTTAAGAAAAATAAACGTTTTTTCAAAAATATTGAACTTAGAAAGGAAAAGTTAGATTTATTAGACAGTCTGGAAATATATCAAAATAAGTTACATGAAAGTAGGTCACAATGTGAACAAACTGTTGAGCGATTGCAGACTGACATCTCCAGGTTGCAGGAGTCATTGCATTCCATGACAATTAAATATAACTCTTCCCAGGAACAAATATCAGAACATATCCTGGCTGCAAATAAACTTCTGAAATTAAACACACCTAACTCTGATTTTAATTCACTCCCAAACATAAATCTAAACTCCGTACAAGACCTCGATCAGCAAGGGGATGACAGTTTACAGTTGCAATCACAAAATCTTAATTATAATTGTTCATCAAAAAAAAACAATAATGAATGCAGCAATGTTATTGTTTTTTCAGACAGATTAGGAATTGGTTATGGTTCCTTATTGAATAAAAACCTTAAATGTAATATTGTAAACAATTGTATGCCTGATGCATCACTAGATCAAATAGTCATTAATATTCAAAATAGTAATTTAAATTCAAGTTCAATACTTGTGTTAATGTTAGGAAATAGTAAAAATTTAAGTAAAAAAAATCTGTTAAAAAATTATTCAAAATTGTTAAATTTAAATGTACATAAAATAATCATTTGTGCAATTCCATTCTCAAAAAATCATACGGCACAGGAAAATAACTGTATTCATGTATTGAATACTTTATTATTTAATTTAATCCAACGTCATAGTGACAAATTTGTGTTTTTTGACACAAATAAATTTACTAATAACTCATTTTTGCTGACTGGCGGCTCTATACACCTGCCATATAGAATCAAAAAACTAATTGCTAATTTGTTAGCATATAACATTAATTGCATAATTAACAAAACCATATCACATGGTTATCAACTTGTAAGTAATAATAGTAATGTTGATGTTATCAACCAGACAACCTCTGAGGCTTTAAACTAAGAGGGCAGACAAAGGCCAGGTCTAGTTTTAATGTTGTTCACCAAAATATACAAGGCCTGGCTGGCAAAGAGCTTGAACTATCATTAGTTCTACACGATTTAAGTGTTCATGTAATGTGTGTAACAGAGCATTGGTATAGAAAATGTGAAATAATGATTAGTATTGAAAACTATACAGTCGGTAGTTCGTTTTCAAGAGAGACTACAACTAGAGGGGGGTCACTCATACTTATAAATAATGAATTAAATTGTAAAGATCGCAGGGACATTGTGTCACTCTCTTTAGAACGTACTATCGAATTAGCGTGTATTGAGCTCGAACATTATATAATTTTATCTGTGTATAGCCCCCCCGACGCTACTTACCAACTTTTTGAACCAATTATGGAATCAGCGCTAGAAAAGGTTTCAAAATCTAATAAGAAAATAATAGTATGTGGAGATTTTAACTTCGATATTTTAAAGGAATGGAATAGCGCCATTCGATTTCTTAATCTTTTCAAATCTTTTAATTTAAAAAATCTCTTTTGTGAACCCACAAGGGTAACTCCCACCACGGCCACTTGCTTAGATAATATTTTTTGTGACAAAAACGCAAGTGTCATTGATAAAGGTATTTTAATTGGCCTCAGTTCTGATCATAGAGGTCAAAAAGTTTTATTTGAACACAATCATACCGCAAGTTTACCTGTGGAAACTATGTATAGGCCTGTCACAGAAAATAGGTTAGATAGATTTAGGGATACAATTAACGATACACTATATTCAGTGAAACAAAATACTAGTGATAGTGTAGATAAACAATATGAAGACCTTTTTAACTTAATTAAAAACGAATTTAATGAAATATTTCCCATAAAAAAGACTAAATCAAATAAGGTCCAATGTCAATTTAATAATTGGGCCACGCCGGGAATTCATAAAAGTAGGATTAAATTATATGAATTATATAGTCTACGAGAAAACTCTCAAGACCAAAACTTTATTGAATACGTTAGAAATTATTCAAAAATATTTAAAAAAGTTTGTGCTACAGCAAAATCCCATTACCTTCGTAGAATAGTCTCTAGCTCCAAAAATAAAGCAAAAGCTACATGGAGCATCATAAATAAAGAAACTTGTAAAAATAAATTGAGAGATGGTAAATTTGCATTAAAAATCAATGATAAAACAATAAATTCAAATTTAGAGGTTGCAACTGCTTTTGAATCGTTTTTTTCACATGTTGCACCAACAACAACGAAAGAACTTGCTTCTTCTTCAGTAATAGCCGAATCTATTCTAAAACTTAATGTCAGTGAATGTAATTCTCAACTGCACTTTAGGCATGTAGGACCTGAAGTAATAATAAAAACATTTCGAGAGTTAAATATGAAAAAAACGGAGGATCTTTGGGGACTATCTGTGCATATTATTAAGTCAATTATTAACATAATAGCCCCTCAACTAGCATTAATTTTTAACAAGTGTATTGATGACGGCCAGTTTCCTTGTTTAATGAAGATTAGTAAAATAATACCGCTTTTCAAAGCGGGTGACAAAAGTGACCCCTCAAACTTCCGGCCAATATCGATTCTGCCAGTCTTGAGTAAAATATATGAAAAGATTATATTCAATCAAATTTTAGCACACTTTTCATCGAACAAGTTATTACATAACAAACAATTCGGTTTTACTAAAGGAAGAAGCACCACGGATGCAGGAGTTGCTCTTTTAACACATATATTTGATGCTTATGATAATAGGCATGATGCTTTAGGGATTTTCTGTGATCTATCGAAAGCGTTTGATTGTGTGGATCATGAAACATTACTTAAAAAAATATGTCACTATGGGGCATCATTGAACTCGTTAAATTTAATTAATTCATATCTTTCAGGTAGAATGCAAAAAGTATGTATAAACGGAACTGAGTCTTCTGGAGCACCTCTAACAATGGGTGTGCCCCAAGGATCTATATTAGGACCTCTTTTATTTTTAATATATATAAATGACCTCCCGCATTTTGTGGGGAATCTTTGTGATATAGTTTTGTTTGCAGATGATACTTCACTTATATTTAAAATTCCAAGAGGTGAAGGAAATTTTGACGATGTAAATAATACTCTTTCGCAAGTATTACATTGGTTTACTGTTAACAATCTTCTTCTGAATGGAAGTAAAACTAAATGTGTAAAGTTTACAATGCCTAATGTCCGACAGGCATCAACTCAGGTTAAGATAAAAGACAAACCGCTTGATACTATTGATTCCACAACATTCTTGGGAATCACTTTAGACTCCAAACTACAATGGGGTCCTCATATAGAGGCCTTGTCAGGGAGACTAAGCTCAGCTGCTTTTGCTGTAAGGAAGATGAGACGTTTGACTGATGTAGAAACAGCTAGGTTAGTTTATTTTAGTTATTTCCATAGCTTGATGTCCTACGGCATTTTACTGTGGGGCGCGGCTGCTGATGTAGAGACAATTTTTGTGTTACAAAAAAGAGCCGTGCGAGCTATTTATAATCTTAAACCTCAAGATTCCTTACGAGAGGTGTTTAAAAAAATTAGAATATTAACTCTAGCCTCTCAGTATATTTACGAAAATTTAATGTATGTACGGAAAAATTTTCATTTATTCACGAAAAATAGTGACATACACAAATATAATACTAGAAATAAGGATAAGCTTGCTATTCCACAATTTAGGCTTCGAAAGGTTGGTAACTCTTTCATGGGGAAAGGTATAAAATTTTTCAATAAACTACCAGAACACATTATTAACTTACCGGTTAATAAATTTAAAACTGTTATTAAAGAAACCCTTATGACGAAAGGGTATTATAAAGTAGATGATTATTTAAATGATAATAATGTATGGACTTGCATGATCACTACAAACATTGTAAACCTTTTGAAAAGAGGCATTGACAATAGTGACTGAGTTTGTTGCGCAGCTTCTTCTCAGCACTAGCCCACAATTGTCCCGAAGCTGTGGTAGGGTTTATATTGGGACGTGTAAAAGTGCCCCCAGAGGGCCTATTTGCATAAATAAATGACTTTTATGACTTTTTTTTACGACATAGAAGGTACCTCAGTACCTACCTAATTTAACTTTAGGATTCATTCATCATTTTTCTGATTTGAACACACACACGACATCTAATGATTTTTTAATAAACAACCGCTAAAAAGTCTTTTAAATCCTATTTCAATTAATCACTCCTCTCACAAATTATCGTCTACAACTAATTTTAACCCTAAACTGCTCGTATTTGTCTCCAGCTAATAGAATACTAAATATACAAGGGACGGTGGAACCCTTGACTTTTCGCCCTGAACTAAACCGTTGACGGGGATCCCTCACTCAGTTGCAGGGTTGTCAGCGTTAGTGTGGTTAAATACATTAATTTAAAAACTTTATTGTTTAAATAAAAGTATGCAAAACCACCTTCAAAAAACGGACTTAAAAGCTTAAATTAACGCATTCGTTCTTCTAGGAGAAACAAATCTTTTTAGTCAGTTTTTTGAAGGCGTTTTATTTTTTTCTATTTTGTAATTATTACCTATTATATCAAAAGCCGATTTTAATAAAACTTACAGTGTACCCTAAGATGGAATATATCTAATTGCACTAACAAGGATCACCTCCGTATGACTTCCAGTTCTTGAGAAATCCGTGGACAAACATACACATACAAACATTTATAAACATATGTGTACTCTTACGAAGTTTCGAATACGTTTTTGGAAGCCTTTACAGATCATTACACTCAAACACAATCAAATTCCAACAAACACATTGATTTGATTCCCTCCCTTTTTTTGAAGTCGGTAAAAATTACTTTTGTGAGAAAACGTGATTGTTCGGCCTCGCGGGCTTTTTATTTCAACAGTCCGGGGTTACAACACTTGGTAGTTTCACCACCCCTACGCACCCTATTTGTTTGCGCCCTAAGAGGGTGGGAACACGATTCCGAAGTCAGACAGCAATATATTCCTTCACCATAATGAGGAGCTATCAATTATTAAACATTCATACGAACACCATTAGTGAAAATAATATATTGTATGGCAACCCTGTATTATATTGTAGTTTGGGATGACCTCAATTTACTTTCAATTGAAGCAAAATATATAAAAGCTCGTAGCGCAGTGGTAGCAGCGCTTTGGTAGTGATACCGAAGTGAAGCAACGTACAGCGCGGTCGTGTTTGGATGGGTGACCATTCCGACCATATAAGTGACGTATATCACGAGCATCTCCGTGCTTCGGACGTTAAGCCGTTGGTCCCGGCTAATATTGGTTGATATTAGTCGTCAAGCCTAGTCAGTGGCCTCATGGCTTGATAACATCTGACAGCAGGGTTAGTCGCTTGCCTTGCAAACACCCCTCCACCAACCCGCACTGAGCCAGCGTGGTGAAGTATGGCTCTAACTAGCTCATTGTTGAGGTATTGCCTTTGTCCAGCCGTGGGACATTACAGGCTAACTTTACTTTACTTATATGAAAGCAAATATGTTATCATTTCTGAGGACAAATATAGTAGGTATAGCTGAAACGCGAAACTGAGACTCGGAGTCTCTTCCCAATTTATGAGCTTCATATTATTATTATGTATTGAATGTTATCCTTTTAGGTGAAATAAAAACTGGCGAAATGCAAGTCGGACTCGTGAACTGAGGGTTTTATGCCAATTTTCAAACCACTTACTTCCACTTAGCTAAAATACCACAATATTTTGTTGACAGCAAATATAACTTTGTATTTCATAGCGTTTGTATGAAGAACAAAGTTATGTTTGCGGTTGTTGAAAATGTGCTATATCTCAAAAACTACTAGTTCGATCTTGTCCAAACCAATTTTCATTGAAAGTCTTTGACAAGATCTACATTATGTATTTTTTCAAAAGGGGGACGTAGATGCAGAATAAAGTGTCTGTGACATACGGACGGACAGACAGACAGACTTGACTTGACTTTGAAGGGTTCTGTTTTTTGCCATTAGCCTACGGAACCTTTATAAAAATCGTTTAATACACAAGGATACACGGAGTACATCAATCGGAAGGGAAATGAAAACGAAGGCGATAAAAGTGATGTCTGAAATGTCTCAATTTTGCGGTCGACCTATAGACACTGATGATTCCATTTTGGTAGTTCGGCTGTGAATTTATAAGCTCGAGCAAGCCACATGATTTTAACTAAGATATATAGGGTCTAACAAAATTAACTGCATTCCTTCTAGGGGCCAATTCAGACCCTCAAATACAACAACTTTTTGTATGGAACCAATATCGTAATCCTAAAAAAATATTTCACTTTCCCATACTAGAGTGCCGATCAGCTGATTCTAGTTTGTATAGAGAAGTCAAAATAATTCTTGGGATTCCGATGTTGGTCCCATACAAAAAGTTGTTGTATATAAGCAACAGAATCACCACCAAGAAGGAATGCAGTTGATTTTGTGAAACCCTGTAGAATTAACAAACATACGTCGCATTATAGTTATTTTGTACAGTCGACGGCACATCAGGTTACCCACTTTTATTGTAAACTAGCCCTTATTACAACTGCATAAGATATCGCAGTGTTTACCTTGACGTGCTGCTGTCCGTACAAAGAGAACGTATACGCTGCCTAAAACGTTTGCAGGCCTTGGTTATTACTTTTTTCTTAAAAAAAAAATGTAGGTATATTTTTGAATTAAAACCAAACACAGTGATTCAACACAAACAAACGTTTTTAGACTCAAATCTATTTGAAAACACAAAACATTCCCATTCCTTCTCCCCCCTCCCTAGAGAATAGCCGCCATATTGGTTTAAATGTCAAATTACGACCGCGGAACCGACCCTAAAATAGCGCACGCAATTGAACGACGCTCTAGAAGCTATAAATAAATGCTTGGTTTATTGAAATGTTTTTCGTTTGTTCTGTCTTATTCATAGGTATATAATATTCTCATTTTCGGATTAATTTTCGGTAATGGCGGCCTCTCTTAACAGAGACAGGCCCAGCGGGCGTAGTCTGATGCATCATTTTTGACATTTCGCGTCGACAATTTCAATTTTATGATTTTCTAATTCATCAAATATCATTTTAACTTACGTAGCTATATCTTTAATAAATCTTAAAAAATATCTGTAGTTTTTTAAGCATCATTCAAAAATTCTTCTAAATCAATAAATACACGAAAACACCAATTTTGTCTCAGCATTTTTCGAGCGCCACCTCGACATAGTTCCGTGTAAAACCACCAGTTTTACACGGAACTATGTCGAGACTTCCGACACAGGTACGTAAATCAAATAATTTTATTTGTGAAACACAGGTAAATATGGTGTTTTTACAGATAAGGTGACAAAAGGTACTTGCTGTGATCAGCCATATTGGCATACAAATTATTAAAATTAAACTCATAAAATTAGTATCCATAGTACTTCTATGAACTTAATACACAATATCAAATCAAGTTAAGTCATGTACACAATTCGTTTAAGGGGCGATTTTTCGATGGTCAGATAAAACTTATCAGACTGATAAATTATTAGATAAGCGACACATTTGGAAAAATGACAGTTACGTTTGATTGCTGACAATTAGGTGACGTTTTCAAATTAGCCGTATTATATTTTCTTCAACGAATATTTCTTATCTGACTATTGAAAAATCAGCCCTAAGTCATCTCAAAATACATATTTTAAATATTATATTTAAAAAAAACAAAGTATAGGTAATATTTTGGACAATCAGAAGATTTTATAGTGCCTAGATGTATAACCTATACAAAAATGCACTCTCGGTTCCTTCACTCTTATTATTTCGTTGACACGGCAGATCCGACATGTCTGGTGAGGTGAGAAATCAGGTGCAGGACCAACGGCTTAACGTGCTTATTCATATAATCATATCTCTTAGTAATTTTATTTTCAAAAGTCCAATTTATTAGCGGTTTTGAGTTTAGTTCCTGAGATTAGCGCGTTCAAACAAACAAACAACCCCACGGCTTTATAATATGAATATAGATGGGTTGATTTTATCAAGAATATTATTACTACTAACTAATTTTAAATGAAAAAACATGTCATCATCATCATCAGCCAATGTACGTCCGCTGCTGAACATAGAGCTCCCCCACGGCTTTCCACTGCGACCGATCACTAGCGGTCTGCATCCAGTGTGATCCTGCGATCTTTACAAGGTCGTCTGTCCATCTTATCGGTGGACGTCCTACGCCGCGTCTTTGGTCGAAGGGTCTCCAATCTAGAACTTACCTGCCCCAACGGCCATCAGTTCTTCGCGCTATGTGCCCTGCCTATTGCCACTTAGCGCTCGTGGCGAGTATCGGCAAAATCCCCTCAAATGGAAAAACATGTGAAACTGATAAAGAAATAGTCAGTTCCTTGATAAAATTATGTGTCATTTCTTATAACTAAGGTGTGTCTTTTACGAAACAGTAAGAAACACCTGGGTTTTGAGACCTTTTCTTGTCGTTGGAGTTGTCTATAGCTATAAGTTTTGTTATATTTTTTTATCATTTTTCCGTCACCAAGAAACAGTCGCCTCTTTTCGTTTTGCAATGTCAGAAGGGGACAATAAGTCGTCCAAATGCTTTTATCGGACAAAAACTTTCACTATTTGTCAACAAAAACAAAGTCCTTTGCTTCGACCCATTTCCGAGGAAGTGTATAAATATTAATTAAACTGTGTAACTCCGAAACAGGTGCTCGCGATAGGCTATGAATTATTATAGGGTTATACACACGGGTGATGTTTTGAGATTATGAATGTAGGCAGGAATTTATTTTTAACCGACTTCAAAAAAGGAGGAGGTTACCAATTCGACTGTATGTTTTTTTTGTACCTATGTTACCTATATCTCAGTCGTTTGTCGAATTTTTTTTCGCCTACTGAGAGGGTATACCTTCTAGTTGGTCCCATTGTTGCCAATTTGGGATCTGAAGATGGGATCTTGGTGTAATCGAGGGAAACCCTCAAATTTTAAAGGCACGTATAGTGTTCCTTTACTAAAATCTTAATGTTGACGTGTTGTTACGTCTGATGAAGAAATAAAATTAACTTTTATTCAAAAAGTAAAAACCGACTTCAAAACCAAAATGCACTAAAAAGTCTTAAATAAACTCTTGACTATTAAAAGGAGAGGAACCCATTTTAGGCAAACAATTTATTTTTGAATGCTGATCAAGCATCAACTATCACAGCACCGACTCCAAAAAGAAATCGTTTGCCTAAAATAGGTTCCTTTCCTTTCAATAGTTAAGAGTTTATTTAAGACTTTTTAGTGCATTTTGGTTTTGAAGTCGGTTTTTACTTTTTATTGAAAGTTAATTTCAATTCTCTTGGTTTGATGGTACGGATTACAGCACAATAATGCATAATGACACTGACTTTATATTTAGGTTACACTCGCGATCGTTTAGGTAATAAGTTATTTACGCACATATAAATAACTTTCGTATATCTGCTTATGCATCTATATTATAATTACGTAGATTACCTTGAATAAATCAGTGTTAGAACAACTTTCATTGTTTTTTTTCGTACTTTAACTGACCCTTACAATCGACCCTAGCACTCATATCACAAACTGTTACACCTATCATTGATTTTGGATTATAAAAAAGAGAAAACCATTCAGCCGCCGATATTGGCAGAGTATGTATAGAAAGTAAAAAAATACCTATTTTTTTTCTGTTTTCTCATTAGTTTTTAAAATAAATGTTACAAAACTAAACAGGGTTATTAAGTATTAAGCCCTAAACTAATTTTAAGACCTTCATTTATATACACTTAATGGCAACAAAAGAATTTGAATTTGAACCTAAATTTTTGGTATAGGGGAGATCGATTTATCTTATGAAAAAAATAAAATAAACTGAATAAATATTTGTTTATTCTTATTTGAAATTCTGGGCACTGAGCGCAAATTTCTTGAACAAGAAACCAATGTACAAAATACAACGAGATCCATTTTATCGTATTTCCTCCATTAAATAAAAACACAGGGATATAAAAAATAAAGTCGGAAAAACATAGCTTATGACCCCCATTTTAAGTCATTTTCTTTTAGCACTCGATCTACCAAACAATCTGTATAAACAAATCCTGCGCTTGAAACTTGATAAACTATATTCAAGACGCGTACCAATTAAAACCCAGTATGTTTCCACCGTCACTTGTGGCCCACTCGGTCGTTCTGATACACAGGTTGTCCTAAGATATATGTGTTATTGGCGAACACTGTGAAACCATGGTGATAGGGAACCAAAAATATTTATGATGTAAACTCGTATAGAGTGTATATTACTGGTACATGTAAAACTGAATTTATAATAAAAACCGGCCAAGTGCGACTCGGCAAACTATAGGTTCTATGCCAACTTCAACTGAATAAGAGATCCACTTACTTCCACTTAGCCAAAATAACAGAATATTTTGCTGTCAGAAAACTTTGTTTTTCATTGTATTTGTATGAAGAACAAAGACATTTTTGCGGTTATTGAAAATGTTTGAGATAGAGCATCTCAAAAACCACTAGTTCGTTTTCGTTTAAACTAATTTTCATTGAAAGTTTTTGTCAAGATCTACATCATGTATTGTTTTTAAAATTAACACTCGCTTAGTTTGAAAGTTAAATGGCCCCAAGCAACGCCCTTTTTACCACTTCAGTAGCCTCAATCTCACAAACGTCAGACTTTTAGAGAAAATGGTTTTTGGAACCTCGATGTCGTTTTAAAAGACCTATCCATAGATCCTCTCTTAAATACCATTATTTTTGATATGTTGTTGGACAATCGTAAAGTGGTTAACAGAATACATATACCTACTAAGTTTATTATTAATATTAATGAGTGACGGTAGTGTAATTTTTTAAAACTCGGTAGGTAAATGACAAATAACATCTTAGTCTACTCGTGACCACGAACGCTGTAAAGTGTTCGAAATGTCGGGATAAAATTAATAAACTCGCGAAAAGGTAATCCTTACAAAGTGTTTTATTTCGATGAGTAATATTCGCGTAAACTTCAGAAATAAGTATATACATTCGGCTACGGAACCCGAAAAACTACAAAAACTATGAGGCAATATAAATTATTATATATTTTAGTTGTACAATCTACTTTATAGTGCGACAAGGATCTTCCGTTACATTACATTGACATTGCATTCAATCAGGATAGCCAATGCAAAAATCTCCCTTGATTAAAGGAGTTTATGAAGCTGTTTATCAAATACTTTTTTACCGTACCATGGCAAAGTCAAAGAGAAGAGTACTGATTTGAAGGAGAATTAGCATGTCTGTTTGGATCATGTATGTTCCAGTGATTTTAAACGCAAAATAATTGTACACATATAAACTATTATTATTATTTTAGCTCTACGGTAGTAAAAAAGAATCATTTCAAAAGCTCACACAAGATTGGGGAGATTTAACGTCCCAGTAGGTACATATAAACCCTATCACAGCTTCGGGACAATTGTGGGCTAGTGCTGAGAAGAAGCTGCGCAACAAACTCAGTCACTATTGTCAATGCCTCTTTTCAAAAGGTTTACAATATTTCTAGTGATCATGCAAGTCAACATATCACGTCATGGATACGTTACCATATATGCGTAAACTTTTGGGTATATGTGAAAATTATGCAAAAGCCCATGGACTCAAATATAATGTTTCCAAAAGCCAGTTTATGGTCTTCAAAGCTGGGACTAAAACATACTCATCAGTTCCCCACTTAGCACTCTGTGGTACGCCTTTAAGACAGGTTCACACGTGTAAATACCTCGGCCACTGGGTTACAGAGGATCTTCATGATAATGCCGACATAGAACGGGAGCGCAGGGCGCTGTCGGTGCGTTGTAATATGCTGGCACGTCGGTTTGCACGTTGTAATGACAAGGTGAAAATTACGCTTTTTAAAGTCTACTGCCAGTCTCTTTACACGTGCAGCCTATGGGTCAGTTTCACGCAGCGTACCTACAGCGCGCTGCGCGTACAATACAACAATGCGTTCAGGATGCTACTTGGACTCCCGCGATTTTGCAGCGCGTCGACAATGTTCGCTGAGGCGCACACTGACGGGTTTCACACGTTGATCCGTAAGCGGTGCGCCTCAGTCTTATATCGGTTCCGCAATAGTACAAATAGCATCCTGGCGGCATTGGCTAACCGGTGGGACTCGCCGATGCTAAGAAAGAAAGAAAGAATGTGTTTATTTGCTCATGAAAAAGGGTACATTGGGATGGTATAAATCTATGGTTAGCTCAGCTTTTTCAGCTATCATTTAATAGCATGCAAATACATATTTTAATAATAAACAATTAATAATAATCAATTAAACTAGTCAGAATTCATAATATTAATACACATGTCAAAGTTTTCTAGAA
The DNA here is from genome assembly GCA_963924145.1 of Pyrausta purpuralis. Classification (NCBI taxonomy): domain Eukaryota; kingdom Metazoa; phylum Arthropoda; class Insecta; order Lepidoptera; family Crambidae; genus Pyrausta; species Pyrausta purpuralis. The sequence continues at coordinate 3,478,805 of OZ001670.1, read as the reverse complement.
TATTAATACAATATCAATTAGTTTCAATAATAATAATAAAACGGCTCAAACATCATGACTTCAAATTTAAAAAATCATCAACTTTATAAAAACAATGGTGAATTAGCCATTTGTAAAGTGCACTTTTAAATCTGTTGAATGGCAGGTCTTTTATATTATGAGGTACTTTGTTATAAATAAGAGTACACATCCAGTAACAGTTTTTTTCAAATTTTGCACTTTTTGGAGTGATATCTGCCACAAGCCTATTGCCATTTCTAGTGTTGCGCATATATACCTCCTTTGCTTGTCTAAAAAAAATCATGTTTTGCTTAACAAACTTACAAATCTCAAAATTATAAAGACATGGAAGAGGTAGTATTTGTAGGTAAGTAAATAACGGCCTGCATGGCTCATCAGGTGCAGAACCACATATGGCCCTAATGCACTTTTTTTGTGCAATGAAAACTCTATTTGCATCAGAGCCATGACCCCATATGATAAGTCCGTAACGTAAAATGGACTCTACATACGCAAAGTAAGCAGTAAGTGCTGTATTTTTGGTAGCGACTTTACCTAATTTGTACAGTGCGTATGAAAATCTGTTAATTTTCTTGCAAACATTTTCGATTTGATCTTTCCAATTAAGTTTATCATCTATCCATACACCTAAGAATTTCGTCATATTTGTACCTTTCAGTTTTTGTCCTTCGAAATGTATGTCCATTGTCTGATATATTATATTATTAAAATTAATGAAGTATGTTTTGTCCAGATTTATATGTAAATTATTATTTTTAAGCCATTGAATTAAAGTTTTAAGTGTATTATTAATGTCCTGAATATGATCTTCCAGAGTCAATTTCCCGTCTGTTTTTACAATTATAACTATGTCATCTGCGAATAAAATAGATTTGTGTTTAGTTAACCCCGGGAGATTGTTAATATAGATCAGGAACAGTAAAGGACCTAGAACGCTACCCTGTGGGACTCCATATTCGTTTACTCTTAGATCCGATCTTTATTTTTGAATCACAAAATTACAGTCAGGTCGACTAATTTCAACGGATTGTTGGCGGTTATCGAGGTAGGTTTTAATCCAACATAAGGCATTGCCCCTGACACCACATTTTTCTAATTTTTCAAGGAGCGAATTATGTGAAACGAAATCGAAAGCTTTTGACATATCAAAAAATATGGCGGTTGTATAATTATTCGCTTTAAGGCTAGTCAGAGTCTCGTTGACCATGTCAAAGATGGCATGTGCAGTAGATTTATTCTTCTGAAAGCCATACTGATTGCGCTGGATGACTTGATACTTATCAAAGAACGATGTAAGTTTACTATGCATAACTTTTTCATACACTTTTGAAAAGATCGGCACCAGCGCGATTGGGCGATAATTGTCCAAAATAGATTTATCGTCTTTTTTAAACAAAGGCTTAATAACAGAAAATTTGAGTTTATTAGGGAAGATTCCCGATGCCAAGGACAAATTAATTAAATAAGCTAAGACTTGGCCTAATTCCTTATAACAAAACTTAATAACTTTTGTACATACGCCGTCGTATCCCTCAGAGTTGCTATTACTTAAGGTCAGTATTAATTTATTTATGTCATATTCGTCAATGGGTTTAAGATAAATAGAATTATTCAAAGTTTTATTTAGTTTGTCACATGAAATATTAACTGTATTATCTATATTTGTCAATTCAATGAAATAATTGTTAAAAGTATTAGCGATTTGAGTAGGACTAGAAATAACATTGTTGTCATATTTAATTACTAGCGGTCCCCCGCGACTTCGTCCGCGCGTTTTGAGTTTGCTCCCTCCCCTCCTGTCGCAGCGTCATGTTTTATATCCTTAAGCCTTTCTCGATAAATAAGCTATCCAACACAAAAATATTTTTTCAAATCGGTCCAGCAGTTCCTGAGATAAGCGCGTTCAAACAAACTCTTCAGCTTTATAATATATTAGCGCAAGCGCACGTTGTACTTAAGCTGCGAACATTATTTTGGTGCGGAGTTATGTTAAAACTGTGATAGCTCCTAAGATATTTATTGAAATCAAATGATATAAAGGGCAACTTGGTTCTAAATGAAATGCTCGTGATGATGAATGTATTTATTTTGATAAGAATAAATACCTGTGTGTATAATACACCTCTAAAAATAATGCATTATTTTTTTACAAATTTATGACCATAAAAAAGGTTGTAGTAAGTCAACCATAAAAGATAGACATATGCTGTCGCGGACTTTATTATAGAACTCTTAATGCTGAACAATCCTGTCATACATGATTTTTGTGTAACTTAAGCGGTTTCCGCAGCGTATGCAGCGGAAGCTCTCAAAAGGAATATCTTTCTCCCGTTTTCGCAACATTTTTCATTTCTGCTGTGGTCTTATGAGTCGTAACTTTATGTTCTATAGCCTAAAGCCTTCCTCGATAAATGGACTATCCAACGTAAAAAAATTTTTTCAAATCGGGCTAGTAGTTTTTGAGATTAGCGCGTTCAAACAAACAAACAAACAAACAAACTCTTCAGCTTTAAATATTAGTATAGATATCAATAAAGTTATTGTACTGCGGATTAGTATCTATTTCCTCTTTAATAACTTTCCATGTAGCTTTACAGGTATTTTTACTTTTCAGTACATATTTATTATTCGTATTTTTTTTTACATTTAGTATACATTTTTTTAGTATTTTTGAGTATTTTTGATATTTGAGTTTATTTTTAAAAGTATTCTGTCTGTAGTAATTTTGCCTAATGACTCTATTTTTGGCACAGCTTTTCCTTATTCCAGTTGTTATCCACTTCAAATTAGATTTTGTACATAATCTAACTTTTATATATGGAAAGCAAAGATTGTAAAGCAAGCAAAACCATTCATGAAATTTATTGAATGCTGTATTTGGTTCTGTTTCGCTATAGACCTCTGAAAAAGAAAGGCTGGCCAGATATTTTTTAAACTTAACCATATTTTCAATAGAGTAGTCCCTCCTAAAGATATATAGAGTATCCGGGAGAGTGAGCTTTGGTTTGCTCTTCATACTAAAAACTTGCGCAGTATCGTGGTCTGACAAATTGAGGGGGAGGGTGAATCCTGTAGCACGGCTTACATTACTGTAAATATGGTCGATACATGATTGACCTCTAGTGGGTGTCATGATAAGCTGTGTAAGTTTATAATTAAGCAGTATGTTATTGAGATTAGAAGTCACGTTATTATTCATTAATGTATTTATGTTTACATCTCCCAAAATAACAATTTTTTGTTTTGGGTGCTTATGCAGATATTTGTTCAGTACGATCTCTAGTTTCTCAAAAAAACATTGAAAATGCCTTTTTTTGGTAGCCGTTGAAGAACGGTAAGTGCAGACAATAATGAGGTTGTGGTAAGGTATTTTTATTGCACAGCATTCAAAGTGAAAGTTAGCTATGGCCTCATCAAAAATAGTTGTACGTTTATATGCTAAACCATTTTTCACCATTATACAGGTTCCCCCCCTTTTTTTTTTGAGCTAGAGCGTTGGATTAGTTTACACGCTACCAAAGCTGGCGGCCTCTACTAGGCGACTTCTCTTTTTGTTTTAAAATGTATTTTACTAACATAGGCTAAGTTTAAATTTGTTACTAACATGAATATGGACCACGGTCTGAAATAAAATTCATTCATTCATTCATTCATTATTATTCATTCGCAATATCTTTGAAGTAACACGGAAAGGGCACATATCACGAAGAACAGATGACCGTTAGGGCAGAAAAGTTTTAAATTGGACCCTCCCTTCGACGAAAAACGCGGCGTAGTCTTAGTAAAAACTCCGATCCTTGAATTAATAAAAATTAAAGATACATATTCTGTGATGTATGAATGTAACAAGTTGTCTCAATGAGACCCTTGTTAAAACTTCGATTCTTCATTTATATTATTCACGCATAGTGTTCATTTTATACATTTCCTGATGCGATATTGGAATCGTATAAAATATTATCAAATATTTACATTTCCAAGGACATGTGCATATTAAATAATCTCTGAAATATTATTTTATCCTTTTCCTAAATAGAGTTGAGAGTTGTATACAATTTCTGGATTTCATACATTTCCTGCAACAGATATAAAACTACCCTTATGTCCCGACCGGCCGGCTCACTGCGCAGGCGCAACTAATTCGGCACGTGGCGGACACGCGACATGACATTGATACAAGTAACAAGCAAGAGGGGTGGGAATTGTGACCAATGTCTCAGTTGCTGGTATAAGGTTAAAAGCTTGTTTCTTTAAAAAAAATATACTTTATTATCATATATTTTAAGTCGTTTTTAGTCATTCATTTTTAGTTTTAATTTGTTTTTGGGGTAATAAATGTATCCATGTATTGAAAGTGTTGTTTTTTCTTATAAATTTATGCTATCATATATTTTTATGTAAAATAAAAATAAATATGTTACAGATTTACCCCGCGAAATTTTGTTTGTATATTATAAAGGTGTACTGCAAAAAACATTATTATCGAGTCAAACTTTTCATACCACGTAACCGGACGACCTCTTCATTAAATTGTAAAAGAATGCATGTAAGTGAAGTTTAGTAAAATTAAAAATCTTCTTTAAGACGTTGGTTTCACTTTACACTACTACCCAGAAGAAGCATTTTTCAAATTGTAACAATCCAAAACATATTTACTAGCCAACAAAACAAAACGATACAAAAAAGTTCACAAATCGTTTTCTCAGTCATCCCACCAGTTTAGAACCAGCAAAAGGGGTACAATTTTTAATCTACCCTTACTTCCCACGGTCAAAGAGATAATAGTTAATTTGTTTTGGCGATTTGCAATTGTAAAAAAAATGGGGGAGCCTGTGATTAAAAAGCTTGATCTTCCATTTAGTTTTAATATTGTGTTTAGTTTTAGAGGGTGCGAGTTTTTTTAACTGTAAAGAAAATGTTTAATTAGTTGCTTAGAAAATAATAAAAATTAAATGATAAATCAAAGAAAAACCGACTTTAGTAGCATTATTTATTACCTATCTTGCATTTTTATTTTATTTTAACACATTACAAACATAGTTTTTAAGTACCTACCTAATTTTTGTTAGTGACTTGTACCTATGGACAGTTTTTGTCTAAAACAAAAGTTATTTTAGCTGAAATTATTTGTATGCATTTCCATGTTTGTGTTTTTTTTATTAAGACATAATACCTAATGGAAGTAACTCGTAGAGACATATTCTAGTTTATTTTTATTATTTCCAACTATTCAGAAAGCATAATCAAACAAACACATATTACTCTTGTAAAAAGCATCTGTCTCAGACAAGGAATCGAACCCTGTATCTTATAGGCATGTGCCCGGATAGCGTAAGATACAGGGTTCTGACACGGTTGCTTTTTACAAGGGCAATTTATGTTATTCTGTTTGTATAGTGACAAAACACTATAGAAACAAAAAAAGACGTGTAGCACTTGGAGACTGCCGCGGTAAAGCTACTGCATAGCATTTTTTATAAACTTATGCAATTATAATTATTAATTTATTTTATTTATACAACCAATGCCACCTAAAGGCTGGTTGCTGAATTAAAGAGACAAGCGTGATATTTCAAAATGTCATTAAAAGTTCTGCTATTCATCGATAGATGGAAAAACTAAAAAGTATCACAGCTGTGCCGGTCGGAGTGGGGGGTGTTAGGTTATTTTCGTTACGGATTTCTCCACGATTTCGGTCTCCACGCTCAAGCCTCGCGATAGAAGCTTTGCAATAGCTTAATACGTATACATATAATTAAAAAATAAACATTCCAGTATTCAATAAATTAACATAGAGTACATTGATGTTTTACGTCATTTTCCCACCAAAACCGCAAACAATAATGGCCATAGACAATCCATAGACTATAGACCAGTTATCGAGGGTTAGTTAACATGACATTTCGAGTATAATCGCGCGCGAAAAGCATCTGCCCTATGGACGATAAATTTGACTTGGCGCGTGCACTGTCGTGCGCCCTAATGCATTTTTAGGGTTGTCGCTTTTGTTTTGTTTGACCCTGTTCAAAAAAACCGGCCAAGTGCGAGTCGGACTCGCGCACTAACAGTTCCATGCTAACTTTACATAAATTAGAGATCCTCTTATTTCCACTTAGCTAAAATACGATAATATTTTGTTGACAGCAAATATAACTTTGTTTTTCAGTGTGTGTACCTATTAATAACAAAGTTATGTTTGCGGTTATTGAAAATGATGTGCTCTGTCTCATAAATAACTTGTTCGATCTCGTTAAAACCGTTCCAATTTTGTTGTAAGTCTTTGTCAAGGTATAACATCATGCATTTTTTCCAAAATTTACACGCGCTTAGTTTATAGTTAGATGAGGAGGGGGGGGGGGGGTTATAGTCAAATTATGTACTGAATTTTTGCGACTGCATCGATACTAACGCGCGTTAACATCAACGCAGTCGTGCTTCTGCATCGATGCTAAATAAAATCTGATCATTGCGTGAGTCGCGATGCTGAAGCGCGCTTTCAGAACGCGCGACTGCATCGATGCTAAAAGTCGCAGTGTGTAAGGGGTTTGAGAGCTACTTCCGTATAAACGCGATATTTTAAAACAGTTCATGGTCATATTGAAAGTTGGCAAACTCTCGGATAACAAATGATTTATTCTAAGTTTAACATTTATTCTTGTATGGTCGAACCCACATTCAATAAAATGTTTTTATCACATTTGTCAACCCTACACCAACTAACAGCAGAATAATTTCGTTTTCAAATCTGATTAAAATACTTTGTTAAAATTCAACTCTATTCTCTTTACATTAGAATTAATTTCGCTTGCAAGAAATTTTGAAGATACGTTCGTAATACCAATTCGCCAGCACATCGAGTTATTTACTTATGTTGTAAATTAGACCTTATTACAACTGCATAAGATACCGCAGTTCTTACCTTGACATGCGGTTTGGCGTTCTAGGGGTCTACATAGGTGTCTGGGGAGAGGGGCCTAATTCTCTTGCATTCCAAATCGATTATCAGTTTGTTTGTTTGGTCACGCTAGTTTAGTGATGTTTTTGGAGTTATGTTGTAACAATTGTATTTATTCCCTACTTATTTATGAACGTAAATTTTATTTGATGTCTATTGTATCTTCTTCTTCTTAAATTTAAAAGCTTCGCTCTTGTCGGTGGAGTAATCGCCATTCTTTTCTTTTATTTGCCTTTTCCTTGACCTATTGTATAAATTTATATATTTTTATTTATTTGGTTGACATTGTAATTTTAGTAATTGCTGTTTCAATATGTCTTTCCCCAATTTCAAGAACTAAACTGATGGCCGTTGGGGCAGGAAAGTTCTAGATTGAAGACCCTTCGACCAAAGACGTAGTGTAGGACGTCCACCGACAAGACAGACAGACGGTCTTATAAAGATCGCAGGATCAAACTGAATGCAGACCGCTAGTGATCGGTCGCTGTGGAAAGCCGTATAAATGACCGTGATAATAAAAAAATACTGTAAATGTTGAAATATCAAATTGATAAAATTGTGTCTACACTATTCTAACGAAATATATTTTTCATTCATGTTTGGTCTTATGAATCAGATGTAGTTTATTGTATAAGTACCTTTTTGTATGCTTTTCTATACTAATATTACAAAGCTGAAGACTTTATTTGTTTGAACGCGCGGACGAAATCGCGGAAGACCGCTAGTAATTTATAGTTTGAAAAGAAGAACTTATCTGAACCTGAATTCTACTGAAATGTGACCTTTTTCGTACGCAAATAAATTTCATTTCTATTCATTTCGTGTTACGTATAGATAATTAATGAAAAATAATAAAATATCAACATGAAAGAATGCCAAGTTCGTTAACGGTCAATATTGTCAGCTGGCAGGATTAATTCCCGGAAATAGAATATTTCTGTAATTAAAGATGTTTGATAAATAATTCTCAAAGTCAAAGTCAAAAATAATTTATTCAATTTAGGACACAAAATGCCACTTATAACGTCAATAATTAGTGTAAGATCAATCAATTTTGGCCCGTATGGGGCTAGAACATGTCTCCTTATCTTTTGGGCCCTACTAGCGCTTCGAGACAACACACAGACAATTTGGCAAGTGCTGAGAAAAAACGCCGGAGCCAACCCAGAATTAAAACTATTAAATAATCGCCTCCAATGCAAATGGTCTGTTTATTTTCTTAAGAAAAGCGATTACTCCACCGAACGAATCACAGTTTTTAAATTAAAGATAATGGTCTGGTAAGTTTAAAAAATGTCTTTCAAAACTCGACAAAATCACTGCACTAAATAGGCTAGTTGTCAAAATTTTAAAAACTAGATTATACTTAACATTACAATATATTGCTATATTTATCAAAAACCTTGTTATTGTTTAAAATATTCAACATTTATAATTACCTACATCTTTGTTTTTATAGTGTTTTGTCACTATATAAACTTAATAATATAAATTGCACTTGTAAAAAGCAACTTTGGCTGTGTGACAGACGAGGAACGTCTGTCACACAGCCAAAGTTGCTTTTTACTGGTGCAATTTGCAATTTATATTATTAAGTTTGTATGGTGACAAAACACTATAAAAACAAAATTTTAATTATAAATTGGCTTCGTTCACCTTAACCGACTGTTAAATATTTGTAAAAATATTTCCTTCGGATATTGTGAGAGCAATCTCGCAACATTGATGACGTCACGCAGCCTACGCGTTAAATAAAGCGCTTGATAACCTCCTTCTTTTTTGAAGACGGTTAAAAATTCATTTTAAATGGGACTCGGAAACGTAAGAACTGTCATGGCTTCCTAAATGACGTCACAGCTTAAGTCAAAAGTCTTCTTGACAGCAAAAAAGCCTGCTACCTTGCAAGGTCTGACATCACTTCCTCTGATAGGCGTTTACGGTCACGTAACTAAATGTGTGTTTTGGAAAAACTTAATACTTTAAAAAAACTTTATTAAAATTATGAATGAATTCATTTTGTTTTATCTCCATATCATAATGTATCCCTAGAATGTACCAAAAGTACACACATACCTACCTTACTTAAATCAAAGTTCTAGTGGTCTCCCGCGACTGCGTCCAAACGTTTTGAGTTTGCCCCCTCCCCTCCTGTCGCAGCGTGATGTTTAATAGCCTAAAGCCTTCCTCAATAAATAAGCTATCTAACACAAAAATAATTTTCAAATCGGTTCAGTAGTTCTTGAGATTAGCGCGTACAAACAAACAAACTCTTCAGCTTTATACTATTAGTACAAATTATATTTTGAGCACTTCACTGAGGAACCCTAAAAAACACGACACGATACCTTATCTAGAATTAACCCAATAAATTAATTAATGTAGAACAGCCCTCAACGACGGCCATACATCACTGTCCGGGCTATCTTTAGATCTTTAGCTGATATTCTATCCCTTAAGAACAAAGGCACAAAGTCGAAAATCAAAGTTCATTTTCAGAGGTTAGCGTAGAATCAGTGGTACTAATTACTCTAGTACCTACCTGGTATAAAAAATAGGTAGAAGTTTCATTTGCGAGTTTGCTTTTGGGTCATTGACCAGAACTTTAAATAAACCATTTTGGGACAATATTATAAATTTGACACTTGTCTTTTATTTGTGGCTGTGGTAAAAGTCATACAAATCGTTTAAATACATAAAAGTCATTTATTTATGCATAAAGGCCAATTGAGGACACTTTTACACGTCTCAATATAAACCCTACCACAGCTTTAGGATAATTGTGGGTTAGTGCTTAAAAGAAGCTGCGTAAGAAACTCAGTCACAATTGTTTTACAATGTTTGAAGTGATCATGCAAGTCCATCAATCATCATTATCAGCCAAAGGACGTCCACTGAACTGGACTGAACGTAGGCCTCCCCCTACAGTTTTCCACAGCGACCGATACCAACCTATCTGCATCCAGTTTGATCCTGCGATCTTTACAAGGTCGTTTGTCCATCTTGACGTTCTACGCCGCGTCTTTAGTCATAGGGTCTCCAATCTAGGACTTTTCTGCCTCAACGGCCATCAGTTCTTCGCGTTATGTGCTCAGCCCATTGCCACTTGAGCTTACTGATTCGTAGGGATATGTACGTTATCTTAGTTTTTCTACGTATCTCCTCATTTCTGATTAGATCTCGAAGAGAAACACCAAGCGCAGCTATCTTCATCGCTTGCTATGGGATTTTGAGCTTTTTTTTAAGGCACATAGTGCATAGCCCATAGATAACGATAATTATAATGATGATGATGATTATATTTGACGACTCGTCTGGTGTAGTGGTCGAGAAATCGCCGACTACGCAGCGGGTTGCGGGTTCGATCCCCGCACAATACAAACATTTGTGTGCATGAACATGTCTCTTTGTATTGGTCTGGGTGTTTTCTATGTATATGCATGTATTTACAAACAAAAAATTAAGTATTATATCCGTTGTCTGGCACCCATAACACAAGCTTTGAGTAGCTTACTTTGGGACTAGATGGCGATGTGTGGGAATGTCTAAGGGATATTTATTTGTATATTTATTATAAGTATCACTTCTAAAAAACAAGTTGTTTGTGTTTCAGACAAGCAATCGAACCCTGTGTCTAACGCCATCCGGGCGTATGCCTATACCACTCGACCACCGACACATTGTCTCACTGTCATTTAGATTTATTTACATGGAAACACCGTACATGTTAAATTATTTTAATAGGTATATTTTAAGTTATTTTTTTATGTAGCATGTCTTAGTTTTAATATGATAATTATATGTATTTAGTTTAAATGTCTAATAAATTTTAAAATTTTAGTTGGTTGGATATTTTAAAAAACGATATTTTAACATAGGTATTGATACTGTAGATAATGTATAATAATTTATAGTATGAAATTTGTCACCCAAATCATTACTATCTATATCATAACATATAAAACCTAAATAATTCTCCTACTAAATTATTGGCATTTTCCCTACCACACATTTCAAATGAACTTTTGTTATTGTAGATTTCTAAGCTGGATCTAATTGAAAACCTCAAACAGGGCTTAAAAGTCGTAGTAAAGAGTTAAAACTGTTGGCTAAAAAGTCGTAGTAAAGAGTTAAAACTGTTTTAGACCTGGCAACAAAACTAATCAGAAAGACTTTACGTGGATACTAAAACTTAATATTGATTGACTTCCATCCAGTACAAATCAAGGAACATTAGTCGGCAAAATAAATATATATGTTGGAATAGGATAAGATATTCTTGCGCGAAAGTGTGCAACATTTTTGACATTTAGCGTAGAATGTTTTAAGTTTAAGATTTTATGCTGCATCAAATATGCTTTTAACTTATGTTTTTATAAATCTCCAAAAAAAATATCTTTATCAATAAATATTCGAAAACACTAATATTGTCACAGCGTTTTTCGAGCGCCACCTGGCGGTTTTACAGGGAACTATTTCGATACTTTCACCACAGATGATGGGAATTTAGAAGGAAGAAGAAGAAAAAATATAACTATGCTCTGAATAATAAAAAAAGGAAAATAGGAAAAGTTATCATAATAATATTGATCCGGCCGGAAATCAAACCCGGGACCTCGGAGCGAACGATGCCTTGAAACACAGCGTGCTAGCCATTATACCGAAGGTTGACAAAAATGCTTCTGTATATTTGATTTTGAGCATAATATCAATCTTTCCTTAACCAGAAGAAATTCTGTATACCACCAATATAAAACTAAGAGTTTGATTATTTGACTATCTAATAAAAGTTTTTGTATTGGGTAGCTTCATTATCAAGGAACACTAAAGGCTATAAAAGATCCTTGGTGTAGTGGCTAAACACGCAGGTTTCAAGGCGTTTCCGCTACGAGGTCCCGGGTTCGATTCCCGGTCGGGTCAATATAGAAATCAAAATTTTCTATATTGTCTCGGGTCTGGGTGTTGTGGTACCACCGTTGTGTCTGATTTCCATAACACAAGTGCATTAGCTACTTACTTGGGATCAGAGCAATGTATGTGATTCGAGTCCAATAAAAAAAAAACATATTACAATCTACAAAAACGGAGTAATACAAAACGCACGGACAAAGTCGCGGGGGTCACTTGTTGTACTATAAAGTTAGAAGCTCTTTTTGTGAGTGAACTATTTTCAATTGGCTGTGGTCTGAACGTTAATTGAAAGCGGTGTGTTCAGTTAACTGAATATTGACCAGTTTAGGTATACGAAACGTAGTTTAATGGAAAAACCAACCGTTGCTATTTCGTTTTTGAGATATTTGGAGTTGTACTTTTTAAGCAATGACGTTCAAAGGGATATACACTAATATTAAAGCATTTTAAAGTGGTGCAAGGATTACTCTATATACAAACGTATATAGAGTAATCCTTGTACTAATAGTTGTGTATTACGAGATTAAGCGTTAATAGAGACAAATGATGGGGCATGCCTGTTGATAGAAAGAGATAAATATATATCATTCGTCACGTACTTATTGCTACTAAGCGCTCATTGGCGCGAGCGCGTGACATCTCGCTCTTTAGCCTAATGTCAGCCATTGCCAAATTATGGTAAAGACTAAATACGTATTTTAAGTTTTAATACATTTAAATGAAAAAACTATATTTATGAATGTAAAGACACGTTTTTCTGGTCTCTAACAGTTGCAGTGTAATTGGTACTACTTCTTAACACACAGGAAGGCATTTTTACCAGAAAACGAGAAATACAATATAGAGAATTGATTTCTACATTGACCCGACCGGGAATCGAACCCGGGACTCCGGAGCGACGACGCCTGAAACCTAGTCTGCTTAGCCACTACGCCACGGAGGTCGTCAGAAGGCTGAAGTACAGGCAGAAGACTGAAGATATAATATCAGGAATGACTTATGACAGGGCATTGAGAGGATGGACACCCCCGGTTCTGAAACTGCGGTCTTTTGGAGTTGGTGCATGACATGATGCTATATGTATTTAGACTGTATACGAAAGCTTGACATCATGCACCGACTCCAAAAGAATTTGTTTCTCATAAATAGAAGACAAATGCGTTATTGTAAGCTTTAAAGACAATTTTTTTAAGGCGTTTTTTTTATTATATGATTTTTTGTTATTTATTCATATCTAAAAAAACTACTGGACCAATTTTGATGAAATTTACACTGTACCCTAAGGTAAATTATACGTAATTCAACAAATAAACACATCTCCTATTACTTCTCGTTTTCGAAAAATCCTGAAACAAAGATATTTTGTACACGTGTTAGGAAGCCCTAATATATCAACATACTAAAAAGTTATCCAATTACGACGATATCCAATATACAGGTCGAATTGAGTACCTCCTTTTTTTAAAGTCGGTAATTAAATTCATTATCGCAGGTCAATTCTTAGCGTCCTAATTTTAGCAAACTATGACATCGTCAAATTACCGACCGAAAGCAAAAGGCGAACTCAGCAAAGTTTTCGGGAACAATGAATTTCGTTCATTTTGAAATTTGAGGGGAAATTTAACATTATCGGAAGGGAATCACTTAAAATTCTTCGATGAAAATGTGTCATTGTTGAAAGTATTAAATTTTGGAACGTCACTAAGATTGTTCGGGTTCCTGGTCTTAGCTTATTATGTTCACGAGCAGAGATAATTTGAAATAGTTAGTTATAGTAAATAAAAGATCATCATCATCATTATCAGCCAAATAACGTCCACTGCTGAACATAGGCCTCCCCCACGGCTTTCCACAGCGACCGATCACCAGCGGTCTGCATTCAGTTTGATCCTGCGATCTTTATTGGGTCGTCTGTCCATCTTGTTGGTGGACGTCCCACGCTGCATCTCTGGTCGAAGGGTCTCCAATCTAGAACTTTCCGGCCCCAACGGCCATCAGTTCTTCGCGCTATGTGCCCTGCCCATTGCCACTTGAGCTTACTGATTCTCAAGGCTATGTCCGTTACCTTAGTTCTTCTACGTATCTGCTCATTTCTGATTCGATCCCATAGAGAAACACCCAGCATAGCCCTTTCCATCGCTCGTTGTGTGATTTTGAGCTTCGTTATAAGGCCCATAGTAAGAGACCATGTTTCGGATCCGTATGTCATCACTGGTAACACACACTGGTTGAAGACTTTCGTCTTCAGACACTGAGGTAGGTGAGATGAAAAGACACTCCTGCGCAATTTCCCGAACGCTGCCCAGCCGAGTTGAAAATAAAAGATACCTACTACTTCTTAATTACACCATGTATTTTAAATGTAGTACGTTGCATTTATTAAGTTCAAAACTCATAGGTATAATTTCATTTTTTTTATAGTGTTCTGTCACTATACAAACTTAATAATATAAAAAGCAACTTTGGCTGTGTGACAGACGAGGAATCAAACCCCGTGTCTTACGCTTTTCGGGCGTATGCCTATACCACTAGGCCACCGTCACATGAGCAAGCTTGTTGAATTTTGCGAGCGCTTACCTACTTTAACGCGTAGGCTGCGTGTCTTGCTAATGTGACGGTGGCCGAGTGGTATAGGCATACGCCCGAAAAACGTAAGACACGGGGTTCGATTCCTCGTCTGTCACACAGCCAAAGTTGCTTTTTAAAAGCACAATTTATAAACTCATAGCTGATTGTAGATATTGCGTTGCTGTCAATAATATTTCACGTGAATGTTTGTCGTTTCAAATCATCCATGCATAGCAAATGGTTAATACACACACTGTTGTTTAACGACTTAAAAAAAATGAGGTAATCAATAAGCTAGTTTTCACTAAGAACAAACCACAATATCGGTAGTTTCCAGAGGTTAATTATGATATGGAGATATCAAAACACTAATTTATCTTAGTCTGGGTGTTGTATTACCACCGTAGTGTCTGATTTCCGTTATTTATTATTAACTTAATTCCAAACACATCGATATCAATATCTATCGAAAAAACTTGTGGAACAAGTTTTTTCGATAGATATTTAACAATAATTTACGTTCATATAAGAAATGACTTACCAACAAAAACAATCCGATTAGAGTTTGGCACAGATTTCTTGTTATCACAAGCTATCACAACGAAGTAACCTTTTTCAACCTTTCTTAAGATACTTGTATATTATCAAAGTCACTGGTCAAAAATATTTTTCCCGCCTAAACGTATATAAAAATCACTGCTCTTTTTTCATAAAACTATTTTATTGCTATTCAGTCTTTTGTTTAGATCTTCTTTCTATGTTTCTTAAACTGTTCCCTTTAGTAATTCATTCACTCGCGATCTAAATTAACCCAGAAAAAAACTTTTTTTTTAATATATTTTTTCTGAATTTAACAGTGACGTCATGTCGGTAATTATATCATACATATATTGTATACATGTTATTATGAGAGTCGTAAAGTTAATATTTTTTTTTACAAAATAGCTACCTCGATTGTTTTTCTGCACTAAGGTGCTTTGCGTGCACTTTCTATGACATGTCAAAAGCTACTGAGCTTTGTATGGGCAATTATAAGGGGCGGTTGGTAAGGGGCCGATAACATAGGGTGTGCACGGTGGTGGAAGAATGTTTTGTTTATTTTAATTGACTTGTTTTCGAGATTGTGAAGTAAGTTTGTTGTTTTTTCAAGATAAAAGGATTTTATTGATTGAAGCATGTATTCTGTATGTATTTGTTATTGGTCTGGCTATAACGAAAGTGTGTAAAAACTCAAAAAATTGAAAAAAACATCTATGCGGTATCACATTGAACTATAACTGTAGTATGAGAAAAAATATTTCATATTTTATTTGCATTCTATTTTTTAACAAGCGGTAGCGGTAGGTGTAGCCCTTCGTCTGCGGGTTTTGAGTTTTTTTCCTAGTCTCCCGTCGCAGCGTGATGTTTTAAAGCCTAAAGCCTTCCTCAATAAATAAGCTATCAAACACAAACATATTTAATTTAAATTGGTGCAGTAGTTCCTAAGATAAGCGCATTTAAACAAACAAACAAACACTTCAGTTTTATAATATTAGTACCTATAGAAAAAAGATTACAGTGAGTAAACCGTATAAGATAGTAATATGTTGTCGCGGTTAATATTGTAGAACTGTTAAAATGCAGAATAATCACGTCATACATGATTTTTGTGTAATTTAAACGGTTTACGCAGCGGAAGTTCTCAAAAGGAATATTTCCCCCGTTTTCACTACATTTATCGATGCGGTACTGAACTTATTGGTCGCATCTTGATGTTATAAAGCTTAAAGCCTTCCTAGATAAATGGACTATCAAACGTAGAAGTAATTTTTCAAATCGGTCCAATAGTTTTTGAGATAAGCACGTTTAAACAAACTCTTCAGCTTAATAATATAAGTAAAGATGTACGAAATTATCACTAAGACACCAATTGCTAGAGAAAAAAGGCATCTCTCAGTCATTATCAGTCAAAGGACGTCTCCTGCTAAACATACGGTTTTCCACAGCAACAAGAGGTCTGTATTCAGTTTGATCCTCCAATCTTCACAAGGTTGTCTGTCTATCTTGGCGGTAAACGACCTATCCACAACAAAACAAAATCAGTCAGCGACATTGATAGAATGTATGGAGAGGCAAAAAAAGTTTGAACGAAGGCCCCATAATAAAAGTTACAGGTATTGATGGTCTCATTCACCTCCAAAAATTTGGCGAAACCTTGCAAAGTCACCCTGTATAGATAAAAGATAAGATAACAATAATAAAATTTACATATAACCGCCTGCAAAATAAAAACATTCAAAGGACTAAATAAAATAACGCTGGGATATGAGAAACAAACTAATTTGAAATCGATGCATGATGTCAACCTTAACGGACAGTTACTTTTGTAAAGACAAAAGTAACTATATTTCGTGAAAAAAATATATGGTTTAAGTTACAATGTACCTAATTAAACTAAATTGGTTACCTACTAATACCTTCTACTCAGTGTAACAAATACGTTACTGAAAACCGCGTCAAAATCGGTCCAGCCAAACGCGAGATATTCGCAAACAAACATTCATACTTACAAATATGTGTATACAGATCGAACTGAGAACCTCCTTTTTTGAAGTCGATTTAAAAGATTTTGTAAAAAGACCGTAAATTTGCACACCCTGTATACAATCTATTCCCTAAACTTCTTGCCTTCGACCGTGTCATCATTCCCCTGAGATTCCTTATTGGTTTTCTGACAAATTATTTTTTATTTCATCCATGCCCACCTACATCTAATGCATTTTTGCACAGAGGGGTCCGTATAAAGAGATTTGTGCAATAAATCTTGGTTTTAGGAATTTGGGGATAAAAATGCCTCGTAATTTTTAAATCTGGTAGCGATGATATCCTTTTGATGTGTTTGTGATATAAAAACATAGTAATATCTTTGATTGATTGATTTTGATTTTATTTAGTGCCTTAGGTGACTTCGCATGACGGATTCGCTACAAGTTTATAAATAAATAAATATTGGACACCAATCACATACATTGCTCTGATTCCAAATTAAGTAGCCAATGCACTTGTGTCATGGAAATCAGAAACAACGGTGGCACCACAAAACCCAGACCCGAGACAATGTAGAAAATTTTGATTTTTGTATTGACTCGACGGGGAATCGTACTCGGGACCTCGGCGGCGACACCTTGAAACCAGCGTACTTAGCGACTACACCGCGGAGGTCGTCAGTCATCCTATACAACGTGTAAATAATAGTAAATACGCAAAACATCAGACACCCCAAATGAATTTTGATTTTGATTCAATTGACCAAATCTAGCCGTCTGTTTATGAAACAGGGGGCCAAAGCAGTTATTCTTTACAGAATAAATTCAACTTGGAAATTGATGACGCTTCGCTATCGAATGGTTTAGAATTAGTGAGTGTTAAAAACACACTCACAGTGTCATATTTTATATTCATAAAGATGAAAATAAGCCAAGGCCAAGGCCAAACGCTCTTACCGGTACTCAATTTGTAAGAGCGTTTGGCCCGGTCAGCCAAAAGGTTGCTGGTTCAAGTCCCGCCCGTGCGCAAATTTTTGGTTTCTTATTTTCATCTTTATGAATATAAAATATGACACTGTGAATATTAAAAATTTTCTAAATCATCATCGTCATCAATCTCCAAGTTGAATTTATTCTGTAAAGAATAACTGCTTGGGCCCACTGTTTCATAAACAGACGGCTAGATGGCGCTAAGCGTCACCCAATGACGTATCCATAAGAGACGATGAATTTCGCAGGGTCGGACTGACAGCACGGTAGCTCAATTGGTATAAGCGTTTGGCCCGGTCAGCCAAAAGGTTGCTGGTTCAAGTCCCGCCCGTGCGCAAATTTTTGGTTTCTTATTTTCATCTTTATGAATAATATGACACTGTGAGTGTTAAAAACATTCTAAACCATTAGAAAAACTACAATTTAAAAATACTTAATTGTTTTTTTTTTAGTTTTACTGGCACTTCTGATCATTTCTTGCTCTGCGGACGACGCTCTGTCGAGAGAGGACTCGGTCGGAATTCACCGGCCGCTGCGCCGCGCTCACATTATTATTAATCCTATCTACGCTCACAAAGAACTAACCATTGCTTGTTTACGTTTTGGCGGGTTTGCACACATGATGGCTTGTCTTCTTAATAAATAGACAGAGAAAATTTTTAACGGAGTTTTTTTTTAAAGTGACTCATATTATAAAATGGTACAATTGATTCTGCTCGTTATTTCAATGAAGCTATTTTCAGATTTGGCACATTTAACGTAACACGTTGTATACAACGTTAATTAAATTATTATCTTACTCTTTGACACCAAATATGACGCTAGCTCCATCTCTCGGTGAATACCAAACTGATGTACTTATCTGTTTATTTTGATTTGTATCATTTTTGAGGCTGCTAGTGGTGACTGAGTTTGTTCCGGCGTTTTCAGCACTTGCCAAATTGTTTGTGTCTTGTCTCGAAGCGCTAGTAGGGCCCAAAAGATAAGGAGACATGTTCTAGCCTCATACGGGCCATAATTAATTGATATTACACTAATTATTGACGTTGATAAGTGGCATTTTGTGTCCTAAATTGAATAAATTATTTTTGACTTTTGACTTTATAAACATGTCATGACAAGAAAACTGATCCTTATACAATATTTACCTCTATGACTGATCCAGGGTTTTGTATGGTTTGTTATCTGAAACAAAAAGCAATAAAAACGTTACATGTCTTTTTAATAAGTAAGAAAAAAACCGGCGGCGAGTCGGACTCGCACACTAAGGGTTCTGTGCCAACTTGAACTGAATTAGAGATCCATTTACTTCCACTAAGAACACTTGAACTGAATTAGAGATCCATTTAATCTCGATCAAACTAATTTTCGTTGAAAGTCTTTATCAAGATTTACATCATGTATCTTTTTCAAATTTTACACTCGCTTAGTTTAAAAGTAAGATGGGGGAGACGCATATTTGACCATTTTTTGGAAGCGTCTATCTTTTAAACGTTAGACTTTTAGAGAAAATAGTTTTAGAAACTTCAAGGTCATTATGATGTTTTAAAATACCTATCCATAGAAACATCCTAGTCCTACACGCATAGGTTAGACAAAAAAAATAAGGTTTTAGTTTCATATATGGGAGCCCTCTCATATATTTTTTTGTATGGGAATCGCAAAGCGGTTAACAGAATACCTACCAATTTCCGTCCTTTGCCATTCGGCTACGGAGCCCTAAAAAATTTAAAACTCAGTAAACATTTTTTTTCGATTCAAAAGTAGCCATATATACTTATACCTATATACTTATGAGACTAATCGAATAGAAATACCCCATCATAAAAGTTAAACGCAAGATTTTGTATATTTTACCAAAATAATTTTTAACACAACGTCAGACAAATAAATGTGTGTGTGAAAATGTAAATAAATGTCTTACAAAAGTCTCAGAAAGCACTAAATAACAATTTACCTTAAAATAAACATGAATCTAGACATGCGCAAAATTGATCACTGAACTGAAATGAGTGATATAGTTCAGTGGAAGCCAGTGATATGTATCACTCATCTAGTTCATTATTTTAGTAGTAGAAAAAAAAAATATTCTTTCAAAATCAGCTGTGACTTGTTTATTGCAATATCCAAGGACGCCATTTCTGTCTCCTTTCATCGCTTAGCAACTGCTTGGCTGCTAGCCAATCAGATGCTTCAAAGCCTAACAACGCCGTCTGTTTATGTCACTTTGTGTTGTGATACCTATGCGAATACTACCACTGTCAAGATTTTGACTTTTGTCTTATTTATTTATTATAATTGTGTTTATTGTTGTGTATATTGTATTTTGTGATATAATTTAGTGTTTAATTTAATTTAAAGTTCTATTTTATAAGTAAGTAACTCAATGTTCAATGTTTAATTCCCATTGTGCGTCTTCTGTGGCCCCTAACGTACCTAGCAATGATTCCTCGGAGAACATAGCCCGCTGCCCACTTTGCCCCCAACCTCGTTATTTTAAAGGCCAACGTGGACTTAAAATTCACACTAGTAAAGTTCACACATCATCAACTTCTTTCAATTTAAATAATAAAGATAATACTCTTTCCCAAACCCCAACCACATTATCAGAATCATTTGATAGACGAATTTCTTTTTGCAAACATTCATTACCTATTATTAAACGCATTCCCCGTGGTGCCCGCCAAGTGGTTGCACAATCGTTAAGTGCTTCAATTACCAGAGTACTTGCCGAAAACTCTCTTGAGGCTTGGGAAAATTTATTTTGTTTTAGTTATACAGTACTACATATCGCTCCAAGTCATAATAAAACCTGCTCATTAACACAAAAAATTAAAGAAAATTGTCAGCCCGCCAAATTTTCGAATCATTCTTTCAATTTACTTTCATACACAGCCCCTTTACGAACCAATATTTCCTTCAAAAGCAAATTAATATAATCAAAAGTTAGTGATGGTGATATTAAAGGGGCAGCACGTCTTTTGTTTTCCGACGATCTCATTGCTCCGAATACTCCAGACACCCTCTCAGCGCTTAAAAGCAAACACCCACCCTCAGCCAACAATACTCAACTACCAGATCAACCTTGCCCTTCGCAGAAATTGAAATTGAAATTGAAATTGAAATTGAAATTGTTATTTATTCGTCATCATAGGTATTTAAGTTAGTTGATACATTTAGAGTGTTCCACTATGATCTACCTTAAAGGCATACGAATTCTCATTAAATATATTTTATATAAACCAAGTCAAACTAATTATACAAAAACAATGTCATCTAAACTAAATTATAAAGTACATACATTGAATTGAATTAAATATTTAGATACAGTCAAAATAAAAATTAATGTCAATTAAATTTCCAAGAACAAAACAAACAGTTACACAAATACAGCATGTCAAAAGTTAATCAAAACAATCATTTAAACTGCATGCACTGGTCACAACTTCTGATGCTGTTTCAAAGGCAATTATTTCCTTTCATAGTGGCTCCGCCGGGGGAATGGATGGCCTCACTCCACAGCATCTGAAAGATTTGGTGAGTGCCAGCTGTGGGGAAGCCGGTTCTGCACTTCTTAGAAATTTAGTAAGCCTTGTAAATTTAATGCTTTCAGGTAAAGTAAATCCTTTGTTTACAAAATTTTTATATGGCGCAAACCTCTGCGCACTTAAAAAAGGATGGTGGCATTCGGCCTATTGCTGTGGGCTGCACTTTTAGGCGTCTTGCGGCTAAAATTTGTTGTTCTGAGATTTCGCAAAGCCTAGCAACTTATTTTGAACCGCTTCAACTTGGGTTTGGCATTAAGGGTGGGTGCGAAGCCGCTATCCATTCAGCTCGTACTTTTCTTTGTAACAATTCGAAAGATGTCTTTCTCAAAGTAGATGTTAAGAATGCTTTTAACTCCGTCGATAGAGCCACCCTGCTGTCGCAAGTAAAAGCACAAGCACCGATTATTTATCCTTTTCTTTGGCAGTGTTATAGTACCCCAAGTAACCTTCAATATAAAGATAATATTATTCTTTCTGCAGTGGGGTGTCAACAGGGTGACCCTCTCGGCCCAGCTATTTTTGGGTTATCGATACATCCTTTTTTAAGTCTTTTAAATTCCAAATTCAACGTGTGGTATTTAGATGATGGATCCTTGGGAGGCGCTCCGGATACAGTTTTGGCTGACTTTATTAACCTAATTCAAAATTTTAGCTCTGCAGGTTTGGAGCTTAATTTTTCTAAATGTGAATTATTCCTTCCAGATTCTTTACCAAATGCGGAATTGATCATACAAAATTTTAGAAAAGTGGCCCCTAATATAAAAATGACTCACTTTATCTGCTTGGATCCCCAATTTTGGAAGAGTCTATTGCCTCTTTTGTTGATGAAAAATTTGAAATTTTTAATAACATTTTGGAGCGCATTGTCAAAATTAATACTCATATGGCCTACACAATTATTCGATATTGTCTTTTTGTCCCTAAATTCACATACTGCGTTCGTTCTTCTCATTTTTGGAAATTTCCAGGTCTGTGTACCAAATTAGATAGCGCTATTCAACGCTGTATGTCATCAGTGCTAAACGTTTCTTTTGACGATCGGACCTGGACCCAGGCCACCCTTCCAATCAGGTTTGGTGGTCTGGGTATTTGCAAAATTTCAAGTATAGCTCTTCCTGCTTTTTTGTCCTCGGCCCATGGTACTATGGAGCTAGTTGGAAAAATTTTGAACAAGTCAGGAACATCTTCTATTGCATATTTGTCCGAGGCAATCCACTTTTGGAGGCAATTATGTTCCGAAGAGCCTCCTTTGACAGTTTCATCGCAAAAGGTTTGGGACGAGCCGATCTGCAAACTAGAACGGAATAATTTACTTAACACGTCATCTAGTCATGCAGACCGTGCTCGTCTCCTTGCTGTGGCTGAATGGGAGTCAGGTCTTTGGCTTCACTCTCTCCCTTCTTTTAATATTGGCACACTTTTATATAATTCCACTTTTACCTTATCCTTAGCACTACGTTTGGGGGCCCCTTGTATTGTCCCACATCGTTGCACCTGCGGCGTCATGGTGAACTCGCTGGGTCACCACGGCCTTTCGTGCAGCAGAAGCGCTGGGAGAATCTCTCGTCATGCCAGCCTTAACGACATAATCCGCAGGGCTCTTGCCACCGCATCGATTCCTGCTATTCTTGAACCGAATGGGTTGGTCCGGAGCGACGGTAAGAGGCCTGATGGTATGACTCTGGTTCCGTGGAAGATGGGACGACCGCTAGTGTGGGACGCGACCTGCGTCGATTCCCTGGCTCCATCTCATCTTCCACAAACCTCGTCTGGGGCTGGAAGCGCTGCTGCTTCCGCCGAGTCTCTCAAACGGCGCAAATATGCTGGGCTATAAAGCAGCTCTTACATGTTTGAGCCGTTTGGGGTTGAGACTCTTGGGCCGTGGGGGCTTAGTGCACATCGCCTGTACAATGAATTAGCCAAGCGGTTAATTGATTGTACGGGCGACCGGAGGGCTGGCGCATTTCTTGGCCAAAGGATTAGTTTAGCAATCCAAAGAGGAAATGCAGCCAGCCTTCTCGGCACCATGCCGCTATTGCAGGTCTCAGATTTGGGAAATGTTTTTTATTTGTAAATAGTTTATATATTTTACTTAAATAAATTATACTTAACTACTTTTACTTAAATAAACTAAACTTGAAAGTAGTTCTACTATCACAATATTACTCACTAATGCACATTTTTTCAGCTCAAATGTTAATATTGAGTGTAAAGTAGTGAGTGATTTTGTGGCAGTAGAACTACTGAACTAAATGAGCTACATGTGTGAAGTAATGAGATTCTTACATGATACATCAATATGTGTCGGATCTATTCTTATGACCAAAAAATAATCACTTTTATATGATTTTGGCAGTCTAGATTTACGATTATAAAGTAGCTCTCTGTAACAACAAAAATAAACATTAAAAAAAAAAAAATATACTAAATCCTAAGTCTTATTGCAAACGTGTTGATGAACATTTCTGCTTGCGCTATCTAAAACATTAATTTTGCGTGAAACTCATGCGAGTCGAGCCGTGCAGCTGTCTAGCTCTCGCAGTAACTAACCAATACAGCCGTACGCTTTACTCTCTATCACTAAACGACTGGACTGGACTACTGAGCCGTATTGGACGATAGTGAACGAGTGAGTGAAGGAACTAGTTTGGTGTAGTACTTCAATAGAAGCATTCATTCAGGAACTACCTAACTCTACATGAGTCGTCCTTTTTAAGATACTATGTTGCTTAAAACCATTTAAAAGAATATACTATGATAAAACATTTCCTGTGCCTTGAATGTAACAAACAAAAACCATTAAAATGAAAACAACCTTCATTAAACATTCAAAAGCCTGATGTTTACACGTAACATTTTATTCAAAAAAAAGATTTTTAATAACAAAATATGAATAGTCAAAACATCTAAAAGGCCATTCATGTTAAAAGAGTTTAAAATAGTATTTTTAGATATATTTTTCAAGAGACTGGTTAAAAGATGTCGTCTTTTAATTAAAAACTTTTTGTCATGTCAATGTCTGCTCTCTTTAATGAAGCGCGAATGAGTGAGATGAAAGCGTTTTACTGATTTGGGGTTCCGTATTTTTCGTAAAATATTTAAAGTAAAATTCTTTTTGCTTGTTATTGTAAACCATGTCGTCTTTCCTTTGACTGAAATAATTCATATTAAAATAATATAAACACAAAACCTACCAACTTTTTTTTTTCATTTATTTATCAAAATAATTACACAAATTTACATCAATAACATTCAATAAACCAATAAGGTTTGTGACGAATGTCTTGAAAATCTACGTCATCAGTTTCTTAATAAAGTAAGCCTGTAAATTAGTTTTTATATTACACGGTTTTACATTCTTAATAATACGCA
The DNA here is from genome assembly GCA_963924145.1 of Pyrausta purpuralis. Classification (NCBI taxonomy): domain Eukaryota; kingdom Metazoa; phylum Arthropoda; class Insecta; order Lepidoptera; family Crambidae; genus Pyrausta; species Pyrausta purpuralis. Next base: position 3,453,918 of record OZ001670.1, on the reverse strand, counting down.
AATCCGGCGGTAGTTCATTTATTAGTCGAGGAACTAGGTAAGCAGTTGTTCGCTTGCCGTAGGTATTATTCGAACCGGTCGCCGTACGTAACATCGTTTCATTCCTAGTGGCCGCCCGCGTGCATACAGGGTGAAAGTACACTATTTCGTCTTTGTAATGTTGGTTAAAAAAGTTTTCTTTAAGTATTGAATATTGGAATTGCTTAAATACTGGAAGAATTTTACAATAATTAAAGAGACCATTGTCATCGTCAGAAAATTGTTTTTTTATGTTGTTGGATACCAATATACGAAGGACTCGACGTTGGAGATTAAAGATACTGTTAAGGTAAGTATTGTAAGTGCGACTATAACTACTTAAGCCATATTGAATATGGGATTCAGCCAGGGAGTTGTACAATAGCAGTTTGACCTTAAATGGTATGCGATCCTTCAAAATTATCAAGTTTGCCAAAAATTGACGAAGCTTGTCACAAATGTGTTCGATATGTGGGCCCCAGTTCATCTTACTATCAATAATTAAGCCAAGATATTTTTGTTGACTAACATTTTCTATTGATGGACAATCGAAGTCGTACGCATGGGTCACATGTAAACAGTCATGCCTATGGGCTAATAAATTACTGTATGATACACTTTTAAGAAATGGAGACTTAATCCTTAGAAGTTTAGTTTTATCTGCGTTCAACACTATACCCGCGTCATGACACCACTTCATAAGCTCATTAACATCAGATTGTAGACAGTCCCTCGCTCTTTGTGGATCTTTATCCGCAAACTACTTAGGTATTTCATCGTTTAGCACTAAGATCTTTTTAAATAAAATAGTAATTATATTTTACTCTATGACATTATTTTAAATCTTTAGATTGATTAAATTTTTCGAAAAGCAAAGATAATAACTTTACGGATAGAGCAATTTAAGTACGGATTGAAAAAAAAACATGATATCAGTTTGTACTTTGACATGGGATTTAATAATGCCATTGTCATCATTACCAGCTAAAGGACGTCCACTGCTGAACAAAGGCCTCCTCCAAAACTGTCCACAGAGTTAACCGATCGCAACCGGTCTGCATCCAATGTGATCCTGAGATCTTAACGAGGTCATCGTTTGGTAATGTAAACAAAAATAATTGTTTTATTGGTACGTGTACGTGAGGTGTTCGTAGCGCTGTGGTAGCAGCGCTTTGGTAAGGATACCGAAGTGAAGCAACCTACGGCGCAGTCGTGTTTGGATGGGTGACCATTCCGACCATATAAGCGACGTACATCACGAGCATCTCCGCGCTTCGGAAGGCACGTTAAGCCGTTGGTCCCGGCTAATATCGGTTGATATTAGTCGTTAGCCTCGTCAGAGACCTTATGGGCGGCTTGATAACATCTGACAGCAGGGTTAGTCGCTTGCCTTACAAACGCCCCTCCGCCAACCCGCACTGAGCCCGCGTGGTGGAGGATGGCTACTACCTCATAGTTGAGGTAAGGCGTTTGCCCAGCAGTGGGATGTTACAGGCTAACTTTAATTTTTTTTACATTGGTACGTAAGTAAAAGTACGTATGGTACGTAAAGACGAACTCACTGACCCGTCTCATTGACATTAATTTATCTATGTGTACCATATTATGTATATTTAAATGATGTGTATGTTTATATAATAAATATATTATTTCATTATTTTTTATATCATTGAATATAAGTAATAGGCAGTATGTCTGTTTATCATCGTATTATAGTTATCTCTATCGCTATTCTCTTCTCTTTTATTGCCTCTATAACTTTACTTGCACCGCCTGTATATATATTTTTGTCTGTCTTGACCTATGGTTGACTGGTAGAGAATGCTTTTGGCATTAAGTCCGCCATATGTACCTACAATTTTATGTTGTGTGTATGAAGTTTTTAAATAAATAAAATAAATAAAAAAAAGGCTTCAGGTGAGTAAAAATGTGTAAGCTTACAGGTTTTTGTGTTTAATCTATACTTATACTTATAATTTTATACTAATATTATAAAGACGACACCGTCGACTTCCGTGGTGTAGTGGCTGAGCACAAGCGTCTGGTCAATATAGAAAATTAAAATTTTCTATAATATATATATATATATATATATATATAATATCTATAGAAAATTAACATTTTCTATATTGTCTCGGGTCTGGGTGTCGTGGTACCACCGTTGTGTCTGATTTCCATAACACAAGTGCATTGGCTACTTACTTTGGGAACAGAACAATGTATGTGATTGGTGTCCACTACTCGTATATTGATACAAAGCTGAAGAGTGTTTGTTTGAACGCGCTAATCTCAGGAACTATGGGACCGATTTGATGAAATATTGTTGTATAAGATAGCTTATTTATTGAGGAAGGGAATAAAACATCACCCTGCAACGGGAGGGGAGCGAGCAATCTCAAAAAGTGCGGACGAAGTCGCGGGGACCGCTAGTATAATTATAACGCTGAAGAGTTGGTTAAGACGCGTTAATCTTAGAAACTACTGGTTCACTTTGAAACCATACTTTGTGTTATTTATCTGTCAGACCATAAAACATCACGGCAACGCGCGACTGAAGTCACGGAGGAACGCTGTAAAAATATTTCGTAGTTTTTCTATTCTCCGACGGAACCCTAAGAACAGAATGAAGAAGAATTCTTTAATAAAACACAAAACAAACTCTGCTGGCCGTGATTAGAGGGCTCTAATTAAACGCAAATTCTAATTAAATGTTAATTCACTGAAAAAAAAAGTATTTTTATAATAACTAAAAATGTGACAAACTGTATTGTTTATTAAAAAAATATTAAATGATTTTTAAATATCCTATTATACAGTTAAATTATAATAATAATAATAAACAATAAATATATATTATTTACAATATGTACAAAAGGAAATTTTGATTACACTTTGATTACAAACAAGAAGAAATAAAACTAAGACATGCTACATAAAAAAAAAAAACTTAAAGTCTACCTATTCAAAAACGAAACCATTTCCTTGAGGCAAGGAGGCTATGATGCTGGCTGCGTTGCCGCGTTGAATAGCTATGCTAATCCTTTGAGCTAGGAACCAGCCAGCTTTATTATTGGCTGTGACAGAATTTAATTTTGGCGCAATTTTACCAAACAGCAAATTAGCAGAGGGTCCCCACGGCCCAAATGTTTCAACACCAAACGGCGCAAACACATAATCACTTGCAAGTGAGACAAAAATAAATAAATAAATATTGGACAAAAATCATTATCTGATACCAAATTAAGTAGCATCACGTCTTGTGTTATGGAAATCAGAATTAACGGTGGTACCACAACACCCAGACATGAGACAATATAGTTTTTTATTTATTTCAATACTATCTGTGCCCGCGACTTCGTCCGCGTGGAATAGTGACTTTGGGTAGATTTTTTAATTATTTAGGCTAATTATTTTACAAATAAGATATACCGCGAAAAATAATAGCATTCAGTTTGAGACGGGTGGACGTTGTAGACGTGGCAGACTGCCGAGAAAGCTGAGTCCTTTTTTTAGGCGTTCTACTAATTACTTCAGTAGGTACTTTTTTATTAAAAAAATATAATTTGGTAGGTAATTTAAAAATGGTGAGAAGATAAACAAAACTTAACAATTTTGTCATCAAAAATGTCGAAAACGTCAAAGCTTTGTAGAGATACAACAAAACAATACCCAATTACAATGAAATCAAATTTTGCATTAAGATTGGTAAATATTAATTAAGTCAACCAACCTATTAATTAAGCATTAACCTAATGTAATCAACCACCTTACAGAGAATAAGAAGAACAATATCAAATCAAATTACCTACTACAAAATCAAATTATAAATGCACATTTAGATTTAATACCTACCTCCTACTTACTTACTACTATAAGTAAGTAAATGATACTTATTTATAAGTCAAGAATTTTTTTATTAGATGCTGAGATGAGCTATCGCATTTACCTGCATAAATCAGAAAAAAAAATAACAAAAGTAATTACCTACTAAATCTATTGAACTTAATAATTAATAGATGCATTCAAAATTAAAACCTACTCAGTGGCGAAAAGAAAACTTTAAACTGCATAAATCTGAAGAAAGAATTTTAACCAAAAGTATTACTAAATCTACCTAATAGAAATATCTGCAATCAAAATAATGAGCTCAAGTCCTTTACTACTCAGTAGCGAAAGGAAAACTATGTATTATGCGCTAAAATCACTTGAAATTTCGCAAAAAAAGCAGTTGCGCGGGACAACCGTCAGTAGGGAGCCGACTTAATTAATCTAATAGGTATGTATAAGGAAAATATTTCAACGCAAAACACATATTTAATGTAAGTGAGAAGCCACTAACCATACTTAGCGCAAGCTCGCGTTGTAGGTAAGTACTTAAGCTGCGAGTATTATTTTGATGTGGAGTTATTTCAAAACTGTGATAGCTTCTAAGATATTTATTGAAATCAAATGATATGATGTGAACTTTGTTCAAAATGAAATGCTCGTGATGATGAATGTATTTATTTTGATAAGAATCTATACCCGTGTGTATAAAACACGTTCAAAAATAATGTTCGAATAAAAATATTAAAATATTTTAACGCAAAACATACGCAGTTTTATTGAAACTCGAAAGTCAGCAACTATAGCAATTATGTAGCGCAAGCGCACGTTGTACTTAAGCTGCGAACATTATTTTGGTGCGGACTTATGTTAAAACTGTGATAGCTCCTAAGATATTTATTGAAATCAAATGATATAAAGGCAACTTTGTTCCAAATGAAATGTTCGTGATGATGAATGTATTTATTTTGATGAGAATAAATACCTGTGTGTATAATACACCTCTAAAAACAATGCATGAGTTTTTTACAAATTTATTAACATAAAACAGGTTGTAGTAAGTTAACCATAAAAGATAGACATATGCTGTCGCGGACTTTATTATAGAACTCTTAATGCTGAACAATCCTGTCATACATGATTTTTGTGTAACTTAAGCGGTTTCCGCAGCGTACGCAGCGGAAGCTCTCAAAAGGAATTACTTTCTCCCGTTTTCGCAACATTTTTCATTGCTGCTGTGGTCTTATGAGTCGTATCTTTATGTTATATAGCCTAAAGCCTTCCTCGATAAATGGACTATCCAACGTTAAAATATTTTTTTTGGATCAGAATTTTCTGAGATTAGCAGGTTCAAACAAACAAACAAACAAACAAAAGTAATAAAGTATAGATATAGATTAGTATAGATTGACCCAACCGGGAAACGAATTTGAAATCTCAGAGCGGCGACACGCCTTGAAATCAGTGTTTTACTCGCTAACGACGACGTAGAAAAAGTCTATGGAAAATTTCACAGCGCCTCTAGCGGTCAGTGACAGAACTAAAATTTTAGATACAAAAAGTTACGTCGTCGCTAGCGAGCAAAACCGCCGCCGTAAACTCTTGGTAACGGTAGACGTTAGTAAAATCAACTCTGAGTATAGCCTCACTAGATGTTAACTGTCAGACGTAACAACACGTCAACATTAAAATTGTAGTAAAAAAACACTATACGTGCCTTTAAAATTTGAGGGTTTCCCTCAATTACACCGAGATCCCATCATCATATCCCAAATTAGCAACAATGGGACCAACTAGAAGATATACCCTCTAGATAGGCGAAATAAAATTTCGAATCGGTTGACGAACGACTGAGATATGAGGTAACATAGATACAAAAAAAAACATACAGTCGAATTGATCCTTTTTTGTAGTCGGTTAAAAAATAAGACAATTAGTCTGCAACAGAGTAACCTTTACATTCGGTGATGCTTTACTGAATTTCCGACACAGCATTGTCCCCACTATACAGGGTGTGGTTATACAACCGATACCAAAAAAGTTTTTTTTTTAAATGAAATGAACCCTCAAAATCAATTTACTATCGCGATTCATTTATTTTACATAACAGACTTCAATTTATGTTCAGAGCCGATCAGTAACTGTCTGCCACATTAAATTACTTCTATTTTAAGGGGTACGTATTACAATACCGAATTTCAAAATACCGAATTTCATAAGCCCTACGAACGGAAGACCGAATTTTAGAATGCCGAATGTTTATATGATCGAAAAATCTAAATACCGAAAGTTTGAAATCCCGAAAATTCAAAATACCGAATCTTATAAGACCTATGATTGGAATGCCGAATACTAAAATGCCGAATGTTAAAATACCGACTAGTTATATGACCGAAGTTCAATATACCGACTGTTTATATGACCGAAAGTTTAATATACCGAAAAATTTAAACCCCGAAGATTAAAAATACTGAATTTACAAGACCTATGAACAAAACGCCAAACAAATTGTATACCATTAAGATTGAGGTTCATTAAGAAAAACAAATTTTGATTGACCCCGAATCGCCGTGGTTCTTCGCCGTGGTACTAGTCTGCCCGATACTAGAGTGTAATTCAAAAGCCGGAGAAGAGCAAAACCTATGCTTGCTGCTACATGCATGCCTGTTTGATTGCTTGCATGCTGCATGCCTGCTTGCTACATGCATGCCTGTTTGATTACTTGCATGCTGCATGCTGCATGCCTACCGCAAAGTTGATCTTACTTTCGGGATTTTGAACTTCGGTATACTAACTGTAGGTATATTAATCTTCGGTATTTTAAACATTCGGGATATAAACCTTCGGTATTTCAAACTTTCGGGATTTCAAACTTTCGGGATTTCAAACTTTCGGGATTTTGAACTTTCGGTTATTTGAAATTCGGCATATTGAGCTTCGGTATATCGGGTATAGGTATTTCATTCGTTCGGTATTTTGATTTTCGACGTTTCAAGCGTAGGTATTTCATTTGTAGGTATTATGAACTTTCAGTATTATAATACGTACCCATTTTAAGGGTTATGTAACCGAATGGCAAATTATTATTATTATTATTTCCCCTAACTAACTTTTGAACTGAGCAAGTGCAAATTTTGAAAATAATACACAATGTCAAAATTTACGATCACTTTCAAAGAAAATTGCTCTATCATACAAAGGAGGTAGTAGTTCCGATAGCACAGTTTTTAATTATTGCTAATTTAATTGTGTTGTGCAGTGAGGAAGAGTCTATATCTGTTAGATGTTGCCACTTTGTGCAACCAAAACAATCAAACTGAATTTCACATCGCAGTGTCAAATACACTTGTGAACAAAACAAATTTTGTGTTGTGTGTTGTAATATGATTTTGTAGTCTAAGATGAACACGATAATTTTTTACGCATTGCCACTAAAAGAACAATCCATCAAGTCCATGTTTTTTTTGCAGAAAAATGAAATAAAAAATATATATTTATACTAGCAGACCCAGCGAACTTTGCTTCGCCCCTAACACCGTCCCGCCCCGTTCCCGTCTCGCCCAGCCTCGAAATTTTAAAAGTTAAGAGAAACACTATAATTGATCAGTTATCGAGCGGGATGAAAAATGATCAAGTTACTAAAATGGCTATAAAAAAATTTAGGTTGGTTTGGTGATAAAAAATTTAGTATTGTATGTGTTTATTAATGCCACATTATACAAAAATAAAAACAAGAAATTTCGTCCAAAAAAATTAAAAAAAATTAAGGGTGAACAACCCTTATCATTTAAGGGCATGAATATGATTTAAAACTTTGTTGCAGTTTGTACTTTACTAAAAACATACGGGATTTAATGCAGCGATACACTTATTTATCAGGTAAACATCGTATTTACCTTCCCGACGTTTCGACTCGGTTACACGAGTCATGGTCCCGGGCTGACTGAAGTAGCTCGGCGTCGTCTGCTGGTGCGCGATGTATTATGTTCTTCTACCCGCACACTTTTAATATTTGCACTAGTACAGTCAGCTCTGCAAAACACACTAACAGTATCTGGGTTTCTTGTGGACGGCATAACACGCGATTTGCACTTTGTTATCACTGGATTCCAAGCTGTTGATAAGTGAAAACCATCATCCCGATTGAAATTATTATGTTTTTTAATTTCAATTGCTTCACGTATTTACCGAGTATGGTAAAAAAAAATGTTATGCCGTCCACAAGAAACCCAGATACTGTTAGTGTGTTTTGCAGAGCTGACTGTACTAGTGCAAATATTAAAAGTGTGCGGGTAGAAGAACATAATACATCGCGCACCAGCAGACGACGCCGAGCTACTTCAGTCACCCCGGGACCATGACTCGTGTAACCGAGTCGAAACGTCGGGAAGGTAAATACGATGTTTACCTGATAAATAAGTGTATCGTTGCATTAAATCCCGTATGTTTTTAGTAAAGTACAAAATGCAACAAAGTTTTAAATCATATATAGCTAGCCAATACGGGTCGGAAAGTGTAACAAAACTAAAACACCTTGAATTCCTCCGAAATAAAAAAGTGCGTTTAGAAACATCGTTGACATTTTTAACGACTTGTCGCGATTTGAACCTACCTACTTACACCTACGTGTGTGCGAATAAAACCGCGTATAGGAATTGCATTTTCGGAAAGAATTCTAAATAACGCGAGTGTTCGTTTGCTGAAACAGCTGATTAAAAATACGTATAGTCAGCTTCATAGGATACAGAGTGAATTGTATGCGTTTCATCTGGAATGCAGTGCGGTTTGGTCCAGTGATGATTTTGACAAGTGTGATCGAATTACATACCTACAAGCATCTCGAATCCGTGTTTTATGTGAAAACGGCCATAAACGCAAATTGGAAAAGTTATGTTTTCGTTAACGCTGTAGTGGGTATTCACGGAACACCACCATTTCAACGAATGCTTCGGTACAGTCAGCCACATTAAATACTCACACGGTGATAAACTTGTCAGATGCTACATTGGATATAGCTACGCAGAGTGTGTTGGCAAAAGGTATGAATTTTGCATTAACACCGAAGAAGGTTCCTTATGAGAAAATAATCTGTGGTGTGGAGGAGACTATCATCCGCAACAAGATTCCACCGACTGATGCAGATATTCTGTGGCAGGATGTGGCGGTGATTTTGCGAAAGTCTAGGTTGCCTAAGAGTAATGTAACCACGGAAGAAAGAGAAGCACTCAGTGACCTGTGTCAAAACCAAGAGATCCTGGTACTGAAGGCTGATAAGGGTAACGCTACCGTGGTTATGAACACCTAAGATTACGACACTAAAATAAGGAATATGCTTGCTGACACAACTGTTTATAAGCCAGTGAATTATAACCCTACGGCCAGAGTGACTCGACGGATTCGTGCCTTATTCCAGGAGCACCGAGAGCTTTTTACAGAAGATGTTTACAATAGTCTTCATAAGCCAAAAAATGTACAGCCGCCCAAACTATATGGTATGCCGAAAATACACAAACAAAACGTGCCACTTAGACCAATAGTAAGCCAGATAGATTCACCTACATATAGCTTGGCAAAACACGTAGCTGGAGTGTTGCAACCATTAGTTGGCAAAACATCATCGTATGCAAAGGACTCGCTGCATTTTATAGAACTGGTTAAGAATATCACAATGGAACCTGGTGATATAATGGTAAGTTTTGATGTTGAGTCACTGTTCACTAATGTGCCATTAAAGGATTGCCTGGAAGTTATCAAGGATAGACTGTTTGATAATGAACTGCCTAGTGAGTATATTATATTTAACTAACTTTCTTATTTAAACGTCTATCAGGTTTTAGGCAAAATTAATAATCCAAGACCATGGATTTATTACTCTAACAGGATAGAGTACTGTCAAAAATTAAAATTTCAAAAACCTACCTTATGTAATGTCAGTTTTTTATAATAAGATAGTTGTGGTTAAACAAGAAAAAATAAAACTAAGAGTATATTGTTCTACTGGAAAATTGTTTGAACGGCAACTATCTCTTATATCGTGACAAATACTACCTCCAGATCGATGGTGTTGCTATGGGAAGTCCTGTAGCACCAGTGATTGCCAACATCTGGATGGAACATTTTGAAGAACGAGCATTAGCGAGCGGTCCTGATATCATAAAGGTCTGGAAGAGATATGTTCATGATATATTTTGTATAGTAAACGGAAACCAACAGGTAGTGGAACAATATTTACAACATTTACACTCAATTCATCCAAAGATAAGGTTCACATATGAAATAGAGCAAAACAGATCTATGGCTTTCCTTGATGTTAAAGTTACTGTGAGACCGGATGGAACTTTGTCCCACTCTGTATACCGAAAGCCAACTCATACGGACAGATATTTGCATGCTTCTTCTCATCATCATCCTCGTCATCTTCAATCAGTGGTATCATCGTTGGTAAACAGAGCACACACTTTATGCGACTCTGAACACCTGGAAGGTGAACTTAGCCATGTAACGGGGGTTCTAAAAAGGAATGGTTACAGACTGACCAGAAGACAAATGGAGAAGAAGCCAAAGAGAGATAAACAACCGATGGTGAGCCGAGAACCTGCTTTTCTGCCATACGTGAAAGAGATAACGGATAAAATTGGAACAGTACTTCACAAATACTCCATCAAGACTGTATATAGTCCGTTGTCTAAAGTAACGAAGTACATACGCTCACCAAAGGACGTGATACCTCTGCAAACGCCGGGTGTCTATAAAATAGATTGCAGCTGAGAGAGAAAGAGTCAAAGAACATATTGCAGCTGTTAAAAATCTACAGACGAATATTTATTCGTAGATGTTCTGCTATCGCTGATTTCAGCGATAGCAGAACATCTGCTCAATGCAGGCGCAAATCACTGGATGGAACTACATGATCCGAAAATCCTCTCCACTGATCGATATTACCATACTCGGTTAATACGTGAAGCAATTGAAATTAAAAAACATAATAATTTCAATCGGGATGATGGTTTTCACTTATCAACAGCTTGGAATCCAGTGATAATAAAGTGCAAATCGCGTGTTATGCCGTCCACAAGAAACCCAGATACTGTTAGTGTGTTTTGCAGAGCTGACTGTACTAGTGCAAATATTAAAAGTGTGCGGGTAGAAGAACATAATACATCGCGCACCAGCAGACGACGCCGAGCTACTTCAGTCAGCCCGGGACCATGACTCGTGTAACCGAGTCGAAACGTCGGGAAGGTAAATACGATGTTTACCTTATAAATAAGTATATCGTTGCATTAAATCCCGTATGTTTTTAGTAAGGGCATGAAAAATAGATAGTAGCCGATTCTCAGACCTACTGAATACGCATATAAAATTTGGTAAGAATCGATAAAGCCGTTTCGGAGGAGTACGGCAACGAACATTGTGACACGAGAATTTTATATGTATACTAGCGGACCCAGCGAACTTTGTTTTGCCCCCATCCTCGTCTTGCCCGGCCTCGTCCCGTAATTAAAGAAAAATGTTAAGGGTGGACAACCCTTATCACTAAGGTGTATGAAAAATAGATGTTGACCTATTCTCAGACCTACTCAATATGCTCACATAATTTCATGAGAATCGGTCAAGCCGTTTCGGAGGAGTACGGGAACGAACATTGTGACACGATAATTTTATATATAAGATCATAGTCAAAAATGATCAATTTAATGGTAAATAACATGCCGAGGTTAATGTATAAGCGCAGGAACACGCTGTATTATTATTAAATCGTACATTAACTTCCAAAAATAAATTGCAAATGGGTATGTACCCATCTTGTATGTGTAGAGACGTAGGCGTGTGAATGTGCGAACCAATCGATGCTGTCTAGCGAAACACTACGTTTTTGTAAGACACTGACAGATAGCGGAATCCTGTTTGCCATAGCTCAGTGTTATCAGCCAGTCCTGTATTGTTGAGAAGTTTATAATAAATAAGTGTCCTAACGATAAAATTCCATGAATGCAATAAAAAGTTTTCGTGATGTGTTACAGCCTAAAGCCTTCCTGGATAAATAAGCTATCCAAACCTTTATGAATGAAAAGGTTTGAATTTCAGTAAAGAGCTAGCCGGTAAGTTACTGGGGAATTCCCCAACTTTATATGAGGTTGCCATTTTGGAAAAACAAACTTAACTATGCCAAATTGCAGTTGTTCACTACGTGTTGCCATTAACTTCCGAATTTATTGGTTTAGAAGATAGAAAAAATCAATTGATATTGTTGATATTAGTGTTGTTTTGGTCAGTGACATCCAACTTAGGGATGATAATATGAGTTTATACTTCATCATCATCATCATCATCATTATCAGCCAAAGGACGTCCACTGCTGAACATAGGCCTCCCCCACGGATTTCCACAGCGACCGATCACTAGCGGTCTGCATCCAGTTTGATCCTGCGATCTTTATAAGGTCGTCTGTCCATCTTGTTGGTGGACGTCCCACGCTGCGTCTCTGGTCGAAGGGTCTCCAATCTAGAACTTTCCTGCCCCAACGGCCATCAGTTCTTCGCGCCATGTGCCCTGCCCATTGCCACTTGAGCTTACTGATTCTCAAGGCTATGTCCGTTACCTTAGTTCTTCTACGTATCTCCTCATTTCTGATTCGATCCCGTAGAGAAACACCCAGCATAGCCCTTTCCATCGCTCGTTGTGTGATTTTGAGCTTCATTATAAGGCCCATAGTAAGAGACCATGTTTCGGATCCGTATGTCATCACTGGTAACACACACTGGTTGAAGACTTTCGTCTTCAGACACTGAGGTAGATGAGATGAGAAGACACTCTTGCGCAATTTCCCGAACGCTGCCCAGCCGAGTTGGATTCGTCGATTGACCTCTTTCTCGAAGTTGGACCTACCCAATTGGATCACTTGTCCCAGGTAGACGTACTCGTCGACAACTTCGAGAGTTGAGTTCCCAACGGATACTGGAGTGGGTACGACAAGGGAGTTCGACATAATTTTCGTCTTTTCCATATTCATTTTAAGACCCACTTGTTGGGATACTCGGTCAAGGTCTTCGAGCATAGTGCCAAGATCGTCCAGCGTCTTTGCCACAACAACTATATCATCGGCAAATCGGAGGTGTGTGATGTATTCGCCATTAACATTGATGCCGATTCCTTCCCATTCCAGAAGTTTGAAGGCGTCTTCCAATGCCGCTGTGAACAGTTTCGGAGATATGACATCTCCCTGTCTCACACCTCTCCGCAATGGAATCGCCTTCGTGTTCTGCTCCTGTACTCGGACCGACATGGTGGCGTTATTGTAAAGGCACCTTAACACCTCTATATACCTATAGTCTATGTGGCACCGCTGCAGAGATTGAAGCACCGCCCAAGTTTCGATCGAATCAAAGGCCTTCTCATAGTCCACAAACGCTAAGCATAGAGGCATATTATACTCCTCAGACTTCTGTATAATTTGCCTAAGCGTATGAATGTGGTCTATGGTACTATAGCCTTTTCGGAAACCGGCTTGTTCGGGAGGCTGGAAGTCATCAAACCTACGTGCGAGACGATTCGTGATAACCCTTGAAAACAGCTTGTAGACATGGCTCAGGAGTGAGATGGGTCTGTAGTTCTTCAATAAGGTTTTGTCTCCTTTTTTGAAGAACAACACCACCACACTCCTGTTCCATGCCTCAGGCGTGATGCCCTCTAGCAGCACGGAATTAAAGAGTCTCTGAAGGACTTTAAGTACCGGTGTTCCACCCGCCTTCAGAAGCTCTGCTGTGATTCCGTCCTCGCCAGGTGCCTTGTTGTTTTTGAGCTGTTTAAGGGCCATCCTAATCTCGTAGAGGCTGATGTCCGGGATATCTTCGGTGTAGTGACGGGTCAGGATAGCTCGTGGGTCTCTGGCCGAGCTATCAACGGGTTTGGCTACTGAGGTGTACAACTGCCCATAGAACCTTTCGATCTCCCTCAAAACCTCTGCTTTCGTCGACGCTACACTGCCGTCCTCCGTCTTAAGCTTCGTCAACAGGCTTTGCCCAATAGACATGTCCCTTGCAAACACTTTGGAGCCTTGGTTCCGCTCTATCGTTTCTTTAACACTATTAGTGTTAAAGCAACGAATGTCGTGTCGCAGGGACTTCCATATTTGTCTATTGAGCTGCCTGTAGTTTTCAGCATTAACGGAGGTCTGCAGTGCCATAGATCGACGTTTTGCCATAAGGTCGAGAGTGTGGACCGACAGTTTTTGAGGTCTATTTTTACGGCCAGGCCTACAATACTTAGACCCCACCGTTTGAACAGTTTCCACAAACCCGTTATTAATTTCGTCCACTGTAACGCAATTTTCTAGGCAATCAAAGCGGTTTGACAACTCGAGTTGAAAGCTCTCGGGATTTTGGATATGAGCACGAGTCGGTCGGAGCGTGGACTTCATCAGGCGGGATCTTTCCAATTTGACATTTATATTCAATGTGCCTCGAACCATTCGGTGATCGCTTCCGGTTTTCACCCTGTTGATCACGGAGACATCATTGAATAACCGTCTCTTGGAGGTCATGAAGAAGTCAATCTCGTTTCTCGTGAAGCCATCGGGACTCAACCAAGTCCACTTCCTTTGAGGCGGCTTCTGGAAGAAAGAGTTCATCGCAAAGAGTCCCTCCTTCTCCAGAAAGTCGGCCAGCCTCTGTCCCCTGGCGTTCCTTTGCCCGTATCCAAAAGGTCCCACCTTCAACTCATTCTCGCCTCGCTTGCCTAGTTTCGCGTTGAAGTCCCCCATTACAACAGTATAATAGGTTTTGGAAGTATGTATGGCTCTACTTACGTCCTCATACATTTCCTCCACCTCTTCATCCGGGTGTTTCGAGGTCGGTGCATATACCTGTATGACCTTCAGCGAATACCTCTTGGATATTCTGAGTATAAGGTATATTACCCTGCTCGACACACTCTCGATGGTCTCGATATTGTTGACGAGGGACTTGTGAACGAGGAACCCGACACCACCTTGGGACTTTCGTTGGTTGCCTTCCCGGTAGTAGAGCAGGTTTCCGGACTGTAGAGTTATCGTGTCCTCGCCCTCTCTACGGACTTCTGATAGACCCATTATGTCCCAGTGTAACCTGCTCATTTCTTCCTCCAGCTCGAGCAACTTCTCATCTGTCCTCAGTGTACACGTGTTGTACGTTACCAGGGCCAGTTGTCGTCGGGGGTGGCAGCGCGATCGCCTCCGGGGATTCTTAGCACCCCCTGCCCCGCCGTTACCGTGACCGCTACCAAAGTCAGGAATAGCGGGGCTGCCGGAGACTGGGGGCCTGGTTTTCTGGTGTACTTTCATGTGAGGGGATTTTGCCAATACTCGCCACGCTTGGCAGGCGGGTTGGCGAGCGCAGAGGCGCAGCCCCTTGCAGCTGTGACGCTGCTGCCCGTCACAGTCTAACATTTAGCTGCGCCTTACATTGGATGGTTATACCGCCATCGGTCGGTCGCCAGAGCCTCGTCTGTATAAACAGGACGCACCACGTGAAGGTGAGGTTGGCTTGGAGCTTATGGTCTTGGTCAAGCTCCCTTACGCCCCCGTCGAGTTTATACTTATTCAAAAAAAATATTTACTGTAAATTATAAGCAAGTATTATACAAGAAAACCTCTTCACAACATAAAATAAATGTCAAAACGAATGGGGAAACTCGCACCCTAGCGCGTAGCTAGCGCGTATCTATGAAATACTATGCCGTAGCTAGTAAGCTATGAAGAGGCTACCTGGTGTTGGTGGTTTTGACTCGATCGCTCTATCGCATTAATAAATTGATTTAATGGTTTTTTTCCGTTTAAAAAAAAGGCATTAGTATCGTTTGTACAGCCACCTCTGAGTCACTCATCGCTGACTAAAACAACACCTGTATATCAAGAAAAAAAAACAATTGGTAATATAGTGATATATATGTGTATGTTTGTTTGTACGCGTAGGTTGGCACTAAGGCTACTTCATAGACTCCATACATACTTAATTACATCTCTGTTTTCATAGTGTTTTGTAACTTTACAAACTTTATTATAGGTATAAATATATATTGTCAAAGCAATCTCGCAACATTGATGACGTCACGCAGCCTACGCGTTAATATAGCGCTTGCAAAATTCAACAGGCTTGCTAATGTGACGGTGACCGAGTGGTATAGGCATACGCCCGGATAGCGTAAGACACGGGGTTTGATTCCTCGCCTGTCACACAGCCAAAGTTGCTTTGTACAAGTGCAATTTATATCCATACATACTTCTAAAACGTGGACTGTTTGTTCTTTTTACACTATTTCCCTCTCGAGGTAGCTCGTTAGCGCAATTCTCGGGGCTCATTTGTCTTGCACTGAATGTTAGCTAATCGCCTCGCTATAAACAACTCCAAAACACTGTTTTAAAAATAGCGCGTTTACGTTTAAAACTTGCGAAGGCTTTTCTTTTTTATTATTGTAACGTACTAGCAGACCAAGCGAACTTTGTTTGGCTCCCAGCCCCGTCTTGCCCCGACTCCGTAATTTAAATGATTTTCATGATTTTCACCCGTTTATTTTTTTCTTTCATTGAGACCAGACCTTCTCCTGATAATAAAAAACACATCAAAAAAAGAATTAGCGAAATCGGTCCAGCCGTTCAGACGTGACCAAGGAAAATATGGATTCATATTTATGTACCACGTGTAATGTTAAATGCGCATAACTTCAGGCACCCCATATGATATTAAAATTAATTCACATATGCTTTAGAATGTTTTTAAAACTCACAGTGTCATATTTTTATATTCATAAAGATGAAATAAGAAACCAAAAATTTGCGCACGGGCGGGACTTGAACCAGCAACCTCTTGGCTAACCGGGCCAAACGCTCTTACCAATTGAGCTACCGTGCTGTCAGTCCGACCCTGCGAAATTTGTGGTCTCTTATGATAACGTCAAATGCGTGACGTTTACCGCCATCTAGCCGTCTGTTTATGAAACAGATGGCCCAAGCAGTTATTCTTTACAGAATAAATTCAACTTGGAAATTGATGACGTTTCGCTATCTAATGCTTTAGAATGTTTTTAACACTCACAGTGTCATATTTTTATATTCATAAAGATGAAATAAGAAACCAAAAATTTGCGCACGGGCGGGACTTGAACCAGCAACCTCTTGGCTAACCGGGCCAAACGCTCTTACCAATTGAGCTACCGTGCTGTCAGTCCGACCCTGCGAAATTTGTGGTCTCTTATGATAACGTCAATTGCGTGACGTTTAGCGCCATCTAGCCGTCTGTTTATGAAACAGATGGTCCAAGCAGTTATTCTTTACAGAATAAATTCAACTTGGAAATTGATGACGTTTCGCTATCTAATGCTTTAGAATGTTTTTAACACTCACAGTGTCATATTTTTATATTCATAAAGATGAAATAAGAAACCAAAAATTTGCGCACGGGCGGGACTTGAACCAGCAACCTCTTGGAAGAGGTCCTAAGGTTTAAGTCCCGCCCGTGCGCAAATTTTTGATTTCTTATTTCATCTTTATGAATATTAATTCACATAATTTTGAAAGAAAATAAATAAATTAAAAGCAATTCAAGGTTATATGTGGTGTTTTAGTTTTACTGCCACTTCTGTCCATTTCTAGCTCTGCGGACGACGCTCTGTCAAGAGAGTCTGTGGGTATTCACGGGGTCTTTGCACCGTGCTGACATTATTATTATTACTATCTACACACCTAAAAAGACTAACAATTATTTGTTTACGTATTAAGGCGGGTTTTTTTACGCGATGGTTTGTCTTATTAATAAATAGACAGGGTACAATTTTAACATAGTTTTTTTAAGTGTGACTCATATTTTTAATTGACTCCGCTCGTTTTTTAAATCAACCTATTTTCAGGTTTTGCGCATTTAACTTTTTATAGAAGATTAGCGGATCTCCCCGGCATGGTCCGTATAAATATTGATTTTTCGCAAAAAACTATTGCATTTCTACTCGCATATAAGCATTTATTATATAAAAAAGCAACCACACACACACATTGAAATAGGAATCTTTAACACTGAAATCCTGTACCTATATCATGAGTTTATGGCGGTTTTACTCGCTAGCGACGACGTAAAAAAAGTCTGTGGAAAATTGCACAGCGCCTCTAGCGGTCACTGACAGAACTACAATTTTCCATACAAAAGTCGCGTCGTCGCTAGCGAGTAAACTCATGGTACTGGTACGTAAGACAAAAACCTGAATATCATAGCGACTAATATTTCCATTTCCCACCCAACATATAGAAGAACCATTCGATCACGCCAGCTTTTAATCGAAAAATACATCATAATGGGTTCATTAGTTTAGGAGCTGATGTCACAGACAGAAGACTCTTTTTTATCGGGAGCTAAAAATGAGTATCAGGAAATCTTGCTCCATTTTAAAAACACTTATAAATAATACATTAGCATGTCTTATCTATTTCTTCCACAACAAGTTTATCCAAGTGTTTTACATAAAGTAACTGATTTTGACAAGCTTTGCATATTTTGCAAAAGTTTTACGCAAATTCTTAGTAATGTTTTTAAAGATTATCCTGTTCCTGTTTCTGGTACACCCACGGCATGTTTCACAATATCTTAATAAGTTCCGGTAAGTGCTATCTGCCAGATACTTCAGGAAAAACTAAGTTTCACATTTGAATTGTTCGTTGCTTATTACTTACTAGTAGCTGTCTAATATGGAAACAAGCTGAAGAGAGAAGTCTCGCAACACTTGATGAGGTGACGCAGCCCACTTGTTTAAGAAAGCACTTGCAAAATTTAAAAGGCTTGGCAATATAAATTGCACTTGTAAAAAGCAACTTTGGCTGTGACAGACGAGGAATCGAACCTCGTGTCTTACGCTATCCGGGCGTATGCCTATACCACTCGGCCACCGTCACATTAGCAAGCCTGTTGAATTTTGCAAGCGCTTACTTTGACGCGTAGGCTGCGTGACGTCATCAATGTTGCGAGATTGTTGTCACAATATCCGAAGAATTTTTTTTTACAAATTTATAACAGTCGATTAAGATGAAGGAAACTACTTTATAATTTTATTTTTTGTTTTTATAGTGTTTTGTTACATTACAAACTTAATAATATAAATTACAAGTGCAATTAATATGTATATAGTAACAAAACAATATATAAAATCAAAAAATGAAATTAGGCTTGGCAATGCTTTAGAATGTTTTTAACACTCACAGTGTCATATTGTATATTCATAAAGATGAAATAAGAAACCAAAAATTTGCGCACGGGCGGGACTTGAACCAGCAACCTTTTGGCAAACCGGGCCAAACGCTCTTACCAATTGAGCTACCGTGCTGTTAGTCCGACCCTGCGAAATTTGTGGTTTCTTATGAAAACGTCAATTGCCATCTGTTTCATAAACAGACGGCTAGATGGCGCTAAGCGTCACGCAATTGACGTTTTCATAAGAAACCACAAATTTCGCAGGGTCGGACTAACAGCACGGTAGCTCAATTGGTAAGAGCGTTTGGCCCGGTTTGCCAAAAGGTTGCTGGTTCAAGTCCCGCCCGTGCGCAAATTTTTGGTTTCTTATTTCATCTTTATGAATAGGCTTGGCAATGTTTCGATGACTGAGTGGTATAGCCACGCACCCGGATAGTGTAAGGCCTAGGGTTCGTTTCCTTGTTTCATACAGTTTTTTTTTTTAAAGTGCAATTAATTTAACCTTAAGTATATTTAGTGAAAATCACATTAAAAAAGTGACATCCATTATATTAATAAATTGCGAGCTTATACATTAGGGCAGATGAGTACTTATTAATCCACACTGACGCTATAGTATTGTCGTTTAAAAAATTTATGGGCACTTGCCTTGAAAACTTAAAATGGCGGAGTAAGGAGAACCATTTTTTCAAATTCTTATATTTGGCATTGAAATTCAGCACTAAATTGTATTTTGTGTGTTTATTCCACATACTAGCGGTCCCCTACGACTACGTCTGCGCGTTTTGAGTTTGCTTCCTCCCCTCCCATCACAGAGTGATGTTCCTCTATAAATATAAAAACCCTCCTCTATAAATATGCTATCCGACACATTTTTTTATAATCGGTTCAGTAGTTCCTTTATATTTATAATATTTGTATGTAAAAACAGGTTGGTAAAATTTGATAGCTGTTATACATGTACTTAAAATATTTATTGTATATTTATTTTCTCAGAAGAGTTAGTGAAAAAAGACTTATTGCATACTATTTTCAGCCTGTATAAACCTTCACACTGAAACCGAGACAGGAATCTACTCAATCTGTCCTGATTAGGCTATCAGCAGACATGCTTATTAAATCCCACTACAAACTTAGCTCGAAATAACGATAAATAACCGCAATGTGGTTCTTGTGTTGGTGTGGTCTGCATTATTGTGAATCTTCAATGTTATTATTACCTATGCTTAACACGTTTAGTGCCGAGCACTAAGTGTGCATGTGTTTGTCCTGACGGATAATAATAATAATAAATATTGTTTAAATGATCCAATCATATTTTTGTTTTCATAGTGTTTTGTCACTATACAAACTCAATAATATAAAATGCACTTGAAAAAAGCAACTGTGTCAAAGGAGCAATCGAACCCAGTGTCTTACGCTATCCGGGCGTATGCCTACATAAGTACGCATATATTTAAATTATCTGCCCAAAACAATCAGGAAAGTGGCAGTGGTACTCTTGTTCCTCCACTTTAGAATACGATACGTTTTCGGGTAAAAAAATATTTTTAAAAACTAGCTTACGAAACTCTAAAATGTTACTAACAACAGTTAAAATCCTCTATTATAACGAAACACAATATTTCATATTTCACCCTGTATATTTTCAAAACTTTTAAAACCAAACACAAAAGTTGAAACTCAACTATTAGGCGCAATCCGGCTCAAACTGGTTTGAAACTGGAACTAACTGCTTTTAACCGGTTTTCGGTGTACGGATGCATTACGGAGTTTGGCGGGATTAGGTGACTGCAATGTTGGGCGAAATCATTATACCTCTCTTGTTTAGCAGTAAAAAGTAAAGTAAAGTTTGCCTGTAATGCAACTGCTGGGCAAAGGCTTTACGTCAACTATGAGGTATTTTGAGCCGTACTCCACCACGCGGGCTCAGTGCGGGTTGGTGGAGGGGTGTTTGCCAGGCAAGCCACTAACCCTAATGTCAGATGTTATCAAGCCGCCTATAAGGACTCTGACTAGGCTTGTCGACTAATATCAACCGATATTAGCCGGGACCAACGGCTTAACGTGCCTTCTGAAGCACGGAGATGCTCGTAATATACGTCTTTATATGGTCGGAATGGCCACCCATCCCAAAAACGACCGCGCCGTAGGTTGCTTCACTTCGGTATCACTACCAAAGCGCTGCTACCACTGCGCTATGAGCACTGTACCTTGTTTAGCAGTATTTGATTAAAATACAGGCTGTGTAGCACAACTACCACTTACGGCGTGTTTCACAATGTCCTAAAAGTTCTGGTTAACGTAACTTACTTGCAAGATACGACGATATTTGACGATATCTGACGACCTCCGTAATGTAGTGGCTAAGCACGCTGGTTTTACGGCGTCGCCGCTCCGAGGTCCCGGGTTCGATTCCCGGTCGGGCCAATATAGAAATCAAAATTTTCTATATTGTCTCGGGTCTGGGTGTTGTGGTACCACCATTGTGTCTGATTTCCATAACACAAGTGCATTAGCTACTTACTTTGGGATCAGATCAATGTGTGATTGGTGTTCAATATTTTTTTTTATTATATATTATTATACTTCATACAAAATGAAGTTCCATATTTAAACTAGCAGCCCCTGCGACTGTGTTCGCGTGTTTAGTGTTTGCTCCCACCTCTCGCGTCGCATCGTGATGTTTTATAGACTAAAGCCTTTTTATAAAAAGCTAAAGACATTTTTTTAAATCGGTCTAGTAGTTCCTAAGAGTAGCGCGTTCCAACAAACAAACTCCTTAGCCTTATAATATTAGTATTGATTATTCTTTAGTTAATATGGTTCTAATGAATGGTGATAAACTAAAAAAAAACACATAGCCTATATAACAATGGATAATAATAATAAATGATAAAGGTTTAGGGATTAATTTTGTCGAAGAAATCAGTCCAGGGCCTAATGAGGCCACCACCGACTAAGCCACCTCCTGTAAAAGTCGATAGCATCTCGAATTTTTCAAATGTTTGATGTGACGCCCGTTTTGTTGTGTATGTGAGAGATTTTTATCCAACTCTAAAAAAAGGTTATCGTTTGACAGTAGTTAGATGCCAAAAAACTCAACCGTTCGTACTAATAACAATTGTGAGTGGAATCACAACAGATTATATACAGCTTAAGAGCTCGCAATTCGAAAGCTTAAAGTCTGATTACTTATTGATTTAAAAATTAATCCCTTATTTATAACTTCACAATAGAATACCCAGTAGTTTCTGTGTCCCCTTTTATGACATTTAGTGATGACGTCAGCACCCGCCATTTTGATCCAGCTTTATTAAAGGCACTATAAAAAGGGCTTAACCTGAATCGGAGCAAGTGAAATGATATTTGCTTTGAAGTAACCGGATATTTCAATAGTTTGAAAGAAGCTCATAGTCAAAAAATACCTATCTGCTTGTTTTGTGGTTCAGTGTATGGAAAAAAAACATTTTGCAGTTAATTTGAATAATGGACTGTTGGTGGGCAATGTTCTTTTAATGACTGCTTCGTTGGTGTAGCGGTTAGCTCGCTGGTTGCTACCCAAGAGGTCACGGGTTCGATCCCGGGTCGGGCCGAAAAGACATGGGTTAATAGAAGTATGGGCGACTGCCCTAACAATGTATAAACATGACACCTAGTGTTATATTATGCTGAGTAGATTTACATTAATATTTTGTATAAAAAAAGTTTCAGGAACTTTTCAAAAACTAACAATCTTAAAAATAAAATCGTGGTATTTCCTACTTTGATTGGTTAACAAACTTGTCAAAAAATGCTTTTGCTATGGCGTTTTATAAGGCGTTTGTAGTTTTGTAGTAAGATGGGTAACCGTGATTTCAAAAAGAAAGAATCCATTAACAATAAACAAGACGACAGTGAGCACGATCGAGTGACGTCTTTTTTTTATCGCCTGACTTTTTTTTAGGTCCTTATTGTCGAAATATAATATTAAAACTTATAAGATTTAATTATTTTACTAAAGTTCTAGAGAAATAGTAAAAATACGGACTAATTAAATAATGAATATTTCAGAGTTAAACGATATTGACAAATCTTTATACATTCTTAGGGCAGTCGTTTAGTTATCTTCTTTGTTTCCGGGTTTTTCTGTCTTGAAAATGCCTGCAAAAGCTCGAAGTCAGAAAGTTGGTAGTGATGATTTTGATCCTACGCCGGATCATGTCGAATCTGCCGTCTTATTGAATGATAAGAGAGAAGGAACAGAGAGTGCCTTTGTGTATTGAAAACACTAAAGCACTTTTAACAATGTAGGACACCGATGGTAAATCTCAGTTGAGACTGACCGCTAAGATCGGATTTAATCAGGAGGACGATATTTTATTAATCGACTTCAAAAAAGAGAGTTATCATTCAAGGTTATACCGTATAGTTGGTCCCATTGTTGCCAACTCGGGATCTGTAGAGGGATCTTGGTGCATTTGGTGCAAAAAGAGGGGCATACGAACAATGGCCCAATCGTGAGGCTAAGTGCGGAAAACACCCCCATTTTAAAGGCACGTATAGTGTTTTTGAACTAGAATCTTAATGTTGACATTTTGTTGCGTCTGATAGTCAATATTGTGTGGAGATGAGCTGATGGTGGAACTCCTGAACGCTTAGGAGTTCATTGACTTAAATGACAGAACTTAAATGACTTAAATTATAGATAATTTGTAGCTTCTTAAAGAACATGAACAGAGTCATAAGGTGCAACCCCTCAAAACTAAAATGTAGAAATAAAATTGACTTAAGTAAAAAGCAAAAACCGATTTCAAAACAAAATGCACTAAAAAATCTTAAATAAACTCTTTAAGAGAGGTCAAGTCGATTTTTACTTTTTAACTAATGTATTGAAAAGGTGCGATACTATACAATATATTAATATTTTTTCCATCCAGTATTAAAATTAAATCCTTATTCCCTAGTGATATTTTCTCAAAAATGTCCTTTCACAAGTTCTTTACGATAGAAATAGTTAACAATAGAGTATACTCAAGCTGTTCCATGCTTAAAGAATATCCAATGCAGCAGCAAAACTTAAAATTAAAGCGGACTGCACTCTTTGTGAAAGCAAATTGGTGTTTTAAAATTAAAAACTGAGCATAATAAGAGTGGTGAGTTCTAATTATAAATTTAGAACGGACAGAAAACAGTTCAGGAGCTGAGTTAAAATTTCAATGGGAGAATGAAGGAAATAAAATGTACCCGTTTGTTAATATGATTATGAGTATTATTTTAAATAAATTAGAGAGATTTAGATAGTTGATGCTTAGAGCATGATCTTTCAGTCAAACTGAGATATTTGTCAAAAATCACCCTGCTTTTTAGGGTTCCGTAGCCAAATGGCAAAAAACGGAACGATAGTTTCGTCAACTCTGTCTGTCTATCCGTCCGTATGTCACAGACACTTTATTCTGTAACTGTAACCATCACACTGTTGAAATTTGGTAGAAAGATGTATTCTGTTGACCGCTTTACTATTTTTATACCAAAAATAAAAAGAATGATATTTTGAGGGGGCACCTATAGATGAAACAAAAACTAAAATATGTTTTTTTAGTCCAACCTATGCGTGTGGGGTCTATGGATAGGCCTTTTAAAATGACATTGAGGTTTCTTAAACTATTTTCTTTTAAAGTCTAACGTTTAAAAACTAGATGCAGACTGCGTGTGATCGGCTGCTGCGGAAAACTGTGGGGAGGTCTCAATGGTTCAGCAGTGGACGCCCATTGGCTGATAGTGATGATGATAATGATATTTTGAAAACTAAATCAAACTCGATCTATTTTATTTATTTATACTTTATTGCACAACCAAAAATTTGGACTTAACGCCATATGGCATTCTCTACCAGTCATACCTTTGGGCTAAGCATACATCTAAGTATAAAGCATTTATCTAAGCATATATAAGCATCTATCTAAGTATACAATTTCAATCTACTTTATGTGATAACAATAATCATTACCATTACTATGAGTTTACTCGCTAGCGACGACGGTTTTACTCGCTAGCGACGACGTCACTTTTTGTATAGAAAATTTCGGTTCTGCAAGTGACCGCTAGAGGCGCTGTGAAATTTTCTATATACTTTTTTTACGTCGTCACTAGCGAGTAAAACCGTTGTAACTCCACTAAGGGTAACGGTACTGAATAAATAAAGATATGATATGATACTGTCGGATTGTTTCACAATGTCCCAATCAGTTCTGGTAGCGTTATTTGCCCAAGCTTTATACGAAACGATATTCCAAACATTCACTGCTTTACTAAAAAATATCTAAATAAATAAGGTTTGAACTACTGTTTAAATGTTAAAGTTAAGGCTTAAGTGAAATTTTTGTCGCCTTTGTGTCATTTGACTTAATTGACGTTGATTCTAAACTATACCATGATTTTTAATTGGATAGACCTGGGGTGCGATTGTGTAAAGCAATCGTATTCGTTTGACAGTTCAAAACGTACGGTATGGTCTGTCAAATGACAAAGAACAAAGGGTTTGACAGATCATATCGTACGTTATGAACTGTCAAATGAATACGATTGCTTTACACAATTCCAGCTCTGGGGTGCGATTGTATAAAGCAATCGTATTCATTTGACAATTCAAAACGTACGGTATGACGACCCTATCGATATCAAACCCTTTGTTCTTTGCCGTTTGACAGATCATACCGTACGTTTTGAATTGTCAAATGAATACGATTGCTTTATACAATCGCACCCCAGAATGACAGCGTCAATCTAACATTTTATTTTTTACTCTAACGTTAGAGAGATAGACGCTTCCAAAGTGGTAAAATGGGCGTCCCCCTATCAAACTTTTAGACTAAGCGAGTGTAAATTTTGAGAAAAATATTGTGGTATTATGGCTAAGTGGAAGTAAGTGGATCTCTAATTCAGTCGAAGTTGGCACGGAACCCTTAGTGTGCCTCGCAATTGGCCGGTTTTTTAAACTGAGACAGTTGAATAACATTCCTGCTATACAAGATTATGATAACACGTCAAGTTTCGCATAATCTCTCGCTCATACCACAAAACTCTTGAAAAATTCATCCGTAATTTACTAAATGCTCATCAAAATTTTATACGCCATTGTAAACTGGTATTTTCCAGAAAAGTCCGGTTAGAACTGGAATTTTCCAGCGGCCATGACAGTCTAATTTAGGTTTAAAGATAAATTAAGGTCTTTATCCGTTTAATTCCGTAGCCAATGGTTTTTAAACTATCGTAATAAATTGGTGAGAGTGGACAAACCAAATGAAATCATTTGGCCACTTTATTGCTGCGATTAAAACATTATATGAGTTCCCTTGTAAATTATATTATGTTCTGAAATTTGTAACGTCGCTAAAGGGAAAAATTCTGCAAGTAACGAGTTAAAGTAGCTGATCTTCAAAAGAAAACAGTTTATTTATCTATAGTAACCTAAACTAGAATACCCAGAAAAAATATCGTAAATAGATTCGATCTTTGATTTTTAAAATATTTCTGCATTAGATTTTCTAGGAAATCTATACAATATGTAAAAAAACCTATGACCGAAAAGGTCATATAGTGCTTTAATGTCATAACCAAAACAAGTATTAAATTAACGTAATTTATTTAAACTTTTTTTATTCATTTTTAAAGTCCACTAGTTTAGCAACTATTTACCCTAAAACGGGGAAATTTTTAAAATGCGTTATCACTCCTGAGCTGGAATTGTGTAAAGCAATCGTATTCATTTGACAGTTCATAACGTACGATATGATCTGTCAAACCCTTTGTTCTTTGCCATTTGACAGACCATACCGTACGTTTTGAACTGTCAAATGAATACGATTGCTTTACGCAATCGCACCCCTGACATGCTACCGGCGAGTGCCGGCGCAACTCCGCGCTTCCCGAGTGCCCTTCAATCCCCTTCGGGTTGCCATGAATGCTTTTTTTAATGTAGTGAATTTTGAATATTTTTCCTAGGTATATTTTTTCTAATGAATTATGAAAATTGTTACACAAATACAACCTGATCTCAATAACTAATAACCCCTTACGACGTCGGACAGGTTTTTTTACACACTGTAGAATTCCAAGTTTTCTGCAAATCATATTTTTAATTGGTCTACACCTTTTTGCATTGATGCTCAGCTGTTATTGGGTGTAGCATAAAGTTATAGACATAGAGATCCTATTCGCTGTGTGCAAAGGAGGTAGTGGGGGAACCCGAATCGATTACAGCGCTCGCTGTGGCAAAAAAAAAACAAAGTTGGAGGACGTCTGACACCATTTCTCTAGCAATTTATTACAAAATTTACGTATCCATGTTAATATTTTATTGATAAGTAAAAATCGATACCATAGATTAACGTAATTGAATGTGATATATGAGTAATACAATATTTAATTGAATTGACTTTGGTTGAATTACTTTTCGTAATGACGGCCAGCCATTTGTAATTTCAACAGTTTGAGCGTTCGTCGCGCAGTAGTTTTACACAATAAACGAGCTAGGTATTTAAAAACATATGGGACGTGTAAAAGTGCCCTCAGTGAATCTATTTGCCAAAAATAAATTATGACTTTTACAAGCATTTCTTTATTCAAACCAATAGTCAAAACAGATTCTTTAGCTTTATTTTAACTTTAGCTAATGAATCGCTTTTGTAGTGATACCGAAGTGACGCAACCTACGGCGCGGTCGTGTTTTGATGACCATCCTGACCATATAAGTGACGTACATCACGAGCATCTCCGTGCTTCGGAAGACACGTTAAGCCGTTGGTCCCGGCTAATATCGGTTGATATTAGTTGTTAAGCCTAGTCAGAAGCCTTATGGCTTGATAACATCTGACAGCAGGATTAGTCACTTGCCTTGCAAACACCCCTCCACCAACCCGCACTGAGCCCGCGTGGTGGATTATGGCTCAAACTACCTCATAGTTGAGGCAATGCCTTTGCCCAGCAGTAGGATGTTACAGGATAACTTTACTAATGAATCTCTTATATGATTAACTTATGTGTTATTCAAGAGTATGTACTTCATTACAATAAAGCTTCATCAAAATCCATCCCGTATTTTTCAGTGAAGAAATTACAAACATCCATCTATCCATATAAACATTGCCATTTTATAAAAAATAATAACTTTTAGTAGATAGCATTAGTTAGGTATTTCTGTAACATGCATTTACTTTTATACATCATTTTGCTCAGCAAACAGTACCTAAATCTACGTGATCCAAACTGCATGACCTAGCTCAAACTTTAAAACCTATAAAGTCTAGTTTCAGTTCGAAAACCATTTGTATTGAGTGTATCGCTGGGCATTGTTTAACTCTAAACTTTTAGAATTCTAAACTAAACTGGACCGGGCCATCTGTTGTGTGTTCGATCGACTGCTTTTATTCTATTTGCTCGTTCACTGAGCCGTTATTTTGCCAACGTGAGTTATGGAATATTCGTCGAATATAATACAAAAGCCTAATTTGGAAACGTCACCTATTTGACAGCAATCATAAGATAAGATAACTCTTTATTGCACACCAGAAAGGTTAATAACAAATTCATTTCGAGAAAAATTTACAATTTAGGCGGTCTTATCGCTATAAGCGATCTCTTCCAGACAAAGGGGTGTTATGTGCGTAATATATTAAGACAAATTATGTAATTAATAATATATAATATCAAACATATATAATATCGTTTATGTCAATTATCTCATAAGTTTTAAATATTTTTGACACTCAGTGTTTATTTTTAATCTTAAGAAATCCGAAATTCCATCCCACTTGTTTGTGTCTTATTTCAATATAAGATGTGAATATTTTTTAAATGGGTCGTTTTATATTATATCGTTTGTTGGATAAGTTTTATCTGATGTTAGAAAAATCAGCCCTGTACCGTTACCATGAGGTTACTCGCTAGCGACGACGGTATTACTCGCTAGCGACGACGTCACTTTTTGTATGGATTTTTTTAGTTCTGTCAGTGACCGCTAGAGGCTCTGTGCAATTCACTTTTTTTACGTCATCGTTAGCTAGTAATACCGTCGTAAACCATGGTAACGGTACTGATAAGTCAACTATATCAGTGCCAGATACCTTATTATAATAGTAAGCTCTCTGAAAAGGGTTAGCTCTCACTCTTTTGCAGTGGTAGCAGTGGAAAAAGCATTTATATTGTAACGTGTTACGTGTTAAGTGCCCTCAGTGAGTCTGTCTACGCGCCTTTGATCGAATGGTCCCCATTCTAGAACTTTCCCGCCCTAACGACCATCAGTTCTTCATGCTTTGTGCCCTGCCCAACGCCACTTGAGCTTACTGATTTTCAATGCTAAGTCCGTTACCTTAGTTCTTCTACGTATCTCCTCATATGAACTCGTAGAGAAACACCGAGCAAAGCATATTTTGACCTACTTTATGAAGCCCACAACTAGAGATCACGTTTCGGATCCGTATGTCATCACTAGTAACTCACACTGGTAAAGACTATCGTATTAAGACATTGAGGTACATAATTGAGACGAGAAGACACTCATGCGCAGTAATTTTGCTTTGTACTTATGTGTGTGTGATAGAAACTGACAATGCTGCCAAAAAGTATCATTCGTACCACAAACTAGCACATTTTCTCATTTTTATACAACGTACCTATAATGTTAAATGCGCAATTTATAAAGATGAAATAAGAAACTAAAAATTTGCGCACGGGCGGGACTTGAACCAGCAACCTCTTGGCTAACCGGGCTAAACGCTCTACCAATTGAGCTACCGTGCCGTCTGTCCGACCCTGCGAAATTTGTGGTCTCTTACGGATACGTCATTACGCGTGACGTTTAGCGCCATCTACCCGTCTGTTTATGCAACAGTGGGCCAAGTAGTTATTCTTTACAGAATAAATTCAACTCATGCTTCGATGCGCAATTTAGGCTTCGAAAGGTTGGTAATTCTTTTATGGGGAAAGGGATAGAATTTTTAGGCATTAAGTCCGCCAATTGTACCATTAACCGTGCAATAAAGTTGAAATAAAGAATAAAAAAAACAATAAACTACCAGAACACATTGTAAACTTACTGGTTAATAAATTTAAAACTGTTATTAAGGAAACCCTAATAACGAAAGGGTATTATAAAATAGATGAATATTTTAAAGATAATATGAATGAATACTACAAACATTGTAAACCTTTTGAAAAGAGGCATTGACAATAGTGACTGAGTTTGTTGCGCAGCTTCTTCTCAGCACTAGCCCATAATTGTCCTGAAGCTGTGGTAGGGTTTATATTGGGACGTTCAAAAGTGCCCCCAGTGGGCCTTTTTGCATAAATAAATTACTTTTATGGTTTTTTATGACACCCCAAATGGTTTTTTCATTCAATTGACCTAATGCTAAAAGAAAAAGAAACAAGGTTTTTCTGTGGTGTTTTACTGTCACTTCTGATCATATCTCGCTCTGCGGACGATGCTCTGTCGAGAGAGGAGTCGGTAGGTTTTCACCGGCCGCTGCGCCGCGCTCACATTATTATCATTACTATCTTCGCTCATATAAAACAAACTATTGCTTGTGTAGGTATTTTGGCGGGTTTGCGCACGTGATGGTTTGTCTTATTAAAAAATAGACAGGGCAAAATTTTAAAATGCAGATTTTTTGAAAAATGTGACCCATATAAAAAAATATTTCAATTAATTCTACCCGTTATTCTAATCACTATGATTTAAGGTTTTGGGCATTTAACGTTACCATGTAGGAATGTACTCTTTGTATCCGCTCTAGCAAGCACACACTCTTTTTTCGCGGTCGGTCAAACCGCAGGCCGCAGGTTCGCTCACGCGAGCACCATCGTTTTGTACGAGCACAAAGCCAATCGGAGAGTATGGCGTAGTGATGGGACAGGGGTATTTTTTAACTGTGATTTTTACTCGTTATGTTTTTAAGTCTGTTGACTAATGATACTTAAATAAATTTCCGGCTCACGCTTTTGGGGCTAGGTAATTGAAGCAATAAGTAGAGCAATAATTAAATTGTGCATAAGCAGTATTAACTACATAAGGTAGATATAGATAAAATAAACTTTACAAAAAGCGCTAAGTAGTAAATTGTTTCATAAAGACATACATCTACGATTAAACACAATCATGATCGTCACATAGCTTTATTTGGTTCAAAAAAGTTTATAATATTATTTTTAATATGAAATGGTAGGTGAAGTATTAGATATATTTTTTACTTTTGCTACGTCTGAATACTCCATTAGATTTCAACATTATTGCTTGAATCCCCCTGTCACACAACGAGCTATTATTCTAATTCTTTTACAGTTCAATCAGTACGACTGTGGAACTCCTTACCCCTTGCTATTAGGCAGTCAACTTCAATAACTGTTTTTAAAAATCGCCTAAAAGAACATCTTCTCTCTTCAAAATAATTCTCCTTTTCTCTGGTGTCTCGGTAAATTTCTTTCATTTCACATTGGTTTATATGTATGTATATGTATGTATAAGTATGTTTATAGTTTATATTGTGTTGGTATATAATTACATTAATTTGTTTTATCTGTAATTATGCATTTTGATTTTAATTTTTATGATTGTATTTATTAATATATATACGAATATATGTATGTTTAATATAATATATTATAAATAAAAAAATGTCTTAATTTATTATGCACATAATACCCCTTCCTATAAGCTCATTATTTCTTTACCCGAAGGTTGTCTGGAAGAGATCGCTTATAGCGATAAGACCGCCTAAATTGTACATTTCTTGAAATTAATTTGTTATTTACCTTTCTGGTGTGCAATAAAGAGTTATCTATCTATCTATCTATCTATTGCGTTGATACAAAGATATTTGACAGTTATTTTTATTTATTTAAAATGGGTTGGCTCTTGTCTGCAGACTTAGCTAAGTATGGCTAAGATGGAGTCGTAGATGGAACGATCTCGCCAAGAAACCTGCTCAA
This sequence comes from Pyrausta purpuralis, assembly GCA_963924145.1. Lineage (NCBI taxonomy): Eukaryota > Metazoa > Arthropoda > Insecta > Lepidoptera > Crambidae > Pyrausta > Pyrausta purpuralis. Next base: position 3,421,900 of record OZ001670.1, on the reverse strand, counting down.
TCTGACTTTGAATAGTTCCTTTATTTTATTTCAATTCGTAACATAACAGATATTAATCAGAATAGTACGGACAACAGCACGTCAAAGTAAACACTGCGGTATCTTATGCGGTTGTAAGAAGGGTTAGTTTTCAACAAAAATGTGTAATCTGATGTGCTGGCGACTGTACATAAATAGTAAAGTTAGCCTGTAACATCCCACTGCTGGACAAAGGCCTTACCTCAACTATGAGGTAGTTTGAGCTATACTCCACCACGCGGGCTCAGTGCGGGTTGGTGGAGGGGTGTTTATAAGGCAAGCGACTAACCCTGCTGTCAGATTTTATCAAGCCGCCCATAAGACCTCTGATTAGGCTTGACGACTAATATCAACCGATATAAGCCGGGACCAACGGCTTAACGCACCTTCCGAAGCACGGAGATGCTCGTGATGTACGTCACTTATATGGTCGGAATGGTCACCCATCCAAACACGACCGCGCCATAGGTTGCTTCACGTCGGTATTACTACCAAAGCGCAAACAGGGTAGTATTCACAGGTACAACCCCACATAAATAGGGTAGAAATAAATTACATTAAGAGCGAGAGAACGTTTTATTACGGGTAATTCATAAGGAATTATAAGAGTATCGGTTTTTTCTACCGTTGTCCCATCACTACTGAAATCCTGAAGTCTACCGATTTGGAAAACCCCAACGTTTGAGCGTTTAATAAAAGCAAAGTATTTTAAGAGAAAAATTAAAAAAGCATATCCATCCGAACGTAAACACTACAAAAAAACTTACTTTCCCAGTTTCTGCAGATTTTTTTGTACTTACACAAACATTATGAAATTCTTCGCGTTGGTACGCAAAAGGATTTCTAGATGAATAGTCTTACATAAGTATTTTATATAAGACGTTTTTCATAAAAACATTTTACTGCGTCATCGGTGTTTCAAACTGAAAAGTGAACTATTTCTAAATTTTAGAATGTTTTATCTTATATTGAAAATCGATTCTAAACGGCAGCCGTGAAAACTTACAAAAATAGTTTTTGACGAAGTTAACGACCGTTTTATATAAATAAATTATTACTAGTTTGAGCTTATAAGCCGATGAAATATCAGAGTTAAGCCATTGGTGGTTTAAATTTGACGAAATGCAGTTCTTTCTTATTTTGACACTTATTTTAGGTAAGTATATTACATTATTTCTTGTTAATTATGTAGTCACAGGCAATAAAAAGTATAGTTACATATTAAGGATTCAATTGATGTCCTAAGGCTCGATTTTACCATCGTCAGAAAAGGAATATTCGTCAATTATGATACAAAACGCCTTATTTGGAATTGTCACCTATTGATAGATGTCATTTTATAATCGATCGATTTATACTTATTCAGTCGGATAAGACTTATCTGACGTTGATTAAATCGACACTTAGAAACAGTATTTAAAAAAAACGCGTATAAATTTCGTTTCTCGTTACTGCAAAACATCTAAAGAAGCTAGCGATCACTTTGAAAAATCCAAATCTTTTCGTTACGGTAAATTATACCATTTCATATTTTTGTTATTATAATATTATGACAGGGTTTTTATATTTTGAGAAAACACAACAAATATAATTTTCACAATTACTTTAAAAAATTTGCTTTATCAAAATTTGTTTTAATTATGCTAGTGGTCACAATTTTTTTTTGTGTGTACATTTAAACAGTTAAGGGTGACTTGCGAAGTTTAGAGTTTAAAATGTAAACTAAAATGACAACTAATCTTTCTATCTATGCCAATATTAATTAAACTTACAGCAACTAAACAGTGAGTTAACCCTAGGTAAATCAATTCAAAACCCTTAAGGCGAGCGCTTTCGATTTTGTGATTACATGATAGAAAATTCTGTACGTATTTAAAACAATACTACAAGCGATTTAAAAAAAAAGAGAGTTGATGTAACTAAAAGCTTTTGTTACGATATTGAAGTATTTTTTTTACCTTTTACCATAAGTAATTAAAAAATGTTTCTTATCTTTCAGCTATAATCATTATGGTCACAGCAAGACCTCAAGGATTCAACATGGAGTTACCAACAGCTCAGTTGACATCACTTGCGACAATGCCTCTACAGTTACCTATGCAGATACTGAATGCGATTTCCCGAAATATGCCCCAAAACTAATAGCGTTTCATCATCACTATTGCAATCAGAAGCAAGACGTCCACTGCTGAACATCTTCATCATCAAATCTAAAAGCTACGTTCTTGATAGTGCAGTTGTTTCCGTAAAGAGTTCAAATCAGGGAAGATAGTGTGGTGATTTCCTGCCTGCTTTCCACGCCGGGGGTTTTCCGCCTCATAATTCCCAATAAGAGACCTTCCTGATATACTAAATCTACAGCCTTCTGCAAGTACTGATGTTGTTACTACCCAACACCAGAGGGATGCTTATTTGATAGCAACGTTTACGCGCCATGGCCTAAGATCATCACTGAGTATTGTAGTTTTTTATAGAAAAGCCGTTTCTTCTAGACTCCCCACTACATTCTGCTATTCCTGCCGCTGTTTATTCGAGGACTGCTTAATTCGACATATTCGCAGCTGACCACTATAACTGCAGGCCGTTCACTATCCACCACCTGTGATCCACTAGTAGTTCACAAATCTGTCCTAACACTGCTAACATAGACATCCCAGATATTTTTCTACAGCAAACGGTTGCAAGCTGCCTAAATCATTTATCTTTATTTGAAGCTAAGCAGAAATTTGACCTCGATCGCACCTGATGTCAGGTGTAGATGAGATCTAGGACGGTTCGGTCCTGCTTAGTAGCAACCCATTCCCTCTTTCATTAAAGATATCTAGGTCATATTCCTGAGGGAAAACTTCAGCAGGCAGTGAGTTCCAATTACTAAAGGAGTCAGCAAAGCGCTTTGTACAAGCTAGTGGAATGTCGACAAAATAGGGGTAATACGCTAGCCTACGTTTGAATCCCTGTGATGAAAAGAGGCTGGCAAGAGCAGATCGTACAGTTCACTTGCACAGTGCCCGAAGTGCAGTCTGTAGAAGACTAACAGGAATGCTACTCTGCGGCGATGGTCACGTTCCTGAAGAAAGGTCTTATCGAGTGAGGCATCCTTTATTATGCTCCTCGCTTTTCGATCGAGTCCAAAGCAGCCAGGTGACACTTTCCTTTGAAAATTCGATAGGTGAATTTTTTAGCAATCCAATTGCATGAGAATTGAGGGCTAGATGAACTGGGCAAGAAAGTGCAAGAATATGAGAATGTAAAGAATTGTAAATAATATTATAATAAAGTTATACTGAATAGTTGTACATTTATTTTATTACGAAACAAACCTATCTTGTTACAAATAAGTACGGTTAGGCAAAAAAGGAGTGGGTTTCCGAGAATAAAGAAGAATCAAATAAATTAATCATGGCCAATGTGGAAATGGTAAATAGCATGTTGTTAGAAGTCACTTAGTGGCGACTGGTTAGTTATGTTACTAGTAAACACAATCAGGTCATCTATGTAGATAATGATGACACTTTTTAATTTTAGAACAACTGTAAATCCATTTTCAATAGATGAAAGGTTACGGGGCATTGATAACCCCTAAAAGCAATCTATAATTCATAGAGGTATAAGTATCAAGAATAATATGCAACTTGCAGCCGGTATCTTATCATAGTAGAGAATTATTTACACTAATAAGTAAAAAACCTTACCATATCTGGGGCTGTATATTATTATCTATGTAGTAAGAAAGATAGAGTCCTCTAGCTAAATATTCATTTTAGACAGATTTTCCAAAATTTATACCTACTTTTCTGGGCTATGGAGATTTTTGTTTTGTTTATTGTGTTTAATATGATAATTATAAGGTTAAAAAATATGTTTTAGTAACTTAAAACAGCGAGGCTTTCTAACACAGGCATTCTTACTTACAAGAGACCTTAAGTCCGTTTTTATTTGCTAGTCTAATATTGAAAATAATGATGACTCTCCTCTTTAGCGAAATGATTCAAGTCAAAGTCAAAGTCAACAATAATTTATTCAATTTAGGACACAAAATGCCACTTATGAACGTCAATAATTAGTGTAATATCAATTCTTCTTTTTAAAATAAGTTGAAAACAAAACTACCAACCTACATAGGGTGTACTTGTTTAGCACTGAGATAATTTTCATTCAAATAGATAATTTCATGCACTGTATTATTTTATAAGTAGAAATGATTATTTACAATATTTGACAAGCAATAAAAACGGTCCTTTCACTTCACTTGCTCAGAATTTTCAATCGGGTGGGCCCGTGCGCAAATTTTTGGTTTCTTATTTCATCTTTATGAATTGCTCAGAATCGTTCAATTAGTCGTCACGTATTGTTGACTTAAGGGAGAATATTATATTAATCACAGATATTCTTCGAGTGCATTCCGATACAGCATCATTCTTATCACCTCAAGCACATTCAAGCCCATCCGTGTCGAAGCATGACGTCTTATTTCCTTTCCAAAGCACAACTGACAATCTTCTCACCAACTCACATTATTCCCAACATAACCATGTTTTCTGGTCTTATGTCTAAGAGCTTTTGGGTCGAAAACGGCCTGGCATTTTCCCGGACGATTTTGCGATACAAAATGCTGGGCCTTACATGTCATGTTAGGCAAGTGATTGCTCCAGATAGTCTGAAAGAAGACTGACGTTGATAAAAACTGGGTTTGAAAATCAAATTCTGTTCTTTGGATATTTTTAACAACTTAAAAAAAGGTTATTTTTTATTGTGGTTGACTTTTTTAAACTTTTTGGCGAGGGAAATGCTGCTGGCTACAAATTAAAAAAAAACTTAACTGTTTATGTACGTAAATGTTTGCTGAAATTATGTATTTTCAATCATTTTGTAGAAGATTTGAATTGTAAGACATGGTGTACAAACTATACCTACTGCTAACGAAGTAACAAAATATTTTTTTAATGAAAAAAAAACCACATAAACCCTTTATTTTTGCAATACTAGTGAGAAAGTCTTAACTACCAATGCCAGTTCGTTTCTTCGTAGCTTACTAACTACGCCGTAGTATTTCATAGCTACGCGTGAGCTACGCGCGAGAGTCCAAGTTTCCTCATACGTTTTGATATTTTTAAGTTTTAAAAGATTTTTTTATGTAAAATAACACCCTCTTTTCAATACAACATGAATAAATTTATGTGCACACCTGACCTGATGTTAAAAAACAACTATTAAACTATGTATAATAAACTAGCGGTTCCAGGGATCTTCTTTTCGCCTCCGACGCCGTCCCGCCCCGGCTTTGCGGGATTGGAACCCGCGACCGCCGGCCCAGTAAGGAGCAGGGCGATTAAAGATGTTCGATAAGCCATTCGGCTTGGGTTTCTCCTAGATTTTCTATTAATTTTAAATTAATATCTTAGTTTTAACGGATGTCGATATGTCAGTTCGGTAACAATTATAATACAAACACAAAATAAAATAGTTGCATCTAATAAATCCACGTTATTAAAATTTTATTAAATAATGCTTTAGAATGTTTTTAACACTCACAGTGTCATATTTTTATATTCATAAAGATGAAATAAGAAACCAAAAATTTGCGCACGGGCGGGAATTTATTAAATAAGTTAAAGTTATCGAATCCGTTACTTGTTCCGTTCTGAATCGGGGGGCCAGATCGCGAGCCACTGCATCAAGCATGATGTGAAGGTGATTCAAGTTACTTGTAATAGGGATAAATAAGGAAAGACAAAAATAAAATAAAATAGAATTTAATTTCGAATTTTTACCCCATGTAAAGTACCAAATCATAAATTCAAATAATAATCCAATTACAATTTTATATCCGATTATTTATTATTTACTGAAAAACAACTAGCGATACCCCAATTTAATAGAAAATTGACTTTCAATCAGTAATTTTGATAATACTACCTTAAGCCAAAATCTTCATAACATCAATAGCTATGATGATCAATGAAATTTTCCATCTTAAATGAAGAAATCCTTCAATTTATTAATAAGATAAAATTCACTTCACACCACCAGCTTTTTTAAATCCAATTGAAAGTCTTGCCCAAATCCCTTACTTTTGCCCCACAAAATTTTGACTGCTCAATAAATTTCTTTTTAATGATCTATTTAATAGCATGGGCAAGGAGGAGGTGGGCATGGACACGGGCAGGGACAAGGAGGCGGTGGGCAAGGGCACGGGCATGCGGGCAACGGGCAGGGCTGCGGGCAAGGCGGCGGGCACGGCTGCGGGCAAGGGCACGGCTGCGGGCAAGGACAGACTGGTGGCGTGTAGATCATGGCTGGGCAAGAGCATGGAGGCAATGGTCGTCCGATGCAGATGGATGGAGGGCTCACGGAGGGTTGGCTTTGTTCGCCATAGCAGACTGTCGACCCGTCGCACTGGGTCTGGCAGCGCCAAGGAGCCGCAGCCGCACAGCTGATCAGAGCTAAAAAGTGCATAAATATTTACTTATAATACACGTACTAATAAATCCTGTCAGCTACATAAATAATATGTAGCCTGGTACAATCCAGCATCAAAAATCAACGCGTTGTTTTGCTTCCGTCAGGTGTCAACTTTTCCGCAGAAGCAGCTATCACAGCGATAATTTTAAACTAAACTAAAATAAAAATAATTATTTCAGGCATTGCTTATCATCATCATTATCATCATTAACAGCTAAAGGACGTCCACTGCTGAACATAGGCCTCCCCCACGGCTTTCCACAGCGACCGATCACTAGCGGTATGCATCCAGTTTGATCCTGCGATCTTTACAAGGTCGTCTGTCCATCTTGCTGGTAGACGTCCTACGCTACGTCTTTGGTCGAAGGGTCTCCAATCTAGAAATTTCCTGCCCCAACGGCCATCAGCTCTTCGCGTTATATGCTCTGCCCATTGCCACTTGAGCTTACTGATTCCCAAGGCTATGTCTACCGGACATCTACCTTAGTTCTTCTACATTGCTCATATTTTTTAGTAATTTTAGCCTAGAGTTAAGCTCAAGTTTTAACTGTCAAACGTATGATCCACTCCATCTTAAGCGATTGTTAAATATTTGTAAAATTAATTCCTTCGGATGTTGTGAGAGCAATCTCGCAACATTGATGACATCAAGCAGACTACGCGTTAGCAAAATTCAAAAGGCTTGCCAATTTGTTGGTGACCGAGTGGTATAGGCATGCGCCCGGATAGCGTAAGACACTGGGTTCGATTCCTTGTTTGACAAAGTTGCTTTTTACTTATTTATCTTATTAAAAATCCTTATAGGTTGAAAATATTCTAAAATTTCAATATTTTACTAAACATTATTAAAATAAACGTCTCATACTCACCCAAGAGTACTATTGCTTTCAAACCCATCATCTTCCCTGTCATATAATTTTTCCTTGACCGCGCCTTTTATACAATACTTTACAAAAACATCCGCCGTATTTATATTCGCTTCACTAAGTATAACAATTTAACAGTAACTCTGAAACACGTGTAAAATCCGCTGTTTTGATAAACAGAAAAAGTTATAACTGAGAAATTGAGTTACTTAACCGAACTGAAACTACATACTTGAAACTTAACACTAACCTGATGTGAAATGCAAACCGAATGAGTTGGCTAGTTTTCACCAAAGCTCTAACGCACCGTAAAAGTTTTTTGATCTGAAGGTAAACACTGATAAGTATGGTCTAACAAGTTCGTTTCAAGCCTGTCAAACAAAGGTTTTGCGACTTGGTCAGCTTTTTTTGATTTAAGTACTAACAGATCGGGAAGAGCTACCTCAATACAACCTGAAGGGTAGATCAGGCGCGGTCGCAGCCTGAAATTGTGGAGTCACTCACTACACTCACAAACAATAGGTATCTGGAATAAAATAATAAGTAGACAGCCTTTATCTTGAATGTTTACAATAAACCGTCAAAATACATTAAATATATTGCTAAACAATCTTTATCATAACAACGCATATCGATTTTGCTAGAATTACCAAAACTACGTAGTTCGGTTCCTTGTTTCTGAACTAGATATCATTTCCAAGTTATTTTGGCCATCAATCGTAGTTCATAAAAACACCACTTGATATCAGCATGCTATAAATTTATCGCTGTTAGGGAAAAGCTTGAAATTTGCCTTTATTATTTCTATATTTTTTTTGAGATTTTTCTATTTGACCTTAGATCACGTCCACTGTAAACCCCCACCCTCTCCTTCCGACCGCGTAGGCCAGTAAATATCCCCGGTATAGGCCTCACTTCAAGTGAACTCATTGCCAATGTCCACCAATCCGGTGAAGAGTTTGCAAGACTACCTTGCTGCAATGTCAGATTTTATCATAGGGATTCTGACTAAGCTTAGCGACTGATATCAACCGATAACAGCCGTGACCAACGGCTTAACTTGCTTTTTGAACCACGGAAATGTTCATCACTTACCTAAATCGTCTAAATGGTCACCAAGTGCTGCTACCACTGCAGTAGGGGAACCATTACAACCTGACACATTGGAAATCATTGGAGGCCTAGAGGATGGTGATGATGACGAATAAGTACAAAATTTAACCATCATTGAATAAAACACTATTTACGGATATTTTTTACTGCCTCAGTGGCGCAGCGGTAAGAGGATCGCAGTTTAAAGTGACGGCTGCGCCAAATTTCCCGGGTTCGATCCCCGAGTATAGTCGAAACGAAGTATAGGCATGCGGATAAAAGAACGTATCGCTGAGGTTAAACAGGTTAGGTTCCTCGCTGAGGTTCCTCGTGTGCGACGCGAAAAACATTCAAATTTATTCCAAAACGCTGTAGAGAATTTGATACAATTGTTTATAAATATCAGACATAACTCAGAATACCAGACAACGATTATGACGGGGGCGTCTTCAATAAAACATACATGACTTAGAAACAAATTTTCGCTCTCATCACAAACATTTTCCGCTTGCGGGATTCGAATCCGCAATGGCTGGCGTAATAGTCAAGAGCACTAACCACTACACCAAACTCGTCATCCATGCATAATGCCATACTACAATGAAATGAAAAAAGTCATACACAATTTACAGCTTTCCTGACAACATTTGATCGAGTCCCTTTAGACCCCTTACACAATGAACAGATTTAATTTGGCATCGATGCAGTTGCACGTTCACATCGATGCAGAATCGCGACTGCATCTATGCCAACGCGCGTTAGTATCGATGTCGTCGTCAATATATAGTACATAATTTGTCAATGTCCAGCTTCTGCATAGATGCTAAAAGTAGCGCGAGTGTGTAAAGGTTGACATTTTACATCGATGCTGCATCGCGACTGCATCGCTGCTAAAAGTCGTAGTGTGTAAGGGGTCTTAACGTTAAAGGTCAAATAATTGTAGCAGTAATAATACTTATTAGTTGATGGTGAAACATGCCAGATGTACTTATGTCACAATGTCACCTCACAGCCTTATTTTATCAGGTTCTCCCTTGTTTTGTCGAACAACGTTTGATATAATTTCACTTCACAAATATTTAAAACATCTAATTTCATTTGATATAATTATTCGATTCCTATAATATTTATTTTATCTAATTTTGATTGATATAATTGTTCATGTAATATAATTTCATTTCATCGAATTTTCACTTTGCCTAATATCACATGACATAATGTTTGCTTGGCCTAATGAGTGCTTAATCTAATTTTTATTTAACCGAAACTTTATAATATTTATTTAACTTTATAACTTTATAATTTTCCTATCATATTTATTTTATCTAATTTTGATTGACATAATTGTTCATGTAATATAATTTCATTTCATCGAATTTTCACTTTGCCTAATATCACATGACATAATGTTTGCTTGGCCTAATGAGTGCTTAATCTAATTTTTATTTAACCGAAACTTTATAACTGAACTTAAATAATTACAAAGGGGGATGACATCAACAAAGGGGAATTCTGGCGCTCGGCGGCGCTCCTTTTTTGTGATAAAATGCAAAATATTAAAGCTTTATTTTACTCAAAATACCCTATATGCTGTCTTTAAAATAATACTGTTAAAAACTTATAAATAAAAGTATGTAAAATGATAATTATACAAAATAAGATTAGATAAAACAAAAATTAGATGAAATGATTATTAGGTCGAATGATGATTATGCCACTTAAATGTTAGCACAAACGTTGTTATATCAAACAAATATTATCTGTTATAAAAATTATGTTAAACAAAATTATGTTAATCAACCATTATGTTAAGAGTGATTAGTAAAAGTGAAATTATATCAAACGTTTTTCGACAAAACAAGGGACAACCATTTTATCATCCACTAGCGGTCCCCCGCGACTGCGTTCGCGCGATTTAAGTTTGCTCCCTCCCCTCCCGTCGCTGCGTAATGTTTTATAGCCTAAAGCCTTCCTCGATATACAACGTGTTAAGTTAAATGCGCAAAATCTCAGACACCCCAAATGAATTTTAATTCAACTGACCTTTTTCTGAAAAAAAAGGTTTTATGTGGTGTTTTACTGCCACTTCTGATTATTCCTTACTCTGTGGGCGACCGCTCTGTCGGGAGAGGAATCGGTAGGTAGTTATATCACTGGGCCGCTCCGCCGCGCCGATGTTATTATTATTGCTATCTACGCTCATAAAGAACTAAACATTGCTTAAAGTATTTTGGCGGGTTTGCGCACGTGATGTCTTGTCTTATTAATAAACAGACCGGGCAACATTTTAATAAAGATTTTTGGAAAAATGTGACCCCAATGATTTTAAAAAGAACATATACGTTATACGTTTACAAAACAAACGAAAAATCTGTGCCTGGTCGAGAACAACAGCACACATGGGCAATTCTTATTACCATATTCCTAGATGTGATATGTGAAAGAGATAGTGAGTGATTCTCTGTTACGCTCCAGTATAAACAAATTGTCACTAATTGACCAATCACTGCTCGCCACTGCACACTTTGAATAACTAATAATCGATCTATGATCGACTTGGTGTCGAGGACATTGTGTCCTTTTCACACTTATAAAAATAACAATTTACCTTCTCTTTCACCTTTGTAACCGTATTGTGAAATAGATTTTAAGTAAAATATTTAAAATTTTATTATTTATGAGTAATTCTTGATTACCTAAATGTCATAAAAGATCTCATGAGCTTATTTTACTTTATTATCATATTTTGTACAATTTTAAAACACACACGATGGCATTTTATAGGATTTACAATCACTACCTATCAGAGACGTCACACTTGTTGTATAGCTATTCGCAGACTAAAAGTAAGATGTCCTAATTAGGATCTTTTCACGTCTTCACATTGCGCGCCCGGCTAACAGATCTATTCTTTTTTTGGGTTCCGTATCCGAATGGCAAAAAACGGAACCCTTATAGTTTCGTCAAGTCTGTCTGTCTGTCTGTCCGTCTGTATGTCACAGCCATTTTATTCTGTAACTATAAGCATTACACAATTGAAATTTGGTAGGAAGATGTATCTCGTTAACCGCTTACCGATTCTTATACAAAAAATAAAAAATAATGTCATTTAAGGGGGGCTCTCATACATGAAACTAAATCAAAAAAAATTTTTTTGTCAAACCTATGCGTGTGGGGTGTCTATAGATAGGTCTTTTAAAATGATATTGAGGTTCCTTAAACCATTTTCTTTTAAAGTCTAACGTTTCATAGCTAGACGCTTCCAAAGTGGTAAAATGGGCGTCTCCCCATCTAACTCCTAAACCAAGCAAGTATAAATTTTGAAAAAATAAGGAATGTAAATCTTAACAAATACTTTCAACAAAAATTGGTTCGGACGGGATCGAACTAGTAGTTTTTGAGATATAGCACATTTTCAACAACCGCAAACATAACTTTGTACTTCATACAAACACTATTAAAAACAAAGTTATATTTGCAGTCAACAAAATAGTGTAGTATTTTACTAAGTAGAAGTAAGTGGATTCCCTAATTCAGTTAAAGTTGGCACGGAACCCTCAGTGCGCGAGTCCGACTCGCACTTGGCTGGTTTTAAATAATTGTGTGATCCATTTTAAAAAGTGGTTTAATTGATTCTTCTCGTTATTCCAATCAAACTGCTTTCAGATATTGCATTTAACGTCATACGTTGTATAAGCTATCCAACACAAACAAAAACAAATCGGTCCGTAGTTCCTCAGATTAACGCGTTCAGACAAACAAAGAAACTGTTCAGCTCTATAATATTAGTATAGATACCAAACCGTTTGCTCTATTGTAATGTTATATCATGTATCCCTAACAAATGCGTAAGAAAATACAAAACATACGAATCCATCAATTTTGCTCACCGATAGATTCAATGCCGGAATTTGTTATCCAATAAGAAATGGATAAAGAGATATTTATACTGAATGGATAACATATATTTTTATTCTTACGTATTGTGGAATTTGGTGTATCTTCAAATGATGTGTATGAAAGTTATGGCACTATTTCCTTTAAATGACACGGAAATACAATAGTTTTAAGTCAGCATCTTTCTGCCCGTGACGTCACCGGTATTTGTACTAAGGGCCGATTTTAGCAACGTCAGATAAAAAATATTCCTCGAATAAAGCACAATTTGCTTAATTTAAAACGTCACCTATTTGTCAACAATCATTTATGTAAATATCATTTCAAAATATGTAGTTTTATGCTTATTCAGGGTCAATTTTACCAACTTAAGATAAGACTCATCCGACAAATAAGTGACGTTTTCAAATAAGGCGTATCGATGTTATTCGACAAATATTCCCTATCTAACGTTGGAAAGATCAGGCCTTAGAGACAAAAAAAGCCGTATCAAACAGTTTAAGACTTAAAATTTAAATTTCAGGTCCAATTTTCGATATTTGTTCAAGGTCCGAAACGTGGTTTCTAACTATGGGCCTTATAAGGAACCTCAAAACACAACGAGCGATGGACGACGCTATGCTCGGTGTTTCTCTCCAAAATCGAATCAGAAACGAGGATATAAGTACAAGAACTAAGGTAACGGACATAGCCTTGAGAATCAGTAAACTCAAGTGGCAGTGGGCAGGGCACATAGCGCGAAAAACGGATAGCCGTTGGGGCAGAAAAGTACTGGAGAATCTTCGACCAAAAACGCAGCGTAAAACGTCCACCGACACGTGCACAGACGACCTTGTAAAGATTGCAGGATCACACTGGATGCAGACCGCTCACAACAGGTCGCTGTGAAGAACCGTAAGGGAGGCTATGTTCAGCAGTGGACGTCTATTGCCTGATAAAAATGATGTTTTATAGATTTAAGACCGCTTAGTTAGTTAGTTTGGCTGGGGTGTTTTCCGCACTTAGCCTCACGATCGGGCCATTGTATGTATGTCCCTCTTCTTTAGCATTCCCAGAAGGCTAGCAGTCTGCCCAGTTTGCTAAAGGCGTCTGGGAATGTGACCGGGAATTTGAGAATATTTGCCCGCTGTTGCATCACTCCTGTGCACTCCATGAGCACATGGTGTGGTGTTTTTTCTGCCTCCATGCACCCTCTGCATAGAGGGCTGTCTGTGACACCTATTGTGAATAGGTGCTTGTTTAAGAGACTGTGGCCAGTTAGTACCTACAACTGTGCGTAGTTTGTCTCTTGGTAAGCGGATGAGGTTGCGGGCAAACCTTTTCGAAGCTTCCGGGACTGCATTCTTTGTTTGCCTGCAACCTTCACTGTTTCTCTACTCTGCTTGGTGTGCTGGTTCGGTTTCTGCACGTAGCGAAGTTCTTATTTGGACCTGCGGTATGGGCAGTAAAGGTTCCGGTTTATATACTGTTGTTACCTAAGGAGTTGCTATATCCTTTGATCCATTGCAAGGTAACTTTTTTTGTGCTTGCTATATACTGGCGTGCTTTATGGCACTCCAAAATAAGGACGGATGTTATACTATTATTTTGTAGGGCCTGGAGAACCAATGCACTGTCCGCGACGATTTTAATATGTAGGTCTTTGACGTCTCTAGCTGCGACTGCCTGTGCTGCCCCAGTTATGCCGATACATTCTGCTTGAAAGATTGTATTTAGTTTGTCTAAAGTAGTTGATATTTTGATGTTAAGGTCATTTGAGAAGACTCCAGCTTCAGTAGCCTGTGCCGTTTTGGAGCCGTCTGTCTTTAGACTCTTCAGTGAGTTGGATATTGTACCTCCTGTCAAAGACATGTTGGCACGATGTCCTGACCATGGGTGCGTCCAAAAATGGTCTTACTTTCAGGGTCGCATTTAGGATTTTTGAATGAGTGGTCAATGTGTTTTGTTCCGCAGTCCGTTTGCTTTAAGTGTGTCAGCACTGATTTATGTAAATGTCATTTTAAAATCTGACGTTTTATGCTTATTCAGGGTCGATTTTATCAACGTCAGATAAGACTAATCCAAAAAATAAGTGATGTTTTCAAATTAGGCGTATCGATTTTATTCGACAAATATTCCTTATCTGACATTGAATAAATCAGGCCTTAGAGACAAAGAAAGCAGTATCAAACTGGTTAAAACTTAAAATTTAAATTTCAGGTCCAATTTTCGATATTCGTTCAAGGTCCGAAACGTGGTTTCTAACTATGGGCCTTATAAAGAAGTAAAATGGCGTCGCGTGTTGTGTTCTAAGAAATAAATGATTGTCAAAAGTAACCCGTGTTTATCTGAGCTCGGTTTAGTATGTTAGTCTGTAAGGTATTTATTTTATGGGCCTGTATTTCATTATCTGCTGCCTGAAATAAAAGTTTATTTATTTATTTCATTTTGTGAAACATTGTGTTAGAGCTTGAAAAAGATATCTGTAAGCCGAAAGCGCTCAAAATCTTTGAAGATTTTGCAAGCAATTTTTTATCAAGTATTTAATAATGTTTTCAAGCATACATACATGGATCTAAAACAAAAAAAAATGCTCAATTCTATGCATGTGGGGTGTCTATGGATAAGTCTCTTAAAATAATGACATCCAGGTTATTAAGACCATTTCATCTGAAACATTTAACGTTTGTAAAAAAGACACTTCCAAAGTGGTAAAATCGACCCTGAAACCTCGAAGTAGCCAAGAATTGAAACCCAGCGTGCTTAGCCACTACACCACGGAGTTCGTGAATATAACTTTTCTGCTCCAACGGCCATCAAACATCGACTAGATGGATGGAAGGAATTGTAAGAATTCGCGGTCGCTGTGCCTCAGGGAGGCATAATGCCATTCTCGTAAATATCGTAAATAAAAATTCAATTCAATTTAATTCAGCAGTGGAGAACGTCTTTTGGCTGATAATGATGATGATAAAAATATAAGTTTTGAACGCGTCCTATTTTGCAATCTGACATCCCACCTGTTCGTACAAAGCGCTTTGCTGACTCCTTTCTAAAGCGTGCAGTTAGGGAGTAGACCTCTCTGCCTGCTGAAGTTTTCCCACAGAAACATGACCTAAGCCTCTAGTAAGGGTGTATAGGTTGCTACTAAGCAGATGTGAACCACTGAGCATATCTTCCAGTTTTGCAATCAGCTAGGCTGGCTTCCCATTCGGCAGCGTAGGCACTTTCGGAAACTTTGCTTGCTGCATTCCATACTCTTCAATCCTAACTTTCCGTCCTATCTTAAAGATAAATTCTCATACCTCCACTCTTCTCCCTGGTCCCTTCGCTCTAGTAGCTCTGTTTAACTTTTCACTTCCCGTCACACTTCTGGCTTTATGTACAACTAGCGGTCCTCCGCGACTTCGTCCGCGCGTTTTGAGTTTGCTCCCTCCCCTCCCGTCGCAGCGTGATGTTTTATATCCTAAAGCCTTTCTCAATAAATAAGCTATCTAACACAGAAATATTTTTTCAAATCGGTTCAGCAGTTCCTGAGATAAGCGCGTTCAAACCAACAAACTCTTCAGCTTTATAATATAACTAGCGGTCCCCCGCGACTTCGTCCGCGCGTTTTGAGTTTGCTCCCTCCCCTCCCGTCGCAGCGTCATGTTTTATATCCTAAAGCCTTTCTCGATAAATAAGCTGTCCAACACAGAAATATTTTTTCAAATCGGTCCAGCAGTTCCTGGGATAAGCGCGTTCAAACAAACAAACTCTTCAGCTTTATAATATATTAGCGAAAGCGCACGTTGTACTTAAGCTGCGAACATTATTTTGGTGCGGAGTTAGGTTAAAACTGTGATAGCTCCTAAGTTATTAATTGAAATCAAATGATATAAAGAGAAACTTGGTTCTAAATGAAATGCTCGTGATGATGAATGTATTTATTTTGATAAGAATAAATACCTGTGTGCATAATACACCTCTAAAAATAATGCGTTATTTTTTTACAAATTTATAACCATAAAATTATAGAACTTTTAATGCTGAACAATTCTGTCATACATGATTTTTGTGTAACTTAAGCGGTTTCCGCAGCGTATGCAGCGGAAGCTCTCAAAAGGAATATCTTTCTCCCGTTTTCGCAAAATTTTTCATTTCTGCCGTGGTCTTATGAGTCGTATCTTTATGTTATATAGCCTAAAGCCTTCCTCAATAAATGGACTATCCAACGTAAAAAAAATTTTTCAAATCGGGCCAGTAGTTTTTGAGATTAGCGCGTTCAAACAAACAAACAAACAAACAAACAAACTCTTCAGCTTTATAATATTAGTATAGATAATTAGCGCAAGCGCACGTTGTACTTAAGCTGCGAACATTATTTTGGTGCGGAGTTATGTTAAAACTGTGATAGCTCCTAAGATATTTATTGGAACCAAATGATATAAAGGGCAACTTTGTTCTAAATGAAATGGTCGTGATGATGAATGTATTTATTTTGATAAGAATAAATACCCGTGTGTATAATACACCTCTAAAAATGATTCATTTTTTTTTACAAATTCATTAACATAAAAAGATTGTAGTAAGTCAACCATATAAGATAGACTTATGCTGTCGCGGACTTTATAATAGAACTTTTAATGCTAAACAATCTTGTTATACATGATTTTTGTGTAACTTTAGCGGTTCCCGCAGCGTACGCAGCGGAAGCTCTCAAAAGGAATATCTTTCTCCCGTTTTCGCAACATTTTTCATTGCTGCTGTGGTCTTGTGCGTCGTATCTTTATGTTATATAGCTTAAAGCCTTCCTCGATAAATGGACTATCTAACATAAAAATAATTTTTCAAATCGGGCCAGTAGTTTCTGAGATTAGCGCGTTCAAACAAACAAACAAACAAACAAACAAACAAACAAACTCTTCAGCTTTATAATATTAGTATAGATAATTAGCGCAAGCGCACGTTGTACTTAAGCTGCGAACATTATTTTGGTGCGGAGTTATGTTAAAACTGTGATAGCTCCTAAGATATTTATTGGAACCAAATGATATAAAGGGAAACTTTGTTCTAAATGAAATGGTCGTGATGATGAATGTATTTATTTTGATAAGAATAAATACCCGTGTGTATAATACACCTCTAAAAATGATTCATTTTTTTTTACAAATTCATTAACATAAAAAAGATTGTAGTAAGTCAACCATATAAGATAGACTTATGCTGTCGCGGACTTTATAATAGAACTTTTAATGCTAAACAATCTTGTTATACATGATTTTTGTGTAACTTTAGCGGTTCCCGCAGCGTACGCAGCGGAAGCTCTCAAAAGGAATATCTTTCTCCCGTTTTCGCAACATTTTTCATTGCTGCTGTGGTCTTGTGCGTCGTATCTTTATGTTATATAGCTTAAAGCCTTCCTCGATAAATGGACTATCTAACATAAAAATAATTTTTCAAATCGGGCCAGTAGTTTCTGAGATTAGCGCGTTCAAACAAACAAACAAACAAACAAACAAACTCTTCAGCTTTATAATATTAGTATAGACTAGCGGTCCCCCGCGACTTCGTCCGCGCGTGTTGAGTTTGCTCCCTCCCCTCCCGTCGCAGCGTCATGTTTTATATCCTAAAGCCTTTCTCGATAAATAAGCTATCCAACACAGAAATATTTTTTCAAATTGGTCCAGCAGTTTTTGAGATAAGCGCGTTCAAACAAACAAACTCTTCAGCCTTATAATATACTAGCGGTCCCCCGCGACTTCGTCCGCGCGTTTTGAGTTTGCTCCCTCCCCTCCCGTCGCAGCGTGATGTTTTATATCCTTAAGCCTTTTTCAATAAATAAGCTATCTAACACAGAAATATTTTTTCAAATCGATTCAGCAGTTCCTGAGATGAGCGCGTTCAAACCAACAAACTCTTCAGCTTTATAATATAATTAACGCAAGCGTCCGTTGTACTTGAGCTGCGAACATTATTTTGGTGCGGAGTTATGTTAAAACTGTAATAGCTCCTAAGATATTTATTGAAATCAAATGATATAAAGGGCAACTTTGTTCTAAATGAAATACTCGTGATGATGAATGTATTTATTTTGATAAGAATAAATACCTGTGTGTATAATACACCTCTAAAAATGATGCATTATTTTTTTACAAATTTATTAACATAAAAAAGGTTATAGTAAGTCAATTATAAAAGATAGACTTATGCTGTCGCAGACTTTATTATAGAACTTCTAATGCTGAACAATCTTGTCATACATGGTTTTTGTGTAACTTTAGCGGTTTCCGCAGCGTACGCAGCGGAAGCTCTCAAAAGGAATATCTTTCTCCCGTTTTCGCAACATTTTTCATTGCTGCTGTGGTCTTGTGAGTCGTATCTTTATGTTTTATAGCTTAAAGCCTTCCTTGATAAATGGACTATCTAACATAAAAATATTTTTTCAAATCGGGCCAGTAGTTTCTGAGATTAGCGCGTTCAAACAAACAAACAAACAAACAAACAAACAAACAAACAAACAAACTCTTCAGCTTTATAATATTAGTATAGATTAGCGCAAGCGCACGTTGTACTTAAGCTGCGAACATTATTTTGGTGCGGAGTTATGTTAAAACTGTGATAGCTCCTAAGATATTTATTGCAATCAAATGATATAAAGGGCAACTTTGTTCTAAATGAAATGCTCGTGATGATGAATGTATTTATTTTGATAAGAATAAATACCTGTGTGTATAATACACCTCTAAAAATGATGCATTATTTTTTTACAAATTTATTAACATAAAAAAGGTTGTAGTAAGTCAACCATAAAAGAAAGACTAATCCTGTCGCGGACTTTATTATAGAATTCTTAATGCTGAACAATCTTGTCATACATGATTTTTGTGTAACTTTAGCGGTTTCCGCAGCGTACGCAGCGGAAGCTCTCAAAAGGAATATCTTTCTCCCGTTTTCGCAACATTTTTCATTGTTGCTGTGGTCTTGTGAGTCGTATCTTTATGTTATATAGCTTAAAGCCTTCCTCGATAAATGGACTATCCAACATGAAAATAATTTTTCAAATCGGGCCAGTAGTTTCTGAGATTAGCGCGTTCAAACAAACAAACAAACAAACTCTTCAGCTTTATAATATTAGTATAGATTAGCGCAAGCGCACGTTGTACTTAAGCTGCAAACATTATTTTGGTGCGGAGTTATGTTAAAACTGTGATAGCTGCTAAGATATTTATTGAAATCAAATGATATAAAGGGCAACTTGGTTCTAAATGAAATGCTCGTGATGATGAATGTATTTATTTTGATAAGAATAAATACCTGTGTGCATAATACACCTCTAAAAATAATGCATTATTTTTTTACAAATTTATGAACATAAAAAAGGTTGTAGTTAGTCAACCATAAATTATAGACATATGCTGTCGCGGACTTTATTATAGAACTCTTAATGCTGAACAATCCTGTCATACATGATTTTTGTGTAACTTAAGCGGTTTACGCAGCGTATGCAGCGGAAGCTCTCAAAAGGAATATCTTTCTCCCGTTTTCGCAACATTTTTCATTTCTGCTGTGGTCTTAACAGTCGTATCTTTATGTTATATAGCCTAAAGCCTTCCTCGATAAATGGACTATCCAACGTAAAAAATTTTTCAAATCGGGTCAGTAGTTTTTGAGATTAGCGCGTTCAAACAAACAAACAAACAAACAAACTCTTCAGCTTTATAATATTAGTATAGATTTATTTACTCTCACAGCCATTCGACTTTGGAATGGGCTTCCAAAATGTGCCCAAACACCTACCTCGAAATTTACTTTCAAGAGGGCATTGCGAACACTTTAGTAAGTCACTGATCCGTCTCATTGAGATTAATTTCTCTATGGGTACCATATCTCTATGTGTTATTATGTTTATTAAAATTATGTGAATGTTTATCATCGTATTATAGTCATCTTTATCGCTATTCTCTTCTCTTTTTACTTGCAACGCCTGTATTTTTCTCTGTTCAGACCTATGGTGCACTGGGAGAGAATTTTATGTTTTATGCATGGGGTATAAATAAATAAATAAATATCTGCTTAACTTCAAATAAAAAAACCTACAACTTGCTTAAACTTATGTAATTATGACGTCCATTTTCAGATAAAAAAATATAATCCCATTTAAGTCAAAACAAAGTCTTTTTGCGTCAAATACGTAATTGCTGATAAATGGTCAATTCTTTTAAAAGAATAACCACATCAATATTTCAAAAAACTTATAATAACCATTTCAAATTGATTTTCAATCGCCTATGTTTCAGATCCGCAACGTTGTCTCAAATCGGACGGAAATTGTTTTGGTATTTTATCTAACAGTTAAGAATATGTTTTTGGTATAAATACTGGATGCAATGATCATGGAACACACACGGTTGTCAATATGGGGCGACAGACGGCGTTGGGTGTATTAGGTAAGCAATTTAAAAATATCATAGGTTTGAATTTGACAGCAAGACTAGTTAAGGTATTACACAAAATGCCAGAAAAGCTACTTTAAAAGCTCTCAATATAACTATTTAAGAGCTTTAATATGGTATCATATGAAATGCCTGCATTCAACAAAAAAAATACTAGCTTAATTAATCCACAGTCTTGAAACTTCCTGAATCCCAAGACACGTATTCAAAATAGGGCATATCTTTATTATGTTTTTCAATCTGGGGCCGGTGACGGTACATTGGCAATCCTATTGAATGTTGCCCATATTAGACGCAGAAGCCTGTTGGTTGAATTTTTTACATACTAGATGCAGAAGAAGAAGAAGAGACATATATCGGAATCATCTCCATAACATCTATCTACAACGTTTGTCATAATATATTTATTACCAATATATTTATATATATTGGTATATGTATTTATTTTATAGCTTGTGCTATGTATGTGTTGTATTATGAAAGTATTAATTGAATATACTTGGTCTTCATTTTATTGCATAACATCTAAGTATGTAGATAATTTTCTGTTTTTAAAATATAATTAATTTTGTTTCCGTGTTACACCGCGCCCACATTCATTTCTGCTTAGCCCAAAGGCATGATTGACTGAACGCCATATAGCGTTTAGTCCACCTTTTGTAAAATATTATTATGTGCAATAAAGTATAAATAAATAAATCCTTTTTTTTCTGTTCCAGCGCTTATAGCATCGACGTTGGGGGCGCCAGCGCCACAATTCTGCCCGTGTCCAAGCCAGTGTGACGCGCCACCGCCTTGCCCATGCGACCCTTGCGCCCCGCCCGCACCCCCGTGTCCCTGCCCCCCTCCCCCTCCGCCGCCATGTGATCCCTGTGCGAACGTGCCACCAAGTGAGTAATCTCTGAGTAACAGCATAGTAGCTAAGAGCGTCTTCTCAATGTCTGGAGACGAAAGTCTTCAACCAGTGACGACATACGAATCCGCAACATGTTTTCTAACTACGGGCCATACAATGATGTTTCTATACCTACGAGTTCGAATCGGAAATGAGGAGCTACGTAGAAGAACTAAGGTAACGGACATAGCTCTAAGAATTAGTAAGCTCAATTGGAAATGGGCAGGGTATATAGCGTGAAGAACTAATGGCCGTTGGGGCAGAAAAGTAATAGATTGAAGACTTTTCGACCTAAGACGTGGCGTAGGAGGTCCTCCGATAAGATGGACAGACAACCTTGTATTGATCGCAGGATCATTGGATACAGACCGCTTGCTGCAAACGGTCGCTGTGGAAAACCGTGGGGGAGGCCTATATTCAGCAGTGGACGTCTATGGACTTAAGGCCCTTCGTAAGATATTGCTAAAGGTTTGGTGTAAGTCGACTAGATTGACTATCACAGTAGTGGTTAAATGTCTGGTGTGGGGGCTAAATTTAGGAGGACTGGGCAGCAGATGCTTTAGCTCGCACACCCCTTTGCCTGGGCGCCCTCTTGCCCGCACCTATGCCCGTGTCCATGCGATGCAACCACTTAATGGATGTGCCAAGTGAGTATGCTATAAAAGCTCGATAAATCGAAAGACAAATGACGGCTGACTGAAGTCATTGGTAGCCGACGCCATATTGAGGGCTTTAAGTAAACAGGTGCTGTTGAAAGGCAAACTGCTCTTAGTCAAAGCTTATGTTAAGGGGTTTGGTTGAGGCTTTTGTCAGTGATTGACACTTGGGAAAGCCAAGTCGACGGGTCCGAATGATGTCTATTGTAAATTTCGGTGACGTCAAATAAAAAAAAGTAAAAGTCAACGGGGAAGAGCTGCACTGGCCTTTGTGCGCTTAAAAAGATAACGATAGATAATGTTCATGGTCACAGAGACATTCGACACCATATAATTTATGTGCCATCTTTTAGATGAGACATTCCATATGCAAAACCTTGAAACTTAATAAAGTCTATTTTGTTTCCAGCTCCATGTGGCACCGGACCAATCAGGGTACTGCTGCAGCGGTCGTGCATCGCTGACCGCCTCCTCCAGGCAGGGTTCCGTCAGATCCCGGTACCAGGCGGCAACATCTTCATCGCCCAATCCCCTGATGTCATCATCCAGCCCCCTCCAATCCTCGTTCAGCCAAGACCTCTGCAGCCAATCACACCTCCTCCCATCATCGTGACTCCACCCCCTATTCAGCCGATAACTCCTAGACCAATCGTGGTGAGACCAGCGCCGATCCAACCAGTGACGCCTCCTCCTATTGTGGTCAGGCCACCCCCTCTACCACCAGTGCAGCCTCCATGCCTGACTATAAGACCGCCAAGGCCGAAGTGCATCCAGCCTCCACCAATCACGATCCAGCCGCCACAGACGGAGCCAATCACGCCTCCTCAAATCGTCGTGAGACCGCCATCTCCTTCTACGATTCAGCCGCCAACCATCACGTTGACTTCTGACATCTTCAGCAGAGGAAATAACAACTATGGCGGAGGTAGCTGGGGTCAACAAGACCCATGCAATCCTTGCAACCCCTGCAATCCATGCAATCCCTGCCAGGATCCTTGCAATCCATGCCAGCAGGATCCATGCAATCCGTGCTCCTATTAAGTAGTGTTGTATAATCTAGCTATCGATAGACGAGAGGTGATTTGATCTTAGCAAATAGCAACATCGTATCGTCAAAATTCACTATAGTTTTTTGACAGATACAAACTACTTTTCAAGGTTTTTGCTATCGGTAGTATCACAACACTATTTTAAGGGAAATACAGGGTCTTTCACCAGAATACAATGACAATTTTTTAGTTTCAAGAGTGACATCGTAGTAGGATACATCATGATTGAAAGTAACGTCTTAAAATCTGACAGAAAAATCGTCAACAACTATAATATATGAGAGGCCATCTAACATAACATCGGTGGCATAAAAATGGGCAATGCTTGGGCAGAGATGACCTCTATATTATGACCAGTTGACCTTACAAAGTGCCTTGCCACCACATTAATATTAGATATCTATGAACACCCTATGACGTAATTCAAAGTTAACTACGCGTAACCAAGAGATGGCGCTGCCGGTTTGTTACATCGCGGCAGCAAGATGCGTCTTTTGCATTTTAAGTACTTATAGTGGTGATTTGAATAGATGCACCTTCTGTCTTGAAGATTTGTGTAAACTTGCATAAGAGATTTTCATTGTATTTTGGTTTCGTTTTCGTTTAGTTATATAACAAAGGATCTCTATAAATAAATAAGGACGACTATGGCTTTTCAATGGACCGAGAAAATTGATATATTGTAAATAAAAACCCCGTAACTTATTTTTAATCTGTATGAATGGTTGCAAACGTAGCTTAGTATTTATGTATTGTATTTAAATAAATGAGATTGTTTTAAAAGCAATTTAAAAAAAGTTGTGGTTTTTAATCCTACCCTTACAATTACAATAACCCTTATTTTCTTTCTTTGGTAAAGTTGGGCAACCAAATAGGCTACAATATTACTAGCAAAATAAAAACTATTAAAAAGCTCATTATAATTTAAATGATAATAAACTTAAGATTAAGCTAAGCACAAACGTCTCTAGTATCTTATTTACCACTAAATATTTGATTATAAATAAATAAAATAAATATTTGACAACATCACATACATTGCTTTGATCCCAAGCTAAGCACTTGTGTTATGGAAATTGGAAACAACGGTGGTACCACAACACCCAGACCCGAGACAATATAGAAAAGATCGTTTTCTGCATTGACCATACTGGGAATCGAACCCGGAACCTCACGAGATGGCGACGCTTGAAAGCAGCGTGCTAGCCCCTCGACGACGGAGGTCGTCAAATATAATATTTTTTATTATTTTTTTAAAGATTACTTAAGAGTAATCAAATCAGTATTTGATTACTCTTTAGAAAGATTACTAAAGAGTAATCAAATCAATATTTGATTACTCTTTAGTAATCTAATGTAATATTTTTGAATACAAGTATTTTACTAAAATCAAAATTTAGTAAATAAAACTGTCTGACTAACAGAATGCACTTGGCAATTTTTTTACCAAAATAAAAATTGCGAGCACAAACTCCTCAGCATCATATAGTTTTCGCGAACTCAAAAATTCTGGTCACGAGCGCAAACAGTTCGTTAGTGGTACGTGACTAACTGTTACAGATATTTTACAAAGTTGACTGAAGATTTCGGCATACACCAGGTAGAATATGGGCCAAGTTGCTGTGAAAAAATCACAGAAGTCAGACCGCTGCATTTGGTTATTTTGTATGGTAAACGTTAAAGAACAGCCGGCGTATTGCGATCCAACTTTAGCCGTTCAATTTGCAGGCAGCTCAATTCCGACTCAGTGTAAACGAATATTAGCAATATTATGATAATACTAATATGATGGTACTAACATTAATATTAATGTTGTTTTATTATGATAACTAGTGGTCCCCCGCGACTTCGTCCGCGCGTTTTGAGTTCGCTCCCTCCCCTCCCGTCGCAGCATCATGTTTTATATCCTAAAGCCTTTCTCGATAAATAAGCTATCCAACACAGAAATATTTTTTCAAATCGGTCCAGCAGTTCCTGAGATAAGCGCGTTCAAACAAACAAACTCTTCAGCTTTATAATATACTAGCGGTCCCCCGCGACTTCGTCCGCGCGTTTTGAGTTTGCTCCCTCCCCTCCCGTCGCAGCGTGATGTTTTATATCCGAAAGCCTTTCACAATAAATAAGCTATCTAACACAGAAATATTTTTTAAAATCGGTCCAGCAGTTCCTGAGATAAGCGCGTTCAACTACAAACCAACAAACTTTTTAGCTTTATAATATAATAAGCGCAAGCGCACGTTGTACTTAAGCTGCGAACATTATTTTGGTGCAGAGTTATGTTAAAACTGTGATAGCTCCTTAGATATTTATTGGAATAAAATGATATAAAGGGCAACTTTGTTCTAAATGAAATGCTCGTGGTGATGAATGTATTTCTTTTGATAATAATAAATACCTGTGTGTATAATACACTTCTCAATATGATGCATTATTTTTTTACAAATTTATTAACATAAAAAGGTTGTAGTAAGTCAACCATAAAAGATAGACTTATGCTGTCGCGGACTTTATTATAGAACTCTTAATGTTGAACAATCCTGTCATACATGATTTTTGTGTAACTTTAGCGGTTTCCGCAGCGTACGCAGCGGAAGCTCTCAAAAGGAATTTCTTTCTCCCGTTTTCGCAACATTTTTCATTGCTGCTGTGGTCTTGTGAGTCGTATCTTTATGTTATATAGCTTAAAGCCTTCCTTGATAAATGGACTATCCAACATAAAAATAATTTTTCAAATCGGGCCAGTAGTTTCTGAGATTAGCGCGTTCAAACAAACAAACAAACTTTTCAGCTTTATAATATTACTAGCGGTCCCCCGCGACTTCGTCCGCGCGTTTTGAGTTTGCTCCCTCCCCTCCCGTCGCAGCGTCATGTTTTATATCCTAAAGCCTTTCTCGATAAATAAGCTATCCAACACAGAAATATTTTTTCAAATCGGTCCAGCAGTTCCTGAGATAAGCGCGTTCAAACAAACAAACTCTTCAGCTTTATAATATATTAGCGCAAGCGCACGTTGTACTTAAGCCGCGAACATTATTTTGGTGCGGAGTTATGTTAAAACTGTGATATTATAAATATCTTGCGAAATCGCAATACAAATTGCTAATATGATAGTAAAGCTGAGCCGCTTACCTATCAAAACTGCATCGCGATACGCGCCCTGATTTTTACCGACTTAAAAAAAGGAGGAAGGTTTGTATGTTTGCACGGATTACTCGAAAACAAGAAGTTTTAGCGAGATCATTCTTTATTTCGATTAGGTATATTTCAACTAAAGGTACAGAATGGCAAAAAACGGAACCCTTATAGTTTCGTCAAGTCTGTCTGTCGGTCTGTCTGTCTGTCTGACGGTCCGTATGTCACATCCACTTTATTCTGTAACTAAAAGCATCACACTGTTGAAATTTGGTAACTGTTAATTTGGTAAAATGTTAACCGCTTTACGGTTCTCATACAAAAATAAAAATAATTATATTTAAGGGCTACCATACAAAACTAAGACCGATTTTTTTTGTCAGACTTATGCGTGTGGGGTGTCTATGGAGAGGTCTTTTAAAATGATATAGAGTTTCGTAAAACAGAAGTGGCAAAATGGGCGTCCCCCCCCCCATCTAACTTCTAAACTAAGCTAGTGTAAATTTAGAAAAAAAAGTTGTAGATCTTAACAAATACTTTCAACGAAAATTGGTTTGGACAGGATCGAACAAGAAGTTTCTGAGATAAAGCACGTTTACACAACCGCAAACATGACTTTGTTCTTCATACAAACACTATGAAAAACAAAGTTATGTTTGCTGTCAACAAAATATTGTGGTATTTTAGCTTAGTGAAAGTAAGTTGATCCCTAATTCAGTTAAAGTTGGCACGGAACCCTCGGTCCGCGAGTCAGACTCGCACTTAGCCGGTTTTTTTAGACACCGCTGTCATCAATTCAGGTCCATTCCCCCTACTTCGCTCTTTGCAAAATTGTAACCGTTTAGCATTGGTAATTTAATGGGGAAATCAAATTATTATTAATGGATATTTTATGTTATTAAGAATTATGAATTAATGAGTTATTATTCATTTGTTGAAATGTTAAGTAATGTATGACTATGATTATTTTAATAAATTATTGTGAAATGTATACTATGTTTACTTATTTAATCTTTTTTAATCTGTTTTTCGCATCTATCGAATTGAATATTAGTCTGTAAGGGTGGATGTATAGAGGAAATAAATAATGAAAACGAAATTTAAAAAATCCTATGTTTCTGATTTCCATAACACAAGTGTATTAGCTACTTACGTTGGGATCAGAGCAATGTATGTGATCGGTGTCCAATATTTATTTAATCCATAAAATCATGCAATTTGCGATAAAAATTATCACTTAATCTAGAGGCAAGACAATATTTAGTTAACCATATTTGGTACTAAAAAATCGCCAAAGAAGTTTATGATAGCTTGAGACACAGGAATTGATTCCTTGTCTGACACTGCTTATTAAAAGTGAAATCTGTAGTATTATTTTAATGTAGTGTCAAAACACTATGAAAACAAACATATACCGTTTTTGTCAGTGACATCCAACTCAGGGATGATTTATTTATATGTAGACACAATGAAAACAAATATATACCGTTTTGGTCAGTGACATCCAACGCAGGGATGATAATAATGAGTTATGCTTATTCCAACAAAAATGTTTTCTTTAAATTGTATTGCCAGTGTCAGGAAAATGCTTAACGTCCTACATGTCTACTTCAAGCTCCAACGTATAGACTAACATTGGCTGAATAAAATGCATTTACTATGGCTGTGAAGGTATTTAACGCATTACCAGAGGATGTCAGAGGTATGACGGGATCCTTATTTTAAATAAAGTTACATTTGTGGTAAATTGACAATACTTTTTATAAACTTGATGAATATTTTATTTGTTAGAAGTATAATTAATCCAATTTCGATTATTTTTATCTCGTTTTATCAATTTAATATTTTTACGCTAACTAATGTAGCAAATTTTGGTGAACTTGAATGTTTTATCTAAGGCCTTTGTTGTAACTTACACCCAAAATTACGCTAATAAACGCATTTGTATTTGGAAGTTTAATAAAAGAAAACCTCTTCACAACACCCAAAAAAGAATAAAAACTAATGTGAAAACTCGCACTCTTGTACGTAAAAAAAGTCGTATCGTGTAGCTCGCGCGTACCTACGAAATACTACGCCGTAGCTAGTAAGCTACGAAGCGGCGACCTGGTAGTGGTAGTTTTGACTCGCTCGCGAGTATCGCAATAAAAAAATGAATTTGTGGGTTTTACCATACATGTTTTTGGCATCAGTATCGTTTGTACAACCACCCAGTCGTTTGTCGCTGACCAAAACAACACCCTGTAAGTATCCAAAGGCGTTCATAAATAAGTATTTTTTATGCTCAAGAAACCCGTGCTAAGCGCCAAAAAACTTCTCGATTCCCAGCCAAAATCACATCAAGAAACAAAGCAAAGGAAGACCTCCTTTATTACACTCCGGGTAATAAAACTTAGTCTTACCGAGAGAGGCCTATTGTCCGAATATGTCTAGACTCAATTCCAGTCAGATTTATTTAGTAAAGTGTGTTATTTATGTTTGTTGACGTGTATTGTATTGTTTGACGGTTTTTTCGGTCTGGTGGTTAAGCTATGTTTATCGTTAGATCGTATTTCGGAAGGGACGAATAGAATCTGGGATCTAGATAAGCTTTCAAACGTGTGATAAGTTTTGTAAGTGTATTTATGATTGTAAAATAATTTTAGATAACAATAAAAACTATCAAATGCTTGTTCAATTTTAGAAACCCTTTGTAGATTTCATTTGGAAGCTTCGTCATAGTTGCCTGTAAATCTACCAGGTAGCGCTCAAAACATGCTAAGACCAAGTTGGTGTATTCTTGTATTTCTTCATCATCATCATTATCAGCCAAAGGACGTCCACTGCTGAACATAGGCCTCCCTCACGGCTTTCCACAGCGAACAATCACTAACGGTCTGCATCCAGTTTGATCCTGCGATCTTTACAAGGTCGTCTGTCCATCTTGTTGGTGGACGTCCTACGCTGCGTCTTTGGTCGAAGGGTCTCCAAGGGTGCATTTGTTGATTAAGAAGAATTTTTGAATTAATAATGGTTTGAATTTTTAAAAAAATACATTTTTACTTAAAACGACAAATATACTACGTTATACTACTACTCAAGCGAATGTGAACGAGACACAATGCAAATTCTATTGTTATGCGGTTGCCTGCAACCGCTCGGGTGTTGAAGCATTAAAAGGATATTTAGCGCCCCAGAAAATCAGGAAATTGAAATAGTCTACGCGAAATGTCAAATATTTTGTATCAGACGACGCCCGCAGGAAGACAAACTCTGTCCTATTGGTCAACGTATGCATCAAAGCCCCATTTATTTTCTAAAAACATATTAAAAAGTGTAAATCAAAAGAGACCTTAAAAATAGTCGGCTAAAAGCTATCTCCATAATATATTTGAAACTGATTATGTTCACGTTATAAATTACTACCCATTTGTTAGTACGAGAAATGAATTTGAATAAAGTAGATTTAACTAATGCGTTTTTCAGTCTGAGTTTTCTAATCTAGATATTTTGAGACTGAGAAGAGTTATGGGCAGAAACGAAATCAATGACTTTGCATTAAGACTTATTAATATTTGTACTTCATGATTTGTGATTGGTGTCCAAAATGCCACCGACGCCGTCCCGTCATTATATTCGTGCCAAAGACAAATCCAAAGTAAAAATCATGAAAATCGGTCAACCCGTTCTGAAGTTGAATGTGGTGGTTACATAACACGGCATTTCAATTAGTTCTAGTCGCTTCGGAGATTAGCCCGTATAACCAGACAGACTAACAGAGAAACAGAAAATTATAAAAAACATATATTAGTTAATATTCTATCTGACGAAGCGTTTGGTGTAGTGTTTAGCGCCCCTGCATTTATTTTAAATTTCATGCACAAACAAACGGTACACATGGCGGACTTAATGCTAAAAGCATTCTCTACCAGTCAACCATAGGTCTTAACAGAGAAAATACAAATAATAAAGTGATAGAGTGACAAAAGAAAAAGTGTGACGTTAATAATTACGAAATATATTCAAAACAATAATAAACATACATACTACTATGCCGGCCGTCGCGGGTTCGAATCCCGCAAGGGGCACATTTTGTTTGGTAAGCACAAAATAACTATCATTTATACCTAAGTCATGGATGTTTATATGTATTTTAATATTTATAGGAGACGCCCTCGTCAAAAGTTGTCTGGTATTCGTAACACAAGGAAGAAAATTCCTTACTTCGAAACCACGACAATCGGTGTGTTGTCTGGCGCATATTTATCTATTCATTTGACTTCTTACATCCCCCGGACTTGTTTTTAACCGACTTCAAAAAAGGAGGAGGTTATCAATTCGACTGTAGGTTTTTTTTTATCATTTTTTTTTTGTATGTATGTTACCTCATATCTCAGTCGTTTGTCGACCGAATCGAAAAATTTTTTCGCCTACTTAGTGGGTGTACCTTCTAGTTGGTCCCATTTTTTCCATTTTGGGATCTGATGATGGGATCTTGTTGTAATTGAGGGAAACCCTCAAATTTTAAAGGCACGTACAGTGTTTCTTTACTAGAATCTTAATGTTGACGTGTTGTTACGTGTGATAGTCAACATCTTGTGGGGCTGAGCTGATGGTGGAACTCCTTAACGATTAGGAGTTCAGTAATTATAATGACGGAACTTATGATAGTTAATTTGTAGCTTCTTAAAAAATAGAATCAAAAGGTGCATTTCCCCCCCCCCCTCTTATGTAATCACTGAAAATGAAGAAAAAAAATAAACTTTAAAAAAAAGTAAAAACCGACTTCAAAACCAAAATGCACTAAAAAGTATTAAATAAACTCTTCACCATTAAAAGGAAAGGAATCCGTTTTAGGCAAACAATTTCTTTTTGGAGTCGGTGCCATCACTTTGACCATCAAGCATCAACTATCACAGCACCGACTCCAAAAAGAAATTGTTTGCCTAAAACGGATTCCTTTCCTTTTAATGGTGAAGAGTTTATTTAATACTTTTTAGTGCATTTTGGTTTTGAAGTCGGTTTTTACTTTTTTTTTAAGTTTATTTTTAGCATTTTCTTTTACTGTACAGAAATTCATCCTCGATATTTTTATTATTTGTATTGATGTCATCATCATCATCATTATCAGCCAGAGAACGTCCATTGCTGAACATAGGCCTCCCCCACGGCTTTCCACAGCGACCGATCACTAGCGGTATGCATCCAGTTTGATCCTATGGTCTTTATAAGGTCGTCTGTCCATCTTGTTGGTGGACGTCCCACGCTGCGTCTCTGGTCGAAGGGTCTCCAATCTAGAACTTTCCTGCCCCAACGGCCATCAGTTCTTCGCGCTATGTGCCCTGCCCATTGCCACTTGAGCTTACTGATTCTCAAGGCTATGTCCGTTACCTTAGTTCTTCTAGGTATCTCCTCATTTCTGATTCGATCCCGTAGAGAAACAGCATAGCCCTCTTCATCGCTCGTTGTGTTATTTTGAGCTTCATTATAGTGCCCATAGTTCTTACTATACTATACTGTGATCCGAAACATGGTCTCTTGACCATGTTTCGGATCCGTATGTCATTCATCACTGGTAAAACACACTGGTTGAAGACTTTCGTCTTCAGATACTGAGGTAGATGAGATGAGAAGACACTCTTGCGCGATTTCCCGAACGCGGCCCAACCGAGTTGGATTCGTCGATTAGCCTCTTTCTCGAAGTTGGACCTACCTAATTGGATCACTTGTCCCAGGTAGACGTACTTGTCGACAACTTCGAGAGTTGAGTTTCCAACGGATACTGGAGTGGGTACGACAAGGGAGTTCGACATAATTTTCGTCTTTTCCATGTTCATTTTCAGACCCACTTGTTGGGATACTCGGTCGAGGTCTTCGAGCATAGTGCCAAGATCGTCCAGCGTCTTTGCCACAACGTCTATATCATCGGCAAATCGGAGGTGTGTGATGTATTCGCCATTAACATTGATGCCGATTCCTTCCCATTCCAGAAGTTTGAAGGCGTCTTCCAATGCCGCTGTGAACAGTTTCGGAGATATAACATCTTCCTGTCTCACACCTCTCCGCAATGGAATCGCCCTCGTGTTCTGCTTCTGTACTCGGACCGACATGGTGGCGTTATTGTAAAGGCACTTTAACACCTCTATATACCTATAGTCTATGTGGCACCGCTGCAGAGACTGAAGCACCGCCCAAGTTTCGATCGAATCAAAGGCCTTCTCATAGTCCACAAACGCTAAGCTTAAAGGCATATTATACTCCTCTGACTTCTGTATAATAATAATATAATCTAATATATAAAATTCTCGTGTCACAGTTTTAGTTGCCAAACTCCTCCGAAACGGGTTGACCGATTTTGATGAAATTTTATATGCGTATTCAGTAGGTCTGAGAATCGGCCAACATTTATTTTTCATCCCCCTAAGTGTTAGGGGTAGTCCACCCCTAAATCTTTTTATTTATTTTTTGGATAAAATTTTTATTTCTATTTTTTATGATACAACATACAAAAATACATACAACCCTCAATTTTCACCCTTCTACGATCAACCCTTATTTTTTAATAGCCATTTTAGTAATTTAAGGGTGAAACAAAATTCGCTGGGAATGCTTAACTTTTAAAATTACGGGACTCGGCGGGACGGGGCTGAGGCGGGACGGGGCTGGGGCGGTACGGGGCTGGGGCGGGACGGGGCTGGGGTGGGACGGGGCTGGGGGCGAAACAAAGATCACTGGGTCCGCTAGTATAATATAATATTAGACACCAATCACATACATTGCTCTGATCCCAAAGTAATTAGCCATGCACTTGTGTTATGGAAATCAGACACAACGGTGGTACCACAACACCCAGACCCAAGACAATATAGCACATTTTTGATTTCTATATTGACCCGACCGGGAATCGAACCCGGGACCTCGGAGCGGCGACGCTTTGAAACCAGCGTGCTTAGCCACTACACCACGGAGGTCGTCTTATAATTTGCCTTAGCGTATGTATGTGGTCTACGGTACTATAGCCTTTTCGGAAACCGGCTTGTTCGGGAGGCTGGAAGTCATCAAGCCTACGTAAATTGATTGATGTAAAGAAATGGAATAAATAACGAAGAAAGATAATATTTTTCGTACTAGAGCAATGTCTGTGGTTAGTGTCAAATCATGGGGAGAGGCGATGTGTGTGAAAATCTATAACAAGATCCCGAATGAACTCAAAGTGTTAAATAACTTCCTATTTAAAAAAAACGATTGGCTGAATGGCTTAGTGAAAAAAATTGTGTTAGGGAATTTATTGACAACCACTAGATTTAAGTGACTTATTTTTTAATTATTATTCAATGAAATTTGATTTCAAGCACTGTAAACGATTTGCATGCTATTTTATTAGCGAAAAATGAGAACCTTATACTGTCTGTCATATCAATTTATAGCATGTTTTGAGCAAATAAACGATTTATGATTATGATTAACAAAGCAACAAACAACAGGAACTTTTCACGCCTACTTTCAAGCCATTGGAATTTCTTCGTAGCCAGGATCTGTCTAAAAAGCTCAAACACATTTTCTTGTTGATGCATGATCTTTTAAGCTTACGTTTATCAATAGTCGACGCATATCATGCACCGACTTCAAATGACTTTGTTTCTTCTAAACAGAGGGCAAATGCGTTATTTTGAGCTATTTAGTCAGATTTTGACGGAGGTTATTTTTTAAAAATGATTTTTAGGTTTTAACCTATATCTCAAAAACTAATAGTCCGATTTTAATGAAACTTACACTGTGCCCTAAGTAAAAAAAAAACTAGTTGAACATAGAAATAATCATCTCGCTATGCCTTCTCGTATTTGAGAAATCCGTGGACAAACATAGAAGCATACATACATAACATACATAAGCTCATTATTTCTTTACCCAAAGGTTGTCTGGAAGAGATCGCTTATAGCGACAAGACCACCTAAATTGTACATTTTCTCGAAATGTTATTGTTATTTACCTTTCTGGCGTGTAATAAAGAGTTATCTATCTATTTATAACGCACAGGTATAAGTCGTAAACAATTAACATTTTGAGTCCAATGGTGTATCCACGCCTGGCGGCCATGGCGCTCATGTTGCAACGGCCGCAGCGGCTTTTTACCACGCTTTTATTAGCTTGGGTTGTATGTATGTATGTATGTATGTATGTATGTATGTATGTATGTATGTATGTATGTATGTATGTATGTATGTATGTATGTATGTAATGGAATCTTTGAGCATAAATTTGACCAATTTCCAGAAGTTTGATTAATTTGAAACTTTGCACACGTATCAAGGACCGATGACAATGCAATTATATAATAACAGTTTCTCAATATCCTTATAAGGACCGCCAGGATTAATAAATTCTTTTGTGAATCCTCTGTAAGGGAGTAAGAAAGATAGAGCTATCGCGTGTCGCATGTCCGCAAATAATTAATTGAAACATCGAACTAAAGAATGAAAAATAGATTATAGTTTAAAAAAACTACTCTGCTACTGTGCTTGATATATTAAATGTTGCACCCCACGCTTTTTACTCTGAATTGAATTATTCTCTAACTCTTGTTGTAATTAAAAATTATTTTGTACTTTTTAGTTCGGTTAGCTATAAAGCGTGTTTTTTTAAACTATATTTTTTCTCTGATGTCTGACAGTTATTGACATACGCCGTCGGCAAGCCACCGCGCGGTGTAGATACACCTTAAGGTTTTGAAGTTCATAGTTTATAAATCATTTATAGTTCTGAGTAATTGTCAAATTCGAAAGTCCATTAAAGACTTCTTTGATGCACAAATAAAGTAAAAGAGTATACAAAACCTAAAGAAGTCATAAAAACAGTAAAAAAAAAACACATTGCGCAAAGAAAAAGTCGCAGACGACTATTTTAATGAAAGAAAAGCATCAAAAGAGGAACAAAAGAATCACATTATTCTTTAGTCAATAAAAACTTTTATTAAACCGTTATCTTTACAGCGAATTTAAACTGTAAACATTTCCTCCACTCTGTGAGGATACGAAAAACTTTTTTACAGCCATTAAAAAATGCGTCACGTTTTCCTTAACCCTCAATAAACCGTGAAATATTATTATAAGTAACAAAAACATCGTCATATTTTTATTTCGAATAAAAAAATATTTGAGAACGCATCCATTCATGCTCAGCGTATCAAATCACAACTTTTTTTTGTAAAATCTTTTTTTAATTGTTTTTTATTTTCGACTCTTCATCTTTAACATGAAGGTTTAATCTCGCCTAGCAAGTAATGGAGTTAAGGCATTTTACACATGAATGAGATGTATAATTTGGAATAATGTTATAATGGATATATAAGGGTTTTAATACGTCTGTTTAGCATCAGAGGACCGGAAGATGGCGCGGGGCAAAGTAATCTGGTTGTCTGGTAAATATATTTTAATATTATTTTATTTTTTATAGTCCCCCTAGCCGATTTTGACTACGGCCAGTCACAACTACTTACCGACTGCGGGGGACATATTATAGTGCACAAGTGTGTGCGCAAACACAGGTGCACTCTCTATTCCTTTCACTCTCATAGCCCGATGGATCAGCAATCTGACACGGCCGGAGAGAGATCAGGTACAGGACCAACGGCTTGACGTGCTTTTCCGGGGCACGGGGGTGAAACACCGTCAGCTACCAAACTCCGGGCTTCCCTGAGAATTTCTGTGCTAAAAACCCAGGTAAGTATTTTTAGCCCGACCCGGGGATCGAACCTGGGACCTCTGGCGCAACCCTCCAACCGCTGCGCCACCGAGGCAGTTAAACCCATATTATTTTATTTCATACATATAATATGAAAAGTAATACAATTCGTAACAGCACATAACTATCTGCCTGGCCTCAACATTTAATTAATCATTTTCATTAATTTACAAAAGTAGGAAGTAAAAAGTCCGTCATTTGACAACAAAAATCGTGTCTGCTGCACCCAATGGTTGACTGGTAGAGAATGCTTTAAGCAATAAGTCCACCATTTATACTTTAGTTTTGTAAGTGCAATCAAGAATAAAATAAATAAATAAATGACGTCATAGTTTCAAATCGTCTTAACAAATAGTTTGGACAACTATTATAAAGTTCGTTAACGACGGGTAGGTATAGTTTAAAGGCCTATTGACTTTGTCTATTTGTATTTATTTATTAAAACCTATACTATCATTACAGAATTTATTACCAAATGCGACAGTTTAGCCTATATGCTTATTTAAATCACAAAGTATTACATAAAGTTACTATTGAATTAATTATTATAACAAATAACTTTTCGTATCATACTGCCTAACTGGGTGTTGTGGTACCACCGTTGTGTCTGATTTCATAACACAAGTGCATTGGCTACTTACTTTGGGATCAGAGCAATGTATGTGATTGGTGTCCAATATTTCTTTAACTGCTACTTTGTGCGACAACATCGCCACAAACTATTAACTATGAAATGATACATGACTGGCTATCACAACGAAAAGTAATTAAACCAAAATTATTTCAATGAAGTATAGAATTATCAATTTTTACTTATTAATAAAACGCGGCTACGTAAGTTTAGAACTAAAATTGCTAGAGATATGGTGACAGAAGTCCTCAAATGTTGTTTTTTTGGTCGCTTCGAGCGTTGTCATGGATTCCTCCACCACCTAATTCACATACGGCGAATTGACTAAGATCATAAAGTCAAAATAAAGCATCCAAAAATTCAATTTTAACACATAAATAAAAGGTCCTTACGATTTATTTATACACATTTTATTCCCATCTTAGCGTTTCGAAAAATCTTTAATTAATCATCTTTAAGATAAATTCTTGTTAACTCTCAAACAAGTAATACTGTGTTAAGCAATTTAACTTAACTTTATCCAAAGTGCAATATTTGCTACAACTCTGACTGAGTTTAAACTTGGCCAAGCTTATTCGCAACTGTTGCTTAAACCTAACTTTGCTGTGGAGTTGTCAATCTATTCACAAATTTATTTATAGGTTTTTATGCTTTGATTTTAAATTAGATAGACCAAAATGACATTTAGTGAGTGACCACTTTTTCTTTTAAAGTAGTGATAAAGTAAATAATCGTTGTTTTTATGTGATTATAATTAAATATCTGTATTTTGAATCTGCGATGTGTCTGTGTGTCTCCATGGTGCAAGTCGTAGTCTTCGTAAGTCATATTCTGCGATCGGACTCAAGGACTTCGCCCGCTACATTTCATTAGTTAATGAAATGAAATGCGTATGATCTATGATATTTCAAAGTTCAATTTGTAGAAGTCTATACAAAAAAGTAGCAACTGTTTATAATTACTTTCATTTCACAAATATCATCTGCTATTCATGAACTGTTCCATGCCTACTCCGAAACCAGACGATTGGTGTGTTGTCTGGCGCATTTTTACTTATTGATATATTATCGACATTACTAATTCATTGTCGTCGTACATAACTAGTCATTAAAATATTTGTGTGACAGACGGTCAATCAAATTATCAATTCGATGATTATTCAATTAGTTAAGTGCAAAAGAAACAATGGATATTTTTATAGTGTGATCGAGTCTCATAACACTAAAGGAATGTCTTATCAACTGATGTTTCTTCCTGAATAGATGAATGCTAAATAAGAAACATGGGCCTTCAATTTGATTATGTTTTTTCTATTTATTTTGTTAAGGACGATGTTTGACTATGCTTTGACAAAAAGTGGACTTGATGCCTTAAAGAATTTGCTACTAGCTACATCTGTGGGGTTTGCACAATGAGGTTAATGAATGTTTCAAATGCGGGACATCTCGTTCGAAAAATATTTGAAGAGCCAGAATACGGTGCAATATAAATTTGCTTACTCGGCACTCAAACTATTTAACGTTCTTTGGTATACGTATTTCATCCATTCGTCAAACGTACTGTCAAATATCGTCAAATACAAACTTCGCAAAATGAAAAAAACAGTAAATTAGGATAAATAAATTTATAAATTATAAATTTTGGACACCAATCACATACATTGCTCTGATCCCAAAGTAAGTAGGCAATGCACTTGTATTATGGAAATCAGACACAACGGCGCTAACACAACACCCAGACTCGAGACAATATAGAAAATTATGATTTCTACATTGACCCAACCGGGAATTAAACCCGGGATCTCGGCGCGGCGGTGCCTTGAAATCCAGCGCTCTCAGCCACTACGGAGGTCATCAAATATGATTGTGATCTTAGCCAATTGAGCACTTCAACGAACTTTCCAATGTGTATCTTACAATTCCAAGCATCTAAGGCACTGAGTATATCAAAACTCGTCCATACCTTTGACCACTAGTACCCTTTTCTAAACCAAACCCTTTTTTTCCAGTTCTAATCCTGGGCTCAGCCCTAGGCCAGCCATTACCCGACCCACAGTGCCCCTGCGCGGACCCATGTGACCCGTGCGCCGCGCCCCCCAACCCGTGTGACTGTGGGGACGTGCAGGAAGTGGCCCCTTGTGACCCGTGTGCGCCGCTGATCAACTACGCCTATGGGCAGGCACCTCAAGGTT
This sequence comes from Pyrausta purpuralis, assembly GCA_963924145.1. Taxonomy (NCBI): domain Eukaryota; kingdom Metazoa; phylum Arthropoda; class Insecta; order Lepidoptera; family Crambidae; genus Pyrausta; species Pyrausta purpuralis. The sequence continues at coordinate 3,382,877 of OZ001670.1, read as the reverse complement.
TGTGTTGACTTTCTATCTGTAACCATGTGACCCGTGTGACCCGTGCACTGCGCCTCCCAACCCGTGTGACTGTGGGGACGTGCAGGAAGTGGCCCCTTGTGACCCGTGTGCGCCACTGATCAACTAGTCTATGGGCAGGCACCTCAAAGTTTGTGTTGACTCTCTATCTGTGTCTGGACCCATGTGACCCGTGCGCCGGGGCCCTCAACTAGTGTGACTGTGGGGACGTGCAGGAAGTGGCCCCTTGTGACCCGTGTGCGCCGCTGATCAACTACGCCTATGGGCAGGCACCTCAAGGTTTGTGTTGACTTTCTATCTGTATCCATGTGACCTGTGTGACCCATGCGTCACGCCCCTCAACTAAAGTGACTGTGGGGACGTGCAGGAAGTGGCCCTTAGTGACCCGTGTGCGCCACTGATCAACTAGTCTATGGGCAGGCACCTCAAAGTTTGTGTTGACTTTCTATCTGTATCCATGTGACCCGTATGATTCGTGCGCCGCGCCTCTGAAGCTGTGCGTACTCTCTTTCTCTTTCACTATCTCTCCGACTCTCACTCTATTTATAACACTCGCACACTCTGGCTCTGTGACTGTTATGCTCATTACCTTTCATGTCTGCTCTTCATTTCTCAATGCATGCTCATTTACCCGAATATTTCTCTTATTATTTGTATCCCTCACACATTCTTTAACTATTTCCGTACCTCTCATGATCACTCACTCTTACTATCTCTCTTACTCTGATTATTAGTCAATCACAGTTAGTATTATTTATTTATTATATTTGTTTATCTCTCTGACACAAACACACTCTTAACTTATCAGAATTGTGATCAGGTCTGATACTTTTTTTTCTATTGCTTCATTCGATTTTCAATATCCAAGTCGTTGCAATCGCTGATGGTACAGGCTGATGCAGAACGTATTTGTAGTGCTATGTTATTATCTTTCTCTCACTCAACCACTCTTTCCCAGGACAACTGATCATCAAACCCGGCCGCTTACGCTTCCCGACGCCCAGCCCGATCATCGTGCGACCAGGCCAGATCAGGCCACCGAAGCCTGCGCAGATCTGGGTCCGACCAGCCAGGATACAGCCGCCAGATCTACCACCAATCACGGTCAGACCACCGCCAGTGAATGTGCCGCAACCACCACCGATCACTATCAGGTATGTTTGTGGACCTTTGAATTTGAGATGTTGTTTGATGAGATGGTGATTTTGGATATCAAATTCGGATACTGCATGTCTGAGACCTAGGACTAGCCCACCAAATCAGTAAGCTCAAGTGGCGATGGGCAGGACATAGAAGAACAGATGGCCGTTTGGCCATTAAATTTCTAGATAGGAGACCAAAACAGCAGCGAAGGACGTTCACCGACAAGATGGCAGCAGACGACCTCGTTAAGATCGCAAGATCACTCTGGATGCAGACCGCTCGCCTAGTTACCGTATGGAAAACCTTAGGAGCGGACTATTCCCAGCAGTGGACGCGCCTGATGATGATAATGAAGAGACGGATTTCTAGTTGGTAGTTTTAGAGGTTTTTTATTATAATGCCGTATTATTTTGGTCGTTTTCATGAGTGTCTCTGAAAGATTTGTTAACGGACCTCTTACGAAAGGAGCAAATAAAATACATTTATTCCATTCTACCTCTCAAAATCTGTTTAATGCCTTCATTCCTTCCCCAAATTGCAGGCAGCTTGAGACACGCAAAGGAAAATATGATGTCAAAATACCCTTCTTTATAAACTACTTCTTATCTTTATCACATCTTCTTCTTCACAGACCAGCACCAGTGCCCGTGCCGCAGCCACAACCAATAGTCGTCAGGCCCCCACCAGTCAACGTACCAAGGCAAGGGCCAATCAGGGTGAGTTTTATTTCTTGATAATTATTTTATAAAAGTTCCTACTGTATAAATAGCTCTCTAATACAGGCACCTACATGCCTAGAAGAGAACCTTAAACCTATACTTACTTATTGTTCCATCATGTACGAACCACAGCACGTCAAGGTAAACACTAGGGTATCTTATACAGTTGTAATAAGGTCTAGTTTGCAACAAAAGTGGTTAACCTGATGTGCTGACCCCTGTACAAAAGAAGTAACAACTGCAAACGAGCATTATGATCCTCTCAGATTCTGCTAAATAAGTGAAGAGAGAGGTAGGAATCTATGTTGTGATACTATGTACATGTTGTAAAAAAACAGAAGTCCGGTGAGCCGCCCAGTCTGATATGTCTCCAGGGCTGAGGCCTCAAACCAAGATTGTACCTTTTTCGTGTTTAAGAGAGAAAGCGATTATGTCGTCAATATCAACAAAATCATTATTGAAAAGCATAATTTTGATAGATCCAAGAGTCAAATTTGAGCATGGCATTGGTTTATGCCATGTTGGTGTCTTGTTGCTAAGACATGTTTCTGAAATCCGATTTAACTCAAAGGATAGTGAAAATAACCATAGTAAAAATGCCTATCTGATCCTAGCTTCTACAAACGGGAAGACTGTTATATTCTTTAAAAAAAGGTCTCATGATTTCGGAGTGCCAATCATCACAATTTCTTTAGTGAAAGCAATCTCTACATTCACATATTATTGCTCTGTATTTGTAAACCTAGAATATATTTCTGTACTTGTAGAACTTCTCGATCTCCCTCAAAACCTCTGCTTTCGTCGACGCTATACTGCCGTCCTCTGTCTTAAGCTTTGCTAACAAGCTGTGCCCAATAGACATGTTCCTTGAAAACACTTTAGAGCCTTGGTTCAGTTCTATTTACATATATTACTTGATTATTGTTGTACATCGGATATTGTTGCTTCTTTTAAGTTCTAATTTTCATCATTCTCCTGCACCCTTTAAAATCTTTCTGCATGAACTAAAGGTACGACTGGGAGAGAATGCTTTTAGCATTAAGTGCACCTTTTGTACACTGGTATCTTTGCAATAAAGTTTTTTAAATTAGTGAATACACCTTTGGGAAGACTGTGTTTAGCAGTGGACATCTTTCAGCTGATAATGATGATGATGTTCTGTATTCACTGACTCTATTCTATCTTCCACAGATCCAACCACCCCAGGTGACCCCGCCACGCCCAGAGGCTCTGATCGTAAAGCCGCCCAAGATCATCGTGCCCTCACCCCCCGTCATCGTCTTCCAACCGAGCGTCCAGCCCTGCAGCTTCAGGACCATCGGAGGCGCTTCCATCTGCCCCTACAGAGGACAACTGCCAAGCAACAACAACCCGTGTCCATGCCCCATTCCGGACCCCTGCAACCAACCGGACCCTTGCCAGCAGGACCCGTGTCAGCAAATAGATCCGTGCCAACAAATCGACCCTTGCCAGCAGCCTTGTAACCCGTGCATACCTTGCAATCCATGCTCGTAATATATAGGCAGTATATGTATATATATATATCTTAGTATAGCTACGTTTGTAAATATTGGATGATTGGAAATAAAGTGCGGGTGTTTTTTGCATATATTTTTTGTGTTTTGTGTTCGTCACCTAAATCATATCTTAGACTACAGTTGAAAGAATTGTTTCATACAAGTAGATAACACTTTTAAACTAATAACTCACAAAAGGTTGGAAATTTGGGATTCAGAATAAAGGAAAAACAAGAATTTTTCAAATATATACAATTTATTGCCAATCAAATAAATACATAACAATTTTGAATTTATATAACATTTTTTTTGCAATCTAGATATACAACAACGTATCTAAAATCCTAATAATTTGTATAAATCTATCACAATTTATTAAATTAAATACACGAATGTTTTGTAAAAGCTGCCGAATTTTTGATACAAACTAAAACAGATGAACTATTTGCGAGAAATTTGTAATAATGCTGTACATCTAAATGTTTTTTTATATGCTTGATTTAAAGAGACCAGTGGAATCAGTAGCCAATGACGCAGCGTTGGTTATTATTAGTACTTGAGTTATTGTCATAAACTTGGAACATGGGTAGAAGCCCCCTTCCTATAATCGTGTTCGAGGTGTTAGAAGAACTGGAGGAGGACTGGTTGTTCAAAAAAAAGGACGGCCTAAAGGGCCGAGGCCAAGGCCAAGACCACCATAAGCTAGGTTGGGGGCAGTCTCGCAGACGGTCGCGGAACCAAGCCCTCCCAGACCACCAAGTCCTCCCAGAGCTCCAATGCCTCCTAGACCTCCTAATCCAACTCCGAGTCCACCATAACCTCCCAAACCACCGAGATATCCAAGTCCTAGGTTAGGAGCGGATTCGCAGACAGTCGTTGCGCCTAAACCTCCAAGTCCAAGACCTCCGAGGCCTCCTAATCCGACTCCATACCCTCCTAAACCTCCCAAACCTCCCAAGCCCAGACCTACATTAGGAACGGTCTCGCATACAGTAGCTTGTCCAAGTCCTCCCAAACCACCAAGGCCATAAGCACCAAGACCGCCGACAGGGTATCCCAGACCAAGACCAAGGCCTCCTAATCCTAGCCCACCATAGCCTAGGTTAGGAGCGGACTCGCATACTGTTGTCTGTCCACCGAGAGCTCCCAAACCACCGAATCCTAATCCTCCAACTCCCAATCCAAGTCCACCGAAACCTAGGTTAGGAGCAGATTCGCATACAGTTGTCTGACCGCCAAGAGCTCCCAAGCCTCCTAATCCTCCGAGACCGAGGCCTCCGTAACCTAAACCGCCGAAGCCAAGGTTGGGGGCGCTTTCGCAGACGGTGGTGGCTCCGAAACCTCCTGGCAATCCTCCGTATAGCCCGTAGGGAAGGTTGGGCTCTGTCTCACATACTGTGGTAGCCCCGAACGGGTTGCAGTATGCGGTGCTAAGGAGAGCTGGAATGAGAAAGGAATTAATAGTATTTTAAATTGGCACATCCCTATTAAATATTATGTATTGAATATTATAACATTCGTTTGAAAAGATAAATGAGCATGTTTTCTTTTTTACGCTTGTTTGGATGTGAATAAATTAATCTGAATTTGAAAGAGCAATCCCAAACCTTTTTAAACTTATATCATAGGTGTCAAAAGTTATTCATGTACTATTGAAACTTCAACAACTATCAAATCAATAGCAAATAATAATGAATTATTAATCAGATACAAAGAGGTATTGTAATTTAGTAAGATTCCCCTTCATTATTCATATTCTTATAATTTTACCGTTATATTTTTACTTATTGATTTTAATCAGAATTCAACCTAATGTGCAAAGGTTTTATTTTAATAAATATGTTATTTAGAAGGCTTTGCGTGTGATTGAACTACCTTACAAACGCCTCTCTATTTTAAATTGAGTACATTATTATAAATGAGTTATATTAAATAAATGTTATTCATGAAACTGTAATGCGTAAAATGAAAAAGGTATCCCATTCTCATGAATAAAAAACAAATAAGATAATCGATCATATCAAGTCAGCTGACCAAATTCTGATGAGATTTATAATATTCCAAGCAAGACTTTGGAATTATTTGTCACATTGCTTTTGAACGAAAATAAATGATTGATTAATTAGAAGAAAGAAGTAACGAGATACAAAACAATGTATTTTTAGTTAGTTAAATTGTTAATGCCAAGTAAAATTGTATAATTATAAAGATGAGGGCATTTTCTATTCAATTGTTTTTTATCATACTGTTTTTCATAATCATTCATCGAATTGCTCTGATGAAACCATAAATAAGTATCCTCTTTCAAGTTTGCTATATTATTTATTAGTAACGCAATGAAGTAGGTAAAATTTCACTTCTTTTGTTATAAGTACTACAGAACAGACAACAAATAAGTACTCCTTTGTAATAAATATAATGCATTATAATTTAGCCCATTTAGTGCCGACTACTCGGGCCCGAGTGCGTGAGAACAGTTCTAACGGCCTCTACTACTTTGCGCCTTAGTTTATGGTGACATCATTTTAAAGGGCTTAACAAAATTAACTTTAATCTTTGTCGGTGGTGATCCTGTTGCTTAAGTACAATTCTTTGTATGGGATAGGACCAACATCGAAAACCCATTTTTAGGGTTGCGTAGCCGAACGGCAAAAAACGGAACCCTTATAGTTTCGTCAAGTCTGTCTATCTGTCCGCCCGTATGTCACAGCCACTTTATTCTGTAACTATAAGCATCACACTGTTGAAATTTGGAAGGAAGATGTATCCTGTTAACCGCTTACGATTTTTATTCACAAAATAGCTAGCAAAATAATTAGCTCTTTATTTGTCTGTTTTATACAAAATACTCGTAAGTGGTTTTTCTTTGGGATTACGATGTTGGTTCCATACAAAAATTTGTTGTATTTGAGCATTAGAATTAGCCCAGGAAGAAAGGAATGCAGTTATTTTGATAAATATAATAGCAATCAGATCAGTGTGCTTAGCTACCAGAGCATGCTGAGTTCCGATCACTCAAATCTGAGTGTCTATGTTTTTTTTTATAAACTTAGAAATTGCGGTTCCTTGGGACATTTTTCGTATTTTTTAAGGTACTGAAAGCGTGATATAATGAATTCAAATGCATAAATGAAATAAATATTAAAATTGACTTACCAACAAAGGTGAGGGTAGTTTTGAATGCCATGTTTCTTTCTCCCTACGGTCTATGCTCAGAAACTTCAACAGTCCCAGTATTTATACGGAAAATTTTAATTTCTTTTGTTTTTCTCATCTTTACGGTATACATCCATGGACGATATCTTTAAAAACATTTCGTCTTAATTAAGAAATGTTTGGCATATAACAATTTTGTTTTTACGAGATGAAATTAAAAATTCTTAGAATTCAAACGTTGTGAGTATGTAGTTTAAGAATTTGAAAATATATTTTGGCAGTAATATTAGGAGGTAAAATATATTTACAATAAAAAAATGTAATAACTGTAAGGTCGGATTTTTTCAATGTCGTCATATAATTTGGAAATATTCGTCATATAAAATACAATACGCCTAATTTGAAAACGTCACAGCTATTTTTCCGTAATCATTATGTGAATGTCATTTTAAAATCGGACGTTTTATACTTATTCAGAGACGATTTTACGAACGTCAGATTTGGAATATTCGTCGAAAACAATAAATAAATAAATATAGGATAACAATCACATGCATTGCTCGGATTCCAAATAAAGTAGCTAATGCTCTTGTGTTATGGAAATCAGACACAACGGTGGTACCACTACACCACCGAGGTCGTCACAATGCAAATCGCCTATTTCGAAATCGTCACCTTTGCAGTTGGGTCGGATGTCCACTGACAAGATGGACAGACGACCTTGTAAAGATCGCAGGCTAAAACTGGATGCAGACCGCTTGTGACCGGTCGCTGTGGAAAACTGTGGAGGAGACCTATGTTCGGCAGTGGACGTACTTTGGCTGATAAAGATGAATGATGATGATAATGAAACCTTTGCAGTATTAAGGAATCGTTTTTAGGCATAGCTTTCCATCGCTATCAATTAAGAACACTTACCTCAGTAAAATAAACCCACGTTTCTTACCTGTAACAAAAAGAAATATTTAGTAAAACTATTGCCTGAAACACTATGATATATATAGTTATATTTAACTGCCTCGGTGACGCAGCGGTAAGTGAGTCGCACTTTAAGCGACGGCTGCCCCAGAGATCCCGGGTTCAATCCTCAGGTCGGGCCAAAAATATATACCTGGGTTTTTCTGTTCAGAAATTCCCAGGGTACCCCGGAGTGTTTCACTCCTGTACCTCAGAAAAGCACGTAAAGCCGTTGGTCCTTTAGTATCTTTTGTACAACCACCCCGGAGTCGCTCGTTGCTGACCAAAAAAACACTCTTTTTGTCAAAACTAAGCGTGCGTCTTTAAACAGGTCTTTTTACAAAATACTTCTAGTTTAAAAGTAACAGGGGGCCCCCATTTTACCACTTTGAAACATCTATCTCTCAAACGTTAGACTTTTAGAGAATACAATTAGATTCCTTAAATCGTTTTATTGAGTGATAGACGTTTTAAAGTGGTAAAATGGGTCTCCCAGTTACTTTAAAACTAAGCGAGTATACATTTTGAAAGAATGACATGATGAAGATCTTTACAAATACCTTCAATGAAAATTGGTTTGATCGAAATCAAAGTTTTTGAGATAGCACATTTTCAACAACCGCAAACATAACATTGTTCTTCATACAAGCACTGTGAAATACAAAGTTATATTTACTATTAACATAATATTGTGGTTGGCTAAAGATCCCTAATTCAGTATAAGTTGGCACGGAACCCTCCGTGCGCGAGTCCGACTCGCACTGGGCCGGTTTTTAATACATTATGTCCGTTCGTACTAACTTTTTTTGTGTAAACTGAATAAATGAAACTAACCAAATAAAAGTAAGACGTAATGGAACTTAACCAAGACCCAAAGCTACAAGCCAACCTCACCATTACACGGTGCGTCCTGTTTCAACAGAAGAGACATACCCTGGCGACCGACCGATGATGGGATAACCATCCAACAAAAGGCGCAGTTAAATGTTGAGCTGTGTCGGGCAGTAACGTCACACCTACAAGAGACTGCGTCTCTGCGCTCACCATCCCGCCTGCCAAGCGTGTTGAGTATTGGCAAATACCCCCCTAACATGGTAGGACATAAAAATCCTAGGCCCCCAGTCTCAGGCAGCCCCGCTATTCCTGACTCCGGTAGCGGTCTCGGTAACGGCGGTGCAGGGGGTCAAAGGAATCCCGGGGGCGATCGCGCTAGCACCCAACGACAACTGGCCCTGGTAACTTATAACGCGTGCACACTGAGGACAGACGAGAAGTTGCTCGAGCTGGAGGAAGAATTGAGCAGGTTACACTGAGACATAATGGGTTTATCAGAAGTCCGTAGAGAGGGCGAGGACACGATAACTCTGAAGTCTGGCAACCTGCTCTTCTACCGGGACCAAAATCCCTGCTGGTTTTTGGCCACGGGTCCCTCGTTAACAACATTGTAATCATCGAGAGTGTGTCGAGCAGGGTGATATACCTAATACTGAGAATAATCGACAGGTATTCTCTGAAGGCCATACATGTATATGCACCGACCTCGAAACACCCGGATGAAGAGGTGAAGGAAATGTATGAGGACGTAAGTATAGCCATAAACACTTTCAAAACCTATTTCAATGTTGTTATGGGGAACTTCAACGAAAAACTCGGAAAGCAAGGCGAGGATGAGTTGAAAGTTGGACCTTTTGGATATGGTCATAGAAACGCCAGGGGAAATAGGCTGGCCGACATTCTGAAAAAGTAGGAACTCCTTGCGATGAACTCTTTCTTCCAGAAGCCGCCTCAAAGGAAATGGACCTGGTTGAGTCCGGATGGCACCACGAGAAATGAGATGGACTTCATCATGACCATTAAGAGACGAATATTCAATGATGTCTCCGTGATCAACAGAGTAAAGACCGGCAGTGATTACCGAATGGTTCGAGACATGTTGAATATAAAAATGTCAAATTGGAAAGGTCCCACTGGATGAAATCCTAGAGCTTTCAACTCGAGTTGTCAAACCTCTTTGATTGCCTAGAGAATTGTGTATCGAAAGACGAAATAAACAACGGGTTTGTGGAAACTTTCCAAACGGTGGGGCCTAAGTTTTTTAGACCTGGCCGTAAAACAGACCTAAAAATTCTTGGTCCACAGTCTCGACCTTATGGCAGAACGTCAGTCCATGGCACTGAAGACCTCCGTTAATGCTGAAACCTGCAGGCAGCTTAATAGACGAACATGGAAGTCCCTACGACACAACATAACTTGGTTTAACACAAATAGTGTTAAAGAAACGATAGAGTGGAACCAAGGCTCCAAAGTGTTTGCAAGGGACATGTCTATTGGGCAAAGCCTGTTGACGAAACTTAATAATTATTAACTTAAACGGAGGATGATATTGTGGCGTTGACGAAAGCTGAGGTTTTGAGGGAGATCGAAAAGTTCTATGGGCAGTTGTACAACTCAGTTGCCAAACGCGTTGATAGCTCAGTCAGAGACCCAAGAGCTATCCTGTCCCGACACTACACCGAAGACATCCCGGACATCAGTCTCGTAAATAAATAACTCATAAATGTGGAACCATTATTTTACAACGTAACATTAGCATCTGTCAAATTACCGTCCGAAATTATTAGAATATTGATGAAAACACTTATGGCCATTCCATATATCCAATCTATCACATTCTATCTCATCTGTGGTTTTACATAAATAAATAATTATTGGACACCAATCACACACATTGCTCTGATCCCAAAGAAAGTCGCTAGTGCACTTGTGTTCTGGAAATCAGAAACAACGGTGGTACCACAACACCCAGACCTGAGACAATGGCAGAAAGTTCTGATTTCTACATTGACCTGACCGGGAATCGAACCTGGGACTGGAGCGGCAACGCCTTCAAACCCAGTGTGCTTATCCACTACACCACGGAGGTCGTTAAAAGAGATAGAATGCTTATCTACCTTTAGACTTTTTGTCTCTTTAAAACTATTGGTAATACGAAATATTATCTCCAGTTGAGTATACCTTGGACTAAACTTTGCATATAGGAATGACCATTAGCCAGAATAGTTTGTAACGTTTAATTTTATAAGGAAAAATAATAATAATAAAACAGGTGAACTTTTAATTAGTCCACCTACTTTAATGGTAGATTATCACGAGATAGAGAAAAATAGAGTAACAAAAATATGGTTGGGCATATCATCACGATTCCTGGTCATTCTCCTGGCGCGTTCCCTATTTGGGGGCGCCTCCTTATGCTTAATCGCCACGTGGCGCGTTCTAAATGACGTCATTACAATATATATTTTTTCAGCAACAAATTCAGACAGGTTTCAAAACCATCCCAAGTCTCAATTCTTGGAACTATAAACAAAAAAGTTAATTCTTTTCGCGTGTTACAAAACGGAATTAAAACTGATAATGTACCGCGAAAATTTTCCATGTTCTGATGTGAATTTCCGAGATGTTTTGATTGGAAGGTTCACATTGGTGGTATATTAAGTCCAATTCAATGTACTAGTGATTTCCCGTGCGAAAACGTGGCTTAGAGAGCGACTATGCTGAAATTACTATGCATTGTCCTAATTGGTGGTAAGATTTTGTATATAATTACTGTATTTTTGTGTATATCCTGATATAATTCTATATAATAAGATTCACGTGTCATTTCCATATTGTATATTTCAAATCGAGTGTATATAAATCAATATATTAACGATATATTATGAAAAATATAATGCGACATAAATTTTCAAATGGCACGCCGATTTAAAGTCATTTATTGAAAACATATCGGTTAAAAGTTTATAAACTTTAAAACCGATAAAGTAAAGAATGTCACAGCTATTTAAGAAATACAAAGTAACACAAGCGTGTATTTTCTATAACACTTTTTAATTTGCTATGGTTTCATGGCGTCGCCGTTCCGATCTTAAGGTTGTTTCCCGAACGAGTCAATGTAAAAATCATATTCATTCTTAAAGGTTCTGGATGGTATCACCGTTGTTACTGATTTTCATAACACAAGCGCATTTGCTACTTTCTTTGTGATTAGAGCAATATATGTGATTGATGTCCAATACTATTTATTGATTTTTCACTGTTGTCTCTGAAAGATTTTTCAGTATATTTAAAATCTTTTAAAGTCAACTCACTTTTATAATTGATGTCTAGGAACATTCCCCAAAAGTTTTAAAGATCAAAGGTACGGAAAATGCACCAATATTTAATCAAGTTTAGCAATAACAGTCCCTTTTCTTCGATTTTGGTTAAAAAGTTTAATCTACTCGTAAAATCTCATTTTGAGTTACTAAAACCGTATAAATTAAACCGTTTTGCTTTCTTCATCCCTTTTCAAAATGTTTTTGTTCTATGCCTCTATATTCTCGATAACCTTCGTGGTGTTGTGGCTAAGCACGCGGGGTTTCAAGGCGTCGCTGCTCCGGAGGTCTCGAGTTCGATTTCCGGTCGGGTCAATGTATAAATCGCAATTTTCTATAAACCCTTGGGTTTGGGTGTTTTGGTACCATCCCGTTGCGTCTGATATCCATAACACAAGTTTATTGGCTACTCAATGTATGTGATTGGTGTCCAAATTTTTTTTCTTAAGTCAAAATAGAATATGGATACTCGTATTTGTAGAAAATTAAATAATAACACTTTTGTATATATTTAGTTAGTTTCATCATCATCATCATCATAATCAGCCAAAGGACGTCCACTGCTGAACATAGGCCTCCCCCACGGCTTTCCACAGCGACCGATCACCAGCGGTCTGCATCCAGTTTGATCCTGCGATCATTATAAGCACGTCTGTCCATCTTGTTGGTTGACGTCCCACGCTGCGTCTCTGGTCGAAAGGTCTCCAATCTAGAACTTTCCTGCCCCAACGGCCATCAGTTCTTCGCGCTATGTGCCCCGCCCACTGCCACTTAAGCTTACTGATTCTCAAGGCTATGTCCGTTACCTTGGTTCTTCTACGTATCTCTTCGTTTCTGATTCGATCTCGTAGAGAAACACCGAGCATAGCCCGCTCCATCGCTCGTTGTGTAATTTTGAGCTTCATTATAAGGCCCATAGTAAGAGACCACGTTTCGGATCCGTATGTCATCACAGGTAACACACACTGATTGAAGACTTTCGTCTTCAGACACTGAGGTAATTGAGACGAGAAGACGCTCTTGCGCAGTTTCCCGAACGCTGCCCAGCCGAGTTGGATTCGTCGATTGACCTCTTTCTCAAAGTTGGACCTACCCAATTGGATCACTTGTCCCAGGTAGACGTACTCGTCGACAACTTCGAGAATTGAGTTCCCAATGGATACTGGAGTGGGTACAACAAGGGAACTCGAAATAATTTTCGTCTTCTCCATGTTCATTTTAAGACCCACTTGTTGGGATACTCGGTCGAGGTCTTCGAGCCAAGATCATCCAGCGTCTTTGCCACAACGACTATGTCATCGGCAAACCGAAGGTGTGTTATGTATTCGCCATTGACGGAGATGCCGAATCCTTCCCATTCCAGGAGCTTGAAGGCGTCTTCCAATGCCGCTGTAAACAGTTTCGGAGATATAACATCGCCCTGTCTTACACCTCTTCGCAATGGAATCGCCCTCGTATTCTGTTCCTGTACTCGGACCGACATGGTGGCGTTGTTATATAAACACTTTAACACCTCTATGTACCTATAGTCTATGTGACACCGCTGAAGAGACCGAAGCACCGCCCAAGTTTCGATCGAATCAAAGGCCTTCTCATAGTCCACAAAAGCTAAACATAGAGGCATATTATACTCCTTGGACTTCTGTATAAAATGCCTTAGCGTATGAATTTGGTCTATGGTACTGTAGCCTTTTCGGAATCCGGCTTGTTTGGGAGGCTGGAAGTCATCAAAGCTACGTGCGAGACGATTCGTGATGACCCTTGAGAACAGCTTGTAGACATGGCTCAGGAGTGAGATGGGTCTATAGTTCTTCAATAAGGTTTTGTCTCCTTTTTTGAAAAACAACACCACCACACTCCTGTTCCATGCCTCAGGCGTGATGCCCTCCAGCAGAACGAAATTAAAGAGTCTCTGAAGGACTTTAAGTACCGGTGTTCCACCCGCTTTCAGGAGCTCTGCTGTGATTCCGTCCTCGCCAGGTGCCTTATTGTTTTTAAGCTGTTTCAGGGCCATCCTAATCTCGTAGAGGCTGATGTCCGGGATGTCTTCAGTGTAGTGTCGGGTCAGGATAGCTCGTGGGCCTCCGGTCGAGCTATCAACGGGTTTGGCTACTGAGGTGTACAACTGCCCATAGAACCTTTCGATCTCCCTCAAAACCTCTGCTTTCGTCGACGCTACACTGCCGTCCTCCGTCTTAAGCTTCGTCAACAGGCTTTGCCCAATAGACATGTCCCTTGCAAACACTATGGAGCCTTGGTTCCGCTCTATCGTTTCTTTAACACTATTCGTGTTAAAAGGAACGAATGTCATGTCGCAGAGACTTAAATATTTGTCTATTAAGCTGCCTGTAGGTTTGAGCATTAACGGAGGTCTGCAGTGCCATAGATCGACGTTCTGCCATTAGGCCGAGAGTGTGGACCGAGAGTTTTTGAGGTCTATTTTTACGGCCAGGTCTAAACTTAGATCCGACCGTTTGGACAGTTTCCACAAACCCGTTGTTTATTTCGTCCACTGATACGCAATTCTCTAGGCAATCAAAGCGATTTGACAACTCGAGTTGAGAGCTCTCGGGATTTTGGATATGGGCACGAGTAGGTCGGAGCGTGGACTTCATCAAGCGGGACCTTTCCAATTTGACGTTTATATTTAATATGCCTCGGACCATACGGTGATCACTACCGGTTTTTACCCTGTTGATCACGGAGACATCATTGAATAACCGTCTCTTGGTGGTCATGATGAAGTCTATCTCATTTCTCGTCTTGCCATCCGGACTCAGCCAGGTCCATTTCCTTTGAGGCGGCTTCTGGAAGAAAAAGTTTATCGCAAAGAGTCCCTCCTTCTCCAGCCTATTTCCCCTGGCGTTCCTTTGACCATATCCAAAAGGTCCCACTTTCAACTCATCCTCGCCTCGCTTGCCGAGTTTTGCGTTGAAGTCCCCCATAACAACAGTGAAATAGGTTTTGGAAGTGTGTATGGCTCTACTTACGTTCTCATACATTTCCTCCACCTCTTCATCCGGGTGGTTCGAGGTCGATGCATATACCTGTATGACCTTCAGCGAATACCTTTCGGTTATTCTGAGTATAAGGTATATCACCCTGTTCGACACAATCTCGATGGTTACGATGTTGTTTACGAGGGACCTGTGGACAAGAAACCCAACACCACCTTGGGACTTTTGGTCACCCTCCCGGTAGAAGAAAAGGTTGCCAGACTTCAGAGTTATCGTGTCCTCGCCCTCTCTACGGACTTCTGATAAACCCACTATGTGCCAGTGTAACCTGCTCAATTCTTCCTCCAGCTCGAGCAACTTCTCGTCTGTCCTCAGTGTGCACGCGTTATAAGTTACCAGGGCCAGTTGTCGTGGGGGTGGTAGCGAGATCGCCTCCGGGGATTCCTGCCCCGCCGTTACCGTGACCGCTACCGGAATCAGGAATAGCGGGGCTGCCGGAGACTGGGGGCCTGGTTTTTTGTGTCCTACCATTTAGGGGGTACTTGCCAGTACTCGCCACGCTTGGCAGGCGGGCGCAGAGGCGCAGTATCTTTTAAGTGTGACGCTGCTGCCCATCACAGCTCAACATTTTACTGCGCCTTTTGTTGGATGGTTATCCCGCCATCGGTCGGTCGCCAGAGCCTCGTCTGTTGAAACAGGACGCACCGCGTGAAGGTGAGGTTGGCTTGAAGCTTTGGGTCTCGGTTAAGCTCCCTTACGTCCCCTTATTTAGTTAGTTTAGGTTAGATTTATTTCTTGATTTTATTATTTTATTGTTTTTGTATATATAAGTTATATAACAGTAAGTCGTTAGAACATCATCATTATCATTCACGATTATCAACTTAGGGGTTTTCCTCCCAAGTTTTATGGATAAATAAGTGGGATAGGATTTTTTAGGAGTTTAATTTGTTTAGGGGTATTTTAGGATTATTCTAAATATACAATATTCTAAATATAACAAAACAACAACACGGGTTACGAGGGTGTGCCTATCTTATGTAGAAAGGTCGAAGGGTCTTTAATCTACAACATCATCTATACAATGGAGTGGGGGAGGGGGGCGTACATGAAACTACGTTATTTTAGTAAGCCTAAAAAAATGTTTTAATGTCTTTGGATAGGTCTTTTAAATGACATTGAGCTTTCTAAAACCATTTTCTCTAAAGTCTAACGTTTGTGAGATAGACGCTTCCAAAGTAGTAAAATGGGCGTCGTCTCCATCTAACTTTTCAAATCAAATCAAATCTTAATTTTTTACTAAGTTTTTAAAATAATAATAATGTAGGTACTTAAGACTTAGTAACCGCTAAGGTATTGCAAATAGTTATACATATATTGCATACTACGTAACAATAGAACTTATTTAGATTATTAATATGTAGATTTTCTTTTAGGGACCCTGTCCATTTATGCTTCGTCCAAAGGTTTTACCGGTTGAGAGCTCCTTAAGGCGTTAAACCACCTTTTTTGCGTTTGGTTGTGCAATTAATTGCACAATTGTATAAATAAATATAAAAATTTAGCTGCCCAAATTTTGTACGATAAAAAGAAAAGTAAAGTTAGCCTGTAACATCCCACAGCTGGGCAAAGGCTTACCTCAACTATGAGGTAGTTTGAGTCATACTCCACCACTTAGTGCGGGTTGGTGGAGGGGTGATTGCAAGGCAAGCGACTAACCCTGCTGGCGGATTTTATCAAACCGCCCCATAAGGCCTCTGACTAGGCTTAACTACTAATATCAACCGATATTAGCCGGGACCAACGGCTTAACGTGCACCGAGCACCTTAACCTTGTACGATATAAACTTTATTTTCTCGTTCCAGGTCTCCTCCTACCAGCCTCAGCCAGACCTAGTCTCGGCATCGGTTACGACTCAGAAACAGGCCGCACCATCTTCAAATACAACCTGACTCCTCGACTACCGCATTTGTCATTCACGCCTGGATCAGATGCTGAGAGTGAATATTCCGCTGGGACCTTTAATTTTCGGTGGTGATAGTACGGAGAACCTGTGTTGAGTGAGGTAGAAATTAGAACAGTGTATGTTAATAAATCATAATCTTAGGAGACCGTCACAATAATACCAGGTTATTAAAAGAATGGACCTGTCACTGTGCGATGACGAAAAAAAACCGGCCAAATGCGAGTCCGACTCGCGCACTGAGGGTTTCGTGCCAACTTTAACTAAATTAGAGAATCCATTTAGCTTAAATATCACAATATTTTGTTGACAGCAAATATAACTTTGTTTTTCACTGTCTTTGAATGAAGAACAAAGTTATGTTTGCGGTTGTTGAAAATTGCTTTATCTCAAAAACTTCTCTTTCGATCCCGTCCAAACCAATTTTCGTTGAAAGTGTTTTTTAAGATCTACATTCTATTTTTTTTTTTTCAAAATTTACACTCGCTTAGTTTAGAAGTTAGATGGGGGGGGGACGCCCATTTTGCCACTTTGAAGCGTCTAGCTATGAAACGTTAGACTTTAAAAGAAAATGATTTTAGACCTATCTATAGACTTTAAAAGAAAATGGTTTTAAAAACCTCCATTTGATTTTAAAGTCCTATCCATAGACACCCCACACGCATAGGTTTGACTAAAAAATATATTTCAGTTTTACTTTCATGTATGGGAGCCCCCCCTAAAATATTACATATTTTTATTTTTTGTATAAGAATTATAAAGCGGTTAACAGGATACATCTTCCTACCAAATTTCAACAGTATGATCCTTATAGTTACAAAATAAAGTGGCTGTGACATACGGACGGACATAGACATTAAACATCACAGTGTTGAAATATGGTAGGAAAATGTATCCTGCTAACCGCTTTACGATTCTTATATAAAAATAAAAAATAAGGATATTTAAGGGGGCTCCACATGAACCTAAAACTGAAAAATATTTTTTTTGTCAAACCTATGCGTGTGGGGTGTCTATGGATAGGACTTTAAAATCAAATGGAGGTTTTTAAAACCATTTTCTTTTAAAGTCTAACATTTGATAGATAGACACTTCAAAAGTGGTAAAATGGGAGCCCTCTAACTACCAAATTAAGCAAGTGTTAATTTTGAAAAAAATACATGACGGTAAGTACATTTTTATAAAAACTTTCTACGAATATTGGTTTGAACGGGATCAAACTAGTAGTTTCTGCGTTAAAGCACATTTCCAATACCCGCAAACATAACTTTGTTATTCATACAAACACTATGAAAAACAAAGTTATATTTACTGTCAACAAAATATTGTGGTATTTTGGCTTAGACATGACATGCATGACAGGTCTATTTTTATGATAACATTAACACATTAATTATACACTGAGTACCTAAGTACTCCCCCGTTTATTTAGTTTTGAAACTGATCCTTACTAATTTTGGGAAAATTCAAATTCCTTTAAAATCTCGAGTACATATGCAGAACTTTATAAGACTGCAGCTTAAATAAACTCCTGTGTAGTGAATGCACAATATGAAGTTGTCAATATTTGAGGATTAACATATTAAATTATTTACAATCCTTTTCGCCATTCAACTGTTTTTGTAGCAATCTAGTTGAGGTATTAAGTAACTGCATTGCTTTTTTTACCTCTCAATAAAAACGGACCAGAAACTTTATTCATAACAAACAAAAAAAATAAAGCTAAGACATGCAACATAAAAAATAACTTAATATCTACCTATTCAAAAAAGAGTTCTATCTCAATCAATGTTCTGTTTTATTTTAGATTTGTCATTAGTTTTTTTTGTCACCTAGAGATGGTGCTCTCGTAAAAATGTACTACAGATTATTGGCAGAGCCCATACAGATTTTATAGCAGAGGATAACTGTTTTCTCTGAGTCTCGTTAAAACTAATACCTACAGTAGACTCTCCCACGCTATCTATTAATATAAATGCTGTAAATACCTGAAATTGAGAAATGAAACTACTCATAGATTTTATTTTTACCATTTGTAGTACAATCCAAAGAGCGGAATGTGAACTTTATTTACAAAAGTATATTTTTTTTTATTGACGTGTCAAAGCCCAGAGGTCAGGTTTAAAGGAGTGAGTGATGGAAAAGTTAAGCAAAAATTTTTTTTTAAATCTATGTATATTAAATAGTGTGTTTTTTGTTTAAGCCAAGAATAATGGACATCAGCACCCTCTGTTCCTGTTAAGCCGATATTTTTTATAAAACACAGGTGTTTTTGGATGGTGAAAAATAAGTGTATTTTAGAATATTTTAATTTAAATAACAACTAATTTGAAATCAAATAAACAAATGGTTTGAAGACATTGTTATGAAGCAAAAAAAAATGAAATTTGATATGTTAACCTGAGATTAAGTAAAATAAATGTATTCATAAATTGTTTTGCTTTATTATTTAATTATAAGGACATTTCCAGGCAACAAAAGTCTTAATTTTTTTTATAAAAAAACAATACTTCCACTCTTTTGCTGTAAAAGAGTGGTAGTCTACCCGCATCTATGTTTCTAACAGTCTACAGCCCTGTTATTAAAAAAAAGGCGTGAACAGGTTGCTTTTAAGTGAGCTTGCTTTATCGCCGTCACTGTCTATGCCTTGTCTGGCATAGTCTAGGAGATAAGAGCTAACCAATCTATACTAATACTAGCGGACCCGGTGAACTTTGTTTCACCCCCAGCCCCGTCCCGCCCCAGCCCCAACCCGCCGAGTCCCGTAATTTTAAAAGTTAAGCATTCTCACCGAATTTTGTTTTGCCCTTAAATTACTAAAATGGCTATTAAAAAATAAGTGTTTATCGTAGAGGGGTGAAAATTGAGAATTGTATGTATTTTTGTATGTTGTATCATAAAAAAATAGAAATTAAAATTTTTGTCTAAAAAATAAAAAAATTGGGGTGGACTACCCCTAACATTTATGGGGATGAAAAATAAATGTTGGCCGATTCTCATAGATACCGGATAAGCACAAAAAATTTCATCAAAATCGGTCAAGCCGTTTC
Source organism: Pyrausta purpuralis (assembly GCA_963924145.1). Taxonomy (NCBI): domain Eukaryota; kingdom Metazoa; phylum Arthropoda; class Insecta; order Lepidoptera; family Crambidae; genus Pyrausta; species Pyrausta purpuralis. The sequence goes on along the minus strand of OZ001670.1, from coordinate 3,363,242 downwards.
GGAGGAGTATGGCAACGAAAACTGTGACACGACAATTTTATATATTAGATTATAAAGCTGAAGAGTTTGTTTTTTTGAACGCGCTAATCTTAGGAACTACTGGATCGATTTGAAAAAATATTTTTGTGTTGGATAGCTTATTTATTAAGTACGGCATTCGGCTACATAAAACAGCAAGCTGCGGCGGAAGGGGAGGAAGCAATCTCAAAACGGCAGGACAAAATCGCGGGGGACCGCTAGTATCGTATAAAACAAAAAAATATTAGACAGTGAACGAGAAACACATATACAGGGTGTTGTTTTGGTCAGTGACATCCAATTAAGGGATGATATTATGAGTTATGCTTCTTCTAAAAAAAATTTTTCTTTAAGTTCTAAGCAAGTTTTATACAAGAAAACCTCTTCACAACATTAAAAAAAATTACAATGACGAATGGGAAAACGTACACCCTAGCGCGTAGCTAGCGCTTATCTATGAAATACTACGCCGTAGCTAGTAAGCTACGAAGAGGCTACCTGGTGTTGGTAGTTTTTACTCGATCGCTGTACCGCATAAAAAAATGATTTTGTGGGATTTTTCGATTTCAAAAAAAATTTTTTTTTTTGGTATCAGCATCGTTTGTACAGCCACTACTGAGTCGCTCGTCTCTGACCAAAACAACACGCTCTATAAATACGAGTATTTATTGAAAACAAGACTACTGTAACACATTACCTAGGATACATTATTTAATTCAATAGATGTTACACAATGCTATATCGTTTTGGAAACAACAACCAATGGAGGAATTAACTATGGGTCCTACAATAGAAAATTTCTGTGTTGTCGGCACCCGATGGTTCTTACAAAATTGCGACGGATGACGAAACAATCAGCAAATAGTGTAGAACAGATATAACGGGCTATATTACCATAGAACACATCCATACGCTTATGCAGATAATACAGAAGTCAGAGGAGTATAATATGCCTCTATGCTTAGCGTTTGTGGATTATGAGAAGGCCTTCAACCTGATTTGATCGCAACTTGGGCGGTGCTCCAGTCTCTGAAGCGGTACCACATAGACTACAGGTATATGGTGGTACTTTACAATAACGCCACAATGTTGGTCGGTGTGCAGAAGCAGAACCCGAGGGCGATTCCACTGCGGAGAGGTGTGAGACAGAAAGAAAGAAAGAAAGAAAGAAAATACATTTATTGTGATAGTGATATTGTTTATACAGGGAGATGTTATATCTCCGAAACTGTTCACAGCGGCATTGAAAGACGCCTTCAAACTTCTGGAATGGAAAGGAATCGGCATCGATTTGCTGATGATATAGTCGTTGTGGCAAAGACGCTGGACGATCTTGGCACTATGCTCGAAGAACTTGACCGAGTCTCCCAACAAGTGGGTCTTAAAATGAACATGGAAAAGACGAAAATTATGTCCCGTAAAGTTATCTATGTATGTAGTATGTAGTATATCTTGTTGTACCCACTCCAGTATCCATTGGGAACTCAACTCTCGAAGTTGTTGACGAGTACGTCTACCTGGGGCAAGTGATCCAATTGGATACGTCCAACTTCGAGAAAGAGATCAATCGGCGAATCCAACTCGGATGGGCAGCGTTCGGTAAATTACTCAAGAGTGTCTTCTCATCTCATCTACCTCAGTGTCTAAAGACGAAAGTCTTCAAACAGTGTGTGTTGCCAGTGGTTGAAGACATTACATACATACGGATTTCGAAGACATTTCGGACATACGGATCCGAAACATGGTCTCTAACTATGGGCCTCATTAAGAAGCTTAAAATCACACAACGTTCTAGAAAGTTCTTCATTGGAGACCCTTCGACCAAAGATGCAGCGTAGGACGTCCACCGACAAGATGGACAGACGATCTTACAAAGATCGCAGGATCAAACTGGATTCATACCGCTAGTTACCCGGAGCTGTGGAAAGCCGTGGGGGAGGACTATGTTTAGCAGTGGACTTCATTTGGCCGATAATGATGAATGATGATAAGATATAACTGACACTACGAAGATCCTGGGCTCGATTCCCAAATGGTGGCAATCCACGAACAAATACTTCGTTCCTCTTAGGAGAAAAACAGATGTTTGTGTACTAAGAAAGCACCGAAAATACAAGGATCAATTTCTAGCACTTATATTCTTATTGAGTCTAGGTCCAATATTCTAGACCTGAATTTTGTAGATACACAGCAACCCCGAATCCAATTTAGTATTAACTAATGATACATCAGCTCGCAGTAGCTCTCTGCATTTTATTAATAACTAACGGACCCAGCGAACACTGTATTACTCCCGGCACCGTTATTTGACGGTGACTAATCAAAGTAAAAATCATGAAAATCGGTCCAGCCGCTCATTTTTTTTTAGTTATGATTTCTTAGTAATGAGTCTTATACTCATTAGGATATCCTTTCGCAAACTTTGATAGAACTTACTTTGCAAAAATTTTATATAATAATGTCCGAATCATTGGTACTATCTTTTTTACTAATCGGTTGGATAATTTAAAATGACTTTTGTAAGCTCAAGCGACACCTAATCTTTTCATTAAAGATACATAAGCTTCAGACTAACGCCTGGGTTCATTTACAGAATATTAAATGCTTATGTACTATATGGGTACGTATAAGTCACTTATAAAATGACAACATCCTAACTACTAATCGTTATTAGTCTCCGATATAACACAAAAAGTTTAAGGCACGTTAAGCTCTCTAAATGAACAACTGCTTTCAAGCTAAACTAAAACGTCATGTACGCAAAATTGATTTATCTTAAAACTATGGTAAAATGACACTGCTTTAATAGTTATTGTGATTTGTTTATTCGAAATTTAGTTATTTTCATTTCTCACATTGTCACGTGCCATCCAACTGGCGAAGTGAGTTTATTAAGCTTTTTTCAGTCTTTTTTTAAGTTCCATAACTTACGTCGTTATTTCCCTAATTCTATCATATATAGATGACGTCATAGTTACTTCCGGCAACTACGAAAATCACAAAGAATTTTATTTGAGGGTTATAGTTACTTAAATTTTTCCTCACTAAGGCAAGAATACACGCGGCATTGATTTAACGTTTTATTCAAATTGTTTAAACACTTAAACAAAACTTGCGAAAACAAAGCACTAAAAAAGGAACCTTTCTTAGCTACATTAAATAAAATCATTTTTATCGTCCACTATTGACGATTGATCGGAAATCAGACGTGACTTGCTTCTCGAGTGTAAAATGAATCAAACAACTCTATTTCTCAAATTATAATAACCTCTAAATTTAGTGCCATAAGCTAACTTTTCGTTTACACGTTGTTTTCTTGTGGGGATATTTAACATTGGGCTTTCTATTAAAAACTCATTTTTTAATAGCCTCAGTTGATCACTGGAGATGACTGCCCTCAGCGTTTTGGGAATAGTCTGTCTCGTAATAAGTAAGTACTTTATTTATTTTTCATCAAAATGTAGAGCTAATATTTTCCATCAAAGTCGGTAAAAAATAGAGGTTCAGTGTAATAACGACGATTTTGACACGAGAATTCAAAGAAAGATACCGATAATCAAAAACGCTGATCATAATTTACGTACTTGCAAGTGAATCATTTATATTTAGTGCAAATAAAATTTGTAGCATTTTTCTGTATTTTGGGCAAAAATATTAATTTAAAATACTATCACTTAGGATTTTTTTTGAATAAAATTATTAATAGTATTCAGTGCAAAATTTTCCTAATACGTTGATTTAGATATAGAAGTGATATTACTCACTGAAAGTTTTATAGTCTTATTAACACTGTTAGTTTGTTTGTAAATATTCTTAACAGATATATATATATATATATATATATATATATATATATATATATATATATATATATATATATATATATATATATATATATATATATATATAGAATAAATGTATGTTTAGAGGTAGAGGCCCGCAGCTGTGTCAGTAACAAATGTTACTTTCATTTTTACACTTCTGCCAAAAGCAAAAAAATGGGTTGACGTAGTCAAGAGGAACCGAGTTTGTATATCCAATACTGGCGGTCCTCCCCAACTGCGTCCGCGCATTTTGAGTTTGCTCCCTCCCCTCGCATCGCTATGTGATGTTTTATAGCTACAGCTGTATAATATTTTTGGTAGGGTTCTGAGGGTTCCGTGCCAACTTTAACTGATTTGAGGAATTCACTTAGCTAAATTACCACAATATTTTGTTGACAGCAAATATAATTTTGCTTTTCATAGTGTTTGTATGAAAAACAAAGTTATGTTTGCGGTTGTTGAAAATATTCTATATATCAGAAACTACTACTTCGATCTCGTTCAAACCAATTTTCGTTGAAAGTATTTGTTAAGATCTACATTACGTATTTTTCTCAAAAATTACACTCGCTTAGTTTAGAAGTTAAAAGGGGTGGGGACGCCCATTTTACCACTTTGGAAGCGTGTAACTCTTAAACGTTAGACTTTAAAAGGAAATGGTTTTAGAAACCTTTATGTCATTTTAAAAGACCTACGCACGCATAGGTTTGAGTAAAAAAAGTTTTTTCAGTTTTTGTTTCATGTATCGGACCCCCCCCCCCTTAAATATCATTATTTTTTATTTTTTGTATAAGAATCTTAAAGCGGTTAATAGAATACACCTTCTTACCGAATTTCAACAGTGTGATGCTTATAGGTACGGAATAAAGTCCGTATGTCACGGACGGACAGACAGACAGACAGACAGACAGACAGACAGACAGACTTGACGAAACTATAAGGGTTCCGTTTTTTGCCATTCGGCTACGGAACCCTAAAAATATATCGTAGTTTGGCCTGTATAGTCTGCGATTATCTCGCGTTTGGTTGAACCTAATTTGATGAGGTTTTTTTATATTTCACAGATCTCGTCTCCTGTCGCCCTTACACTACCTACTGCTCTCTACCATGTCCCTTCACACAGCCTTGTCCGGACCCATTTTGCCAGTCTTGCCAGCCTTGCACCCCATGTCAGCAGCCCAGCCCGGCCCCCCAGCAATGTGTCCCCTCTCAGCCTTACCAGTGTCCTTGCCCCCCGTACCAAAGCTGCTGTACTCCGTACGGAAACCAACCATCACCGTACGCAAGTCCAGCACCGCAGTACGCAAGTCCGGGGTACTATAATCCGTGTCAACCGTGCCCGTATCCGTATATGGCCCCTCAGCCGCTTTGCGTCTGCTGCTGCGTAAGCAAGCCTGCAGATGGTGAGTACACATCCATCATTATCATCATCATGAGCACAATGTTATCCAGTCTAGAATATAGGCCTCCTCCATTCTCAGCCGTGGCGGTCTCGTGCCCGGGTCTCCTCGCCATGACCTGCGTGTCGTCGGATATCATCAGACCATCGTTGGAACGGTCGTCTTTTCCCACTTATGTTGTTCTGAGGTCTCCATTCACTTTTCAGGACTCTTTTTGGCTAGTGGTTGCCATTCGGGCTGTATGTCCAGCCCATTTCTTCTTAGCGATTCTTGTACAAATATACATTCATAAGAAGTTAAGTACAGTTAAGTATCTCATAAATGTCTTACTGCTAAGCATAGTCCTCACCTCAAATATAGATGGTGTGAGCCATACTTCACCACGCGCCTTAATGCGGATTGATGAAGGGATTTTTTTGTAAGTAAGCGATCTTGCTGTTGGATGTTAATCCTAAGCCTCTTATGAGCAGAGAGTTGTTAAATACTATGTGTAGAGAAGCTATGCCAAGCAAAAAATGTGTAGCAAATATTACGACAAGATTCACATCTTGTATTCCTTGAAATTTGTTTTCTGACAAGTGGCCTCAGTTCATGGATCACAAAATTTGTTCGTGGTGCCAGTTCCGTACGCTTGTAGTAGTTTCATGCTTATGGGTGAACTTAACGAAAAATTTTAACTAAATTAAGCCAGCTTCTCATACCTCAGCTGCTTAACACGTGCTCGTGATATGCATCGCTTATATACTCGGAATGGTCGACCGTCCAAACACGACTGTGCCGTAAGTTGCTTAACTTCGGTATCAAATGGTTTAGAATGTTTTTAACACTCACAGTGTCATATTTTTTATTCATAAAGATAAAGGTATCGAACCAGCAACTTGTTGGTTAGCCAAGAAATTATTCTTTACAGAATAAATTCAACTTGGTAAATTACTGCACAATTACATAAACAGACGGGTACGTATCCATAAGAGATCACAAATTTCGCAAGATCGGGCAGACAGACGTTAGCTCAATTGGTAGAGCATTTGGCCCGGTTAGCCAAGAAGTTACTGGTTCGAGTCCCGCCCGTGCGCAAATTTTTGGTTTCTTATTTAATCCTCGGTATCAAAGTTACACAGTATCACTACCAAAGCGCTGCATTCCAGTGGATAAAACGTGTCACCGCTGCCTAACCTAATGCGTTTTGATGTTGCAGCACTCTTGTAGCGGTGAAATCATTGCGTTAGCACAACGCATTGCCCGTGTTGCATTTCTCAATTGATTGTGGAATCGTAGGACGGTTTAATTCAATTTACAGTGCAGCACAGCCGATGCTTCTGCGGCATGCTACTTCGGCGAGACTATTTGACTATTTGCAATTACTTGACCCAGTGTATGTGTGTGTGTGTGTGTGTGTGTGTGTGTGTGTGTGTGTGTGTGTGTGTGTGTGTGTGTGTGTGTGTGTGTATGTGTGTGTGTGTGTGTGTGTGTGTGTGTGTGTGTGTGTGCAATTAGCTACTTACTTTGGGATCAGAGCAATGTATGTGATTGGTGTATAATATTTATTTATTATTATTTTTTATATATTTGTCTTTTTCCCATCACAGACAAAGACAATAAGCCGGACCCCAAGCCGGATAAACCGGACGACAAAAAACCGGTCCCTCCGCCCCAGCCTCCGCCCCAGCCCCCGCCCCAGCCCCCGCTGGACAACAACCGGCGCATGGCTGACGGCAGACGAATGAACTCTCCGGGACTGCTGACGAGCCTGTTCAGCATTCCTGGCGCTATCGCCGACTCTATGCTCAGCGGCGAGATCAGCCTTTAAGAAAAATAAAGTGTGTTGTTTTGAATATACCCAATTGGTTTAAAACTTAAAATCCATGTGACCAGGGGGCAATTCTCTTGCAATTCGTATACGAAAAAAGTTCACCGATCGAATTTTCTTTGTGGAAGAAAAAAAAAAATTTGATTTTTCTAGGTCACGATTTCTATGTATTTATATTTTGTTTGTGCGATAGTTTTTTTACGTGTAGATATTTTACCTGATTATTGAGGTAAATCGGTTAAACTCGCAATCGAATTACCACAAGAAAAAAGTTCGATTGTCGCGAGAATCAGCCTTCAGAAACTAGACCGAGATTAGGAAAACCGGCCAAGTGCCAGTCGGACTCGCACACTTAGGATTCTGTGCCAACTTTATCTGAATTAGAGACCCACTTACTTCCTACCTAAAATACATAGTAAGCTAAAATACCACAATATTTAGGCGACATAGGTTTGACAAAAATATATTTTACTTTTATGTATGTCTTATACACGAACGCATTTTATAGGAGTCAGCAAATCAAATGTTCAGATTGAACAGGCTACGGATTTGTATACACGGAACACGAGGAACGGCAAAAGGCTAGTGTTTGACTTTATACCAAAAAGTGCTCGAATGCATAAAAACAGTTTTTGTATGTGTGTAATAATTTATAATAAGATACCTCAGTTTATAAAGTATCAGTTATTTAATTAATTTAAGAAAATATTACATGAATGGTTAATAATGCGTGGATTCTATTCGGTTCAAGAATTTTTAAATCACAAAGATTAAAAATCGATGACATTTAAATCAATTTATCATAATGTATAATTATTATTCGTCTCTTAATAATAATAATAAAAAATATAATTTTTCAATAAATTTTTGATTGTAGACAGTAAGAAATAGGTTCAGTATTTGCATGCTATTGACAATGGCTGGATAGGCGCTCATTTACTTAACTGGCATCTTCGGTACACCCTATACAACCGCAAATAAACAATATTTCATTTCATTTCATTTCACTTCAACACCCTTCGACAAAAAGCACATAATAGAATGCGTATGGGCAAGATGGTCAGACAACGAGCGAAGCCACACGTTGAACATATGTTGTGTTATCGCAGCGTCGAAGCGTGGCTGCTCCGTTGTTCTACATACAGGTAGTTACATACAGTACGAACGATACTGATGCCAAAATATATATTTACTAGTGGTCCCCCGCGACTTCGTCCGCACGTTTTTCGATTTTTTCTCGCCTTTTAAACCTTCCCTAGACCTCCACGAACATTTCAAGACTAAGATAAGATGAATCCGTTCAGCCGTTTCCGAGTTTTAGTGAGACTAACGAAAAGATTTAATATAGAAAAAAAAACACAAAATCTGTTCATTATTGCGATACTAGCGAGCGAGTCTAAACTACCAACACCAGGTCACCGGTTCGTAGCTTTCTAGTTTCGGCGAAGTACTTATTTGTTTATTGTTGTGAAGAGGTTTTCTGTTATAAAACTAGCATATATATATATTTTTTTAAATAATCATAACTCATGTTATCAATCCTGATTTGAATGTCACAACACCGTAAATCTGAAAGGCGATTACCACGCGGTCCTAATGCCGCACACAAGGCAAAATACATACTTAAGGAGGCCAAAAGTCTCAGATCATTCCCACATTACTTTTAAGGTTGAATTCGACCAAACTCAGGCTTACACGCGCGTTACTATACGATTTTTTTCTCGATTTTATACTCATCATCATTATCAGCCAAAGGACGTCCACTGCTGAACACGGCTTTACACAGTGACCGATCACTAGCGGTCTGCATCCAGTTTGATCCTGCGATTTTTACGAGGTCGTCTGTCCATTTTCTCGGTGAACTTCCTACGCTGGACGCGATTTTATACTCAATAAACTGGAAGTCGTTTTTAGGGTTCCGTAGCCGAATGGCAAAAAAGGAACCCTTATAGTTTCGTCGAGTCTGTCTGTCTGTCTGTCTGTCCGTCCGTATGTCACAGCCATTTTATTCTGTAACTATAAGCATCACACTGTTGAAATTTGGTAGAAGTATGTATCCCGTTAACCGCTTTACGATTCTTATACAAAAAATAAAAAATATGTCATTTAAGAGTGGGCTCCCATACATGAAACTAAAACCAAAAAATTTTTTTAGTCAAACTTATACGTGTGGGGTGTCTATAGATAGGTCTTTAAAAATGACACCGAGGTTTCTAAAACCATTTTCTTTTAAAGTCTAACGTTTCATAGCTAGACGCTTCCAAAGTGGTAAAATGGGCGTCCCCCCCCCATCTGACTTCTAAACTAAGCGAGGGTAAAATTTGAAAAAAAATTATAATGTAGATCTTAACAAATACTTTCAACGAAAATTGGTTCGGACGGAATCGAAAGAAAACTTTTTGAGATATAGCACATTTTCAACAACCGCAAACATAACTTTGTACTTCATACAAATACTATGAAAAGCAAAGTTATATTTGCTGTCAACAAAATATTGTGGATTTTACTAAGTGGAAGTAAGTGGATTCCCAAATTCCGTTAAAGTTGGCACGGAACCCTCAGTGCGCGAGTCCGACTAGCACTTGGCCGGTTTTTGACGTAAAATGTAATAGTAATTACTTACTTAATAACAGAACGAATGATTGAACAATAATACAGTTAAAAAATAATATCCGGCAAATTAATACTGCACCAAAGTAGTTTATGAGTAGTTTGAAAGTAAAAATTGTGTCAACTAAAGAATGTCATATCATATCATACCGTGGGAAAGTATCTAGCTGTCTAGAGTTTTATCACACGGAAGAGAATTTGGAAAGAATACATGATGTAGATTTTTATAAAAACTTTCAATGAAAATTGGTTTGAACAAGATCGAACCAGTAGTTTTTGAGATATAGCACATTTTCAACAACCTTGTTCTTCATACAAACACTTGAAAAACAAAGTTATATTTGCTGTTAACAAAATATTGTAGAATTTTAGATAAGTCGAGGTAAGTGGATTAATTCAGTTAAAGTTGGCACGGAACCCTCAGTGCGTGAGTCCAACTCGCACTTGGCCGGTTTTTTCAATAGTTTTACACGTCGTAACGGTAACGTATCGGCAACGCTTGTGTGGCTTCTCTCTACCTTGTAAAGATCAAAGCAATCGCAATGAAGCTTAAGCTTCAAGCGGCGGACCAGTGAAGACTAGATTCAGATATAGCATAAGTTCAAACTGACACAAGCTATTATACAAAGATCTTAAACCATCTCACTTGCGGAAAACCGCTGTAAACAGCGAACTATGTTTCGCTCGTAGCCCCGTCCCGTCCCGTAATTTCAGAAAGAAAGAATGAAAAAACATTTGTTTGACTCACAGGCTCGTAAACACATATACAATAAACAAACAAACACACACACTTATTAAACATTAACATCGAGTATGAGTCGAAAAGGCACCCTCTCAGCATTAATCGTAGCCGCAAAATGCATGCCGTGATACTGATTTTCAGAAGGTGCCTTGTGGGTAAAATAGATAAAACCCAAAAAAAAAGAATAACATAAAACATATAAAAATAATAAAAACATAATAACACATTCACATTATACGTATAATATAAGAAAAAAATAAGAATAAAATAAAACAGCATCGCAAAATCTTACTTAGCTGCAAGCGCTTGTAAACGCCCTCGTCATTCAAAGCGAAACGGAACGCACTGGCGCGGCGAGTACGCAAAAAAAAGCAAAGCAGTCAGCTAACTTTGTTTTGCCCTGTCCCCATCCCACCCCAGCCCCGTTTAACGGGATAATAAGTATCCTTTGACCTTCTCCTGGTTCTATGCTAGTCTCTTACCAATTTTCAGCTTAATCAGTTCGGCCATTCTTGAGTTATAAATAGTGTAACTAACACGATTTTAGGATTTGTATTACTTCCACATTGCAACTGTTATATTTTTCTGACCTCCCGAATGCGAGAGTGACTAAGCTTAGAAGTAATTTTATGAATGAAAACTGTCAGATACACCTGGGGTGCGATTGTGTAAAGCAATCGTATTCATTTGACAATTCAAAACGTACGGTATGATCTGTCAAACGGCAAAGAACAAAGGGTTTGACAGATCAAACCGTACGTTATGAACTGTCAAATGAATACGATTGCTTTACACAATTCCAGCTCTAATGTTATTGGAAAAACAAGCTTATTTTTACCCGACTGAGATAAACCCCTAAAGAAGCGTACATGTGTTTTAACCGACTGCCTCAGAAAGAGGGTAATGTTTTTACTCATAATATAAATTTCAGCCGGTCTATACAAGCGGCAACTGTTAAGGGTAACGGAAAGAAAAAAGATTTCTTACCGTGACATTTAAATGGCGTGTCTTATTCATTTATACTTTATGATACTTCTATTAATTGTACAAAAGGTGGACTTAACGCAATATGGCGTTCTCTACCAATCATACCTTTGGGCTTACCAGAAATTATGTAAGATGTTTTGTCATTTTCATTGTCCCAATCATTTTGAAACCAGCTCATATTGTTTCATTCATAATAGTCCTTTTAAATATTATGATGAGAGGTACTCGTAGCGCAGTGGTAGCAGCGCTTTGGTAGTGATACCGAAGTGAAGCAACCTACAGCGCGGTCTTTAGATGGGTGACCATTCTGACCATATAAGTGACGTATATCACGAGCATCTCCGTGCTTCGGAAGGCACGTTAACCCGTTGATCCCGGCTAATATCGGTTGATTTTAGTTGTTAAGCCTAGTCAGAGGCCTTATGGGCGGCTTGATAACATCTGACAGCAGGGTTAGTCGCTTGCCTTGCAAACACCCCTCCAATCTGCACTGAGCCCGCGTGGTGGAGTATGGCTCGAACTACCTCATAGTTGAGGCAAGGCATTTGCCCAGCAGTTGGAGGTTACAGGCTAACTTTACTTACTTAAATATTATGAACATTTCAAAAAATCCCTTTTTAGTCACGGTCTAAGAAAACGTGGTAAAAATTAATGTTTTTATTTAATCGGTTCTACTTGCATTCAATCCAGTGAATGCGAAATTAAATCAAGAATGTACGTGTTTAATAACAATTTGGCAAATCCATAATAAAAGATCAATTTTATAAGTGTATCGTGAACCGGACAGTCATGTCATAGCAAATATGATTATAACGTGAAAAATAAAATGTTATTTATTGAAAATAATAACACTCCTGTTTTTTGGTGTCGAAATCAGATTAAGCTATGGAAAAGTGAGTAAACATTTCTTTACTTATGAAAAACAAACAACACGCTTCCGTTTAAATTTACATGTATTTTTTATCAAACACTTGAAAACGCACTAAGCGTATAATTTAAAATAAAATATATTTTCTAAATAATTCAAGCTAAGCACGCTGGGTTCCAATGACTCGCCGTTCCAAGATCCCGAGTTCGAATTCTTGGTCGGATCAACAAAAAAAAAAAAAAACTAAATTGGCTCAGGTCTGAGTGTTGTGGTACCACCGTTGTGTCTGATTTTCTATTACACAAGTGGTTTGGCTACTTTAGGATCAGAGCAATGTATGTGATTGGTGAACAATATTTATTTATTAAAATAAATGTGTATAAAATAATTCATGGCGCTCACTAGCACGCACCGCTTTTTAATATAAATATAGTATGTGCAATAATAATTGCTAGCATAATTTATTTTTTCTTTCCGTGGCTTTTGTTTTAGTTGTGTTGTAATAATAATAATAACACGGTTTAATAGATTTTTATACATTTAAAAACTTTAACACATCCTCTTTTAACATTTTTAATTTTTGTACTGGTTTTTTATACCTAAGTAAATATGTGTTATTATTACAAAAAAAAATAACCGACATTTCACGGTAATTAATAAATAAGGATTATAATATACAATAATTAAATAAGCGCTAGACAACACACAAATCGTTGTTTTGTTAGTCTGAGTTTTGTAAGTTTTTTTGTATGTATGATTTATCACATAAAAATTCTTAAGATATATATTTTTTAAATACAACATGTATTTACCAAAATCTTCTAAAGGCTTTTTTATTTTTTATTTATTTAATCAATATCTTAAGACTAATTACATAAACAACTTTCTGCCAAACTGTAAAACAGTTTATCGGTAGCAGTTCTCGTCGGGTTTTCCTAGGTTTGTCTTTATGACTATACTTGAATACTAGATTAATAAACTTAATTTTGCTGGACATGAAAAATATAGATATATATATTATTTTAACATTAAATAATATCGCAAGAACAAGATGGCCTGAATAAGGTAATAAGTAATATTGGACACCAATAACATACATTGCTCAGTAATTAGCTAATGCACACAACACCCAGACCCGAGACAATATAGAAAATTTTGATTTCTATATTGACCCGACCAGGAATCGAACCCGGGACCTCGTAGCGGCGACGCCTTGAAGCCAGCGTGCTTAACCACTACACCAAGGAGGTCGTCAAAAGGTATATGAAATATGCTTAAAGACTTTCATCTTAATATTTTTAACCGACTTCAAAAAAGGAGGAGGTTATCAATTCGACTGCATGTTTTTTTTTTGTATGTATGTTACCTCATATCTCAGTCGTTTGTTTGGTCCCATTTTATACATTTTGGGATCTGATGATGGGATCTTGGTGTAATTGAGGAAAACCCTCAAATTTTAAAGGCACTTATAGTGTTTCTTTACTAGAATCTTAATGTTGACGTGTTGTTACGTCTGATAGTCAAAATCTTGTGGGGCTGAGCTGATGGTGGAACTCCTTAACGCTTAGGAGTTCAGTAATTATAATGACGGAACTTATGATAGGTAATTTGTAGCTTCTTAAAAAATAGAATCATAAGGTGCAACTCCCCCCCCCCCCCCCTCTTATGTAATCACTAATAATGAAGAAATAAAATAAACTTTAAAAAAAAGTAAAAACCGACTTCAAAACCAAAATGCACTAAAAAGTATTAAATAAACTCTTCACCATTAAAAGGAAAGGAATCCGTTTTAGGCAAACAATTTCTTTTTGGAGTCGGTGCCATCACTTTGACCATCAAGCATCAACTATCACAGAACCGACTCTAAAAAGAAATTGTTTGCCTAAAACGGATTCCTTTCCTTTTAATGGTGAAGAGTTTATTTAATACTTTTTAGTGCATTTTGGTTTTGAAGTCGGTTTTTACTTTTTTTTAAAGTTTATTTATATAGTGTCATTCAAAATAAACTGCATTTCTTCTTGAGATTACTTCTGATGCTCAATACTAGTACTTTTTTGTATGGGACCAACATCGTATCCTAAAATAATAGTGTTAAAAACATGCTTTTTTCGTATTCCAATTAGCCAACCCTTTCATTAATTACCCATATCATGGGGATGCATTTCAAATAGCCAATCCGCCATCTTGGATGTCCGCCATACTGAATTTAAGTCGCATGACTATTTTTTCGTATTCCTGGCAGCAAACCCTTTCATTTGATAACCATATCATGGGGTTGCATTTCAAATAGCCTGTCCGCCATTTTGGACTGGCCGCCATTTTGGATTTTTGTAATGACGTTTCTTAGCCAGTCATGTATTGTCATCAGCACTCAGAGCGTGCAAAATTTCATCTTGATCGAAGACCAGGAAGTGGGTCAAATTAAGATTCCAAGATTTTCTTACATACATGAAGCTTATGTAAGCGGGTTAAAAATATTTCACTTTCGCATATTATAGAGCACCGATCAGCTGATGCCAGTTTGTAAATAGAAGTCAGTTTTTTGTAGGATTTAGATGTTGATCCTATATAAAAAGTGTTTGTATTTTAGCAACAAAATCACCGTTAATTAGGAATGCAATTAATTTAAATTAATTTATTATTATTTATTTAGAATAATAATATTCCAAATTGTGTATAATAATGTTCGAGTCTCGAGAGCATAAAAACTGATTTTAATAATAATTAATGTAGAAACTTAAAATTTGGAATTAAAATATGGAATTTTGAAAACTTTAAGACTTTTTCTGGCGTAAATTATGACATGAACCTATGACAAGTGCCTGTCATTACAGGTTTATCGTTCAACTTTTAAGTCAGATTCCAAAAATATACAGTATTTTTGGAATCTGACTTAAAAGTTGACCCTGATATCTTCTTCTTTGGTTTAAGAGCGAATTTCCTGTACCCAAAACAATTCCTTCTAATATTCAATGTTGATAAATCTTATAAGGAATGTCAAACACAAATTTCTTCACACCTTTCGCTTATCAACGCTAGTATAAAACAAAAAACTTCGCCATATCAAACACGGTCAAAAGCGTGGCGGCTTTGTAAAAACATTTCTTTATTTAATTGTTTCAAATAAAATGTATATAAACTCTTAGCAACCTTGGGGTTTGTTTTGTTAAAAAATATATTTCATCACATATCATGGACGCATAGTTCATTTATGTATTGTGTGCCGCATTTGTTGGACATACAAGGATACTTTTTAAGGTTTTATTTTTGTTTATTAAGTTTATTTATTTATTTTACCCTTTCCTCCCCCTAGTTTATAACTAGGCATTTACTCCTTAAATGAAATTTTCACTTTTTTTTAAATCAACCTATTTTTAACCGACTTTAAAAAAAAAAGATTTTAGTTGACCTGTATGTATGTTTGACCGCGATTATCTTGCGGTTTGGCTGGACAGACTTTGATGCGGTTTTCGAAAAGGATTTGTTATTTTAGAGGAAGGTTCAATTGAAGTTATTATTTATTTTCAATTTTTTAACTTAAATAAGGCTTTATTTACTTATTGTTTGTTTTCAATTTATTACATCAATTAGCAGTGGCAAGTCTTTTTCTTTTTTTTTTTAATTTTTCATCGCTTTCAGTTTCGTAGAAGTGATTGAGACAGGTCGATTTTAAAACAGTATTAGTACTTAAGGTTATGTATCCTGTGATCACACTCATGATTGCAGCCCATGTGGTGTCGCTGTTGCTTGACAGATAAAAAATATTTACGGTACGTTTGTTTTTTCAGGCACTTCACTGATGCCTCCGTAGTGCTGGCCCCGATATGATAAATCTACAACCTTCATGCTGTTTATTGTGTAAGTTATTTTTAGTATATTTTTAAATCAGTCACCACTTGTCTGCAAGCCGTTAACATGAACGGCACATCTAACGGCAAGTCAATGGCTGCCTTCGACAAATCACTGTTACAAATTTTACACTTTACCGTCAATATGTTGACGGTAAGTTGACTGAATATCGATAACAATCTACAGTTTTCATTAAAAATATCAGCAAACAGGAAGACCACTTGTTAATCTGTTTTTTGGGAAATTATCATCAACGTTTTGTAGATCTGCCACCAGTTTATTAAGGTCGGTGCAGTTTTTTTTTCTCTACTTTCATCTTAATATTTTAATATAGGGTCTACCAAAATTAACTGCAATTCTTCTTAGGGGTAAATTCTGATGCTCAAATACAACAACTTTTTTGTATGGGACCAACATCGTAATCCTAAAATAATAGTTTAAAAAACGCGCTTTTTCATTTTTTTTCGTATCGCATTCAGCAAACCCATATCATGGAGGTGCATTTCAAATAGCCAATCCGCCATCTATTAAGAGTAATGTATTTACTAAAGGACTAAACATACAAGTATACAAAATATACATATTACATGCATGACAAAGGTATCTCCAATGTCAGTCTTGCACGCTAATTGCGGCACATCCTGTATAGGACATACAGCAGTCGAAGTCTGAAGCAAAAATGTTGACATTTCGCGTAGACGATTTTAAATACCAGATTTTCTTCTGCACCAAATACCCTCTTAACTTACTATATCCTATCCTTAAGAAATCATAAAAATATTTGTAATTTTTTGAGCTTAGTTCAAAAATTCTTCTCATTCAATAAAACGAAAATATCAATTGTGTCTCAACGTTTGAACTATATCGAGCACAAAAAATAACTTTTTTTTATTAAAACTCCACTTATGGACAACTTTTACAATTTACTGTATGCACAGAAAAGCTGTTACTGTGTCTCGGTTTGTCTGATACAGTTAGAAAGGACATTCTGTATATTTTTTATATTTCCAGTTTTTCCTCGTCAATCAATTATCCAGTCCGGAATGTTTCTATTAATCGAATCACTTTGTTTTCGAATCCAATTATTGCTCGAAACAAAGCTCGTTGTGTGACTGTTAAGGTTATTTGAATCAATTACGATATTTTTGACAAAGTTTTTGTTGAATAAATAAATATTTATTGACGAACAGACTTATTGGATGGTTTCAATTTATTGTCTCTTTGTTGTGCTAGGTTATCAATCAATTTTAAAATACTGCTCAAGATACAAAGTAGAAAACTTCAGGCATTTTATGTTTTAAAAGAAACCTTTTAGGATTCCGTAGCCAATTGGAAAAAACCGGCTAAGTGCGAGTATGACTCGCGCACTGAAGGTTCCGTGCCAATTTTAACTGAATTAGGGAATCCACTTACTTCAACTTAGCTAAAATACCTGAATGTTTCGTTGACAGCAAATATAACTTTGTTTTCCATAGTATTTGTATGAAGAACAATTTCATATTTGCGGTTTTTGAAAATGTGATATATCTCAAAAACTACTTGTTCGATTCGTAAAAATCTACATTACGTATTTTTTACATTTACACTCGCTTAGAAGTTACAGGGGGAGGGACACCCATTTCACCACTCTGGAAGCGTCTATCTATCTAACGTTAGACTTTAAAAGATAATGGTTGTAGAAACCTCTATGTCATTTTAAAAGACCTATCCATAGACACCTTACACGCAAAGGTTTAACTAAAAAAACTGTTTAACGGTTTGAATTTCATGTATGGATTAATATCACTATCCTTCAAATATCATTATTTTTTGTCTAAGAATCGTAAAGCGGTTAACAGGATTCATCGAGCTACCGAATTTTAACAGTGTGATGCTTATACGAAACGTTAAGGGTTCCATTTTTTGCCATTCAGCTACGGAACCCTGAAAACGGAACTTACATATTCGTCAAGTTAGTCTATCTGTCCGTACGTATATGTCACAGCAACTTTGTTCTGAAACTTTTAGCAAAACGTTGAAACTTGGCAGGTATAGATGTATCGTGTTAACCGCTTTACAGATCTCACAAAAAAAACCGGCCAAGTGCGAGTCGGACTCGCGCACTGAGGGTTCCGTGCCAACTTTAACTGAATAAGGGAATCCATTTACTTCTACTTAGTAAAATACCACAATATTTTGTTGACTACAAATATAACTTTGTTTTTCATAGTGTTTGTATGAAGTACAAAGTTATGTTTGCGGTTGTTGAAAATGTGCTATATCTCTTAAACTGCTCGTTCGATTCCGTCCGAACTAATTTTCGTTGAAAGTATTTATTAAGATCTACATCATATATTTTTTTCAAAATTTACACTTGCTTGGTTTAGAAATTAGATGGGGGGGGGGACGCCCATTTTACCACTTTGGAAGCGTCTAGCTATGAAACTTTAGACTTTAAAAGAAAATGGTTTTAGAAACCTCTAAGTTATTTTAAAAGACCTATCAAGAGACACCCCACAAGCATAGGTTTGACAAAAAAATTTTTTTTTGGTTATAGTTTCATGTATGAGAGCCCCCCCTTAACTGTCATTATTTTTTATTTTTTGTATGAGAATCGGTAAGCGGTTAACAAGATACATCTTCCTACCGAATTTCAATTGTGTAATGCTTATAGTTGCAGAATAAAATGGGTGTGACATACGGACGGACAGACAGACAGACAGACAGACAGACAGACAGACAGACAGACAGACAGACAGACTTGACGAAACTATAAGGGTTCCGTTTTTTGCCATTCGGCTACGGAACCCTAAAAAGAATAGTTAAAAATGACAAAAATATTTCTTTTTCATAAAATTAAATCGTCTTATGTTGGGGTGCTAGTAGCGCAGTGGTAGCAGCGCTTTGGTAGTGATACCAAAGTGAAGCAACCTACGGCGCGGTTGTGTTTGGATGGGTGACCATTCGGATCATATAAGTGACGTAAATCACGAGCATCTCCGTGCTTCGGAAAGCACGTTAAGCCGTTGGTCCCGGCTTATATCGTTTCATATTAGTCGTTAAGCCTAGTCAGAGGCCTTATGGGCGGCTTGATAACATCTGACAGCAGGGTTAGTCGCTTGCCTTGCAAACACCCCTCCACTAACCCGCACTGAGCCCGCGTGGTGGAGTATGGCGCGAACTACCTCATAGTTGAGGTAAGGCCTTTGCCCAGCAGTGGGATGTAACAGGCTAACTTTACTTTTATACTTTTTAAGCCGCCTTAAAGAAATCATTAACAGGACTAAAATAACGCTAATAGGAGAAACAAACTCATTTGACATCGGTGCATGATTAATTTTAGTCCTCTGTTTTTTTTTAATACGGTTAATTTTTTATGTCCTTTTTGTCGTTTTTAGTTATAGTTTGTTATAATGTACTTGATTGACCTAAAATAGTTACTAGAGCCTTCTGTGTAACAAATAATTAAGTGAAAACCGCATCAAAATCGGTCCTGGCAAACGCGAGAAATTTGCATACAAACATACATGCAAACATACAGGTCGAACTGAGAACCTTCTTTTTTTAAGTCGGTTAAAAACTGATGTTGAATATAAGCCTTCCCCACTTTCCACAACGACCGAACACCCAGTGTGATCCTGCGATCTTTACAAGGTCGTCTGTCCATCTTGTCGGTGGTCGTCCTACGCTACGTCTTTGGTCGAAGGGTCTCCAATCTAGAACTTTCCTGCCCCAACGGCCATCAGTTCTTCGCGCTATGTGCCCTGCCCATGCCACTTGAGCTTACTGATTCTCAGGGCTATGTCCGTTACTTTAGTTCTTTTACGTATCTCTTCAGTACTGTTAAAATGATATAAGCTTATATATTTTCTTTTATAAGTAAGCACAAAAATTATAATTATAGTGATGTTTCCTCAATATCCCTATCGCTCAATATTTAGCACATCACTACTTAATATATTCGGAGAGTCGCTGTAAAAATACGAATGAATTTAAATACTTTGCACAGTTTGCTATCACTGAGTTGAGTTTGTGTAGGGTGACAACGGTTCATGCTTTTAGTGGAATAAAATCCTTGTGAAATAACTGCTAAACACTTTTTTCTCACTTGTTTTGGATTCATAATAGTTAAAATATATATATATTGGAACTCTAATCATATAAATTGCTCTGATCCTAAAGTAAGTAGCTAATGCACTTGTGTTAAGGAAATCAGACACAACGGCGGTACAACAACACTTTGACCCGATTCAATATAGAAAATTTGACCCGACTGGGAATCGAAACCGGGACCTCGGAGCGGCGACGCCTTGAAACCAGCGTGCTTAGCTACTACACCACGGAGGTCGTCATCGTGTTTTAAATGTCAAGTGTTTCAACCAATGAATTGAGATATTTTTCATTCATAAACTTTTCGCCACATTTTAACAAACCAGACATAACATTTTGTTAGTTATTTTTGAGTAACTAAACAAAATGATCCTTCCAAAATCTTCCTTTATGGTACTGGTAAAACTCCACCATTTATAACTCGAGAACGGATGGAACAATTTTTACCATTGTTACTTTGTTGGTCACTGCCCAAATAGGACACAAGTGGATTGTGTTCATCGAATATCTCTCTTCTGGCTTAACCCATGGACTACCTTCCCGAAGGCTGTAAAAAAAACAAAATGGTGGGGAAAAGATTTGCAATTGTAATCCCTCGTCTATTTTATGCGCTCTTTATTGACAGTGTGTTAAAGAGTTTTAAATTGCCTTCTTTAAGTGATCCTCTGAAAACTGTTTGACGGTTTGTTTACTTTATTTAAATTTTGAAACTGCTAAATCTGTGCTTTACAATTCTTCATCTAAAGTCCATTTTTAAGGTTCCGTAGCCGAATGGCAAAAAACGGAACCCTTATAATTTCGTCAAGTATGTCTGCCTGTCTGTCTGTCCGTACGTATATCACAGTCATTTTATTCTGTGACTTTAAGCATCACACTGTTGAAATTTGGTAGGAAGATGTATCCTGTTAATCGCTTTACGATTCATACTAAGTTCTAAACTAAGCGAGTGTATATTAAAAAAAAAAGTATATAATGTAGATCTTAACAAATACTTTCAACGAAAATTGGATTGAACGGAATCGAACGAGAAGTTTTTGAGATATTGCACATTTTCAACAACCGCAAATATAACTTTGTTATTCATACAAACACTATGAAAAACAAAGTTATTTTTACTGGCAACAAAATAATGAGGTAGTTTACTACGTGGAAGTAAGTGGATTCCCTAATTCAGTTAAAGTTGGCACCTCAGTGCGCGATTACGACTCGCACTTGGCCGGTTTTCTTTGCTAGTCCGATAATGTAAATAATCTTTTTTAAACTTTTAAAACAATATTAGTGAATAAAAAACATTGACTATTCGATATAAATAGATCTTGGTGCTAAACTATGAATTAATTACCTGTGTATTTGGTGAGTGAAATAAAATGAATTATTTCGGAAAAAAGTAATGTCAAGATTGTTTACAATATTGGACAAGCGAAAAGAAACAGACTTTAAACATAAAAATCGCACAAAATACAAAAAAAATAAAAAAAACTGAAATGGTTGAATTAAGTGGAATTGTAAAACAATGTCCATGTTTTATACCGTACACCATACCAGACCAGCCAATTAATGTGTGTAATATGAACCATTAAATTACATAAAAAGTAATAGTAATAGTCCCCCTAGCCGATTTCGACTACGGTGGCCAGTCACAACGACTAACCGACTGCGCGGGACATCTTATAGTGCACAAGTGTGTGCGCAAACACAGGTCACACACTCAAAACTCTATCTTTCTTCCGGTCAAACACTCTCTCTTCCTTTTACTCTCATAGCCCGATGGGACAGCAATCTGACACGACCGGAGAGAAATCAGGCGCAGGACTAACGTACTTTCCGAGGCACGGGGGTGAAACACCGCCAACTTTGAAATTCCGGGCTACCCTGATAATTTCCTAAAAACCCAGGTACATATTTTTGGCCCGAGGAGGGGATCGAACCTCTGGCGCAGCCGTCGCTTGAAAGTGCGATCTACTAACCGCTGCGCCACCGAGGCAGTTACAAAAAAGTAACACCCTTTGACGGAGCAAAACGGACAAACCACATTATTTTTAATAATATAAAAGTACAGTTAACGCGCGTGGGGTTAGAAGTTTGTCTCTACATGAGATCTCATAACTCTTTGACACTGAAAGCCACACAATCTCGGCTTTTGACATCATTTTACAGGAAAACGTTTTTGACCCCCACCGTCAGCGACCCCCACGGTCGCTTATTTACCGAAGAAGGCTATAAAATAGTATAAATCATAAATCTCGAACGTGGGGGAAATGAGTGAAACCGAAAGCTCGCAGGAAATCACGGGAGGACACTAACTAGTTATGACAGATTTTAAATGTTAGCTATAGAAATTGTCATTTCTTTATCTTGTTTCTTTATCATTAAAAAGCATTAGCTGTACAAAAGAAAGCTCAAATAAAATAATTACAAAATCTTTCTTGACTAATGACCTACTTAAACACCTGGCCAGGCATTCGCTTTGATTTATTACTCTAATACCTTTACAGAATTTTAATTGTTCGCTCCTTGGGGTGGTTTGCACCATTTTAATTACTCATGAACCATTTTAAGGTTGATTTCACTAACGTCAGAAAAGACTTAACCCACTGAATAAGTATAAAACGACGGATAAGAGAAAAGACATTTCGCACAGCACAATAGCTCAATTGGAAGAGCGTTTGGCCTGGCTAGCCAGAAAGTTGCAGGTTCGAGTCCCTCCCGTGCACAATTTTTGGTTTCTTAATTCATCTTTAAAAATATAAAATATAACTGTGAGTGCTAAAAACATTCTTAAAACAAATTACTTAATAACTGATCAAGATATTTTTTTAAAAGAAGATATAAAACATTTTTAAACATAATCTTTATTTTCTCAACACATACAACGACAATCGAATGATCATGGGCTTAATACTAAGGGCCTATAGTACTGTTGTTTCGATTAGAGTCTAGAGTAACGGTTTTGATGCTAAAACTTAATAACAATAAAGTTCATTATTCCTTTTTTATTCCGTATGGGTTTGTACTTGACTTCAGACCAAGCCAACAAGGCCTGATTTTGTCAACGACATCAAATTTTCAAATCGGTGGTTTTATGGTTGTATATTCAGTCCGATAGGTCTTATTTGACGTTGAAAAAATTTTCGAGGCGAAAAATAGTGTAAAAGTTACGACAAATAGTGTAATTAGCGGTTGTTTGTGAAAGTAAAAGAAAAATTATAAGTTATAATTTGAACAGTAGATATGCTAGAAATTGGGCAGAATTAAAGTCACGGTTTTCAGTTAAAGTTATTAATCCCAACTCGTTGCAACCTGCCCTAATATCTCCCTTTACAGAATTTAAATTGTTCTCTCCTTCCGTAATTAAGTGTGATTACCTTCAGTTTTTCAGAGTTCTTAAGGAACAATGGATCTCTGTAACGAGGATGAAGGAGGTTAAATTTGTATCTGTATACCGAGTGAAAAGGGTTAAATTGTCTATCAATGGTATAATCAAATTAAAATAATACTGCAGAAACAATTTTCTACATATAATTTTAATTTATATCATACCATTGATAACTATTAATATAACTCATATTATCATCCCTGAGTTGGATGTCACTGACCAAAACAACAACCTGTATAATATGACTACATAAAAAAAGTACTTGTCAAGTTACAGAGACCGAGAAAAAAAAGAAATTATTCAATAACTTTATTTATAAAATTAGAGCGTTTAGTCCGCCAATCGTGCAAATTACAATGAAATAAAGTTTTAAAAAAAACTAACTAAAAAGCTTTTACAAATTATTTTGGAGTCGGTGCATCATGATGTCAAGTTTATGTACCCCTACAATCTAACTGCACACATCATGCACCGAGTCCAAGAGTATTTGTTTCTCCTAAATAGAAGAAGAATGCGTTACATATTTAAAGCTTTTTAGTCAGTCTTTTAAAGGCGGTTTATTTTTAAAGTATTTTGTTAATTTCATGATTTTTAGTTCATACTCATATCACAAAAACTACTGGACCGATTTTGATTAATGTTACACTGCACTCTAAGTTGAACCATACCTAATTGAACGAAAAACGGGCCAAGTGCGTGTCGAACTCGCACACTAAGGGTTTCGTGTCAATTTTAACTGAATTAGAGATCCACTTACTAACACTTAGCCAAAATACCACAATATTTTGTTGACGGCAAATATAACTTTAGTTTTTCATTGTATTTGTATGAATAACAAAGTTATGTTTGCGGTTATTGAAAATGTGCTCTATCTCAAAAACTACTAGTTCAAATTTTCGTTGAAATTCGTTGTCAGGATCTACATCATATATTTTTTTTAATTTACACTCGCTTAGTTTAAAAGTTTGAAGGGGGGGGGGGGGCTTTTTTATCACTTTTGAAGCGTCTATCTCTCAAACATTAGACTTTTAGAGAAAACTGTTTAAGAAACCATGATTTCAGTTTAGAAGACCTATCCATAGAATTTCTACACGCATGGGTGTGACAATATTTTTTAATGGTTTTAGTTTTATATATGGATGCCCCCCCTTAAATATATATATTTTTTATTTTTTGTATGAGAAGCATAAAGCGCTTTACAGGAAACATCTACCTCCTGAGTTTAAACTGTGTAATACTAATAGTTTCAGAATAAAGTGGCTGTGACGTACGGACGGACAGACACACTTGACTAAACTGTAAGGGTTTTTGCCATTCTTTTACGGAACCTTAAAAATATATTGCCCTATGATTCCCACTTTTTAAGAAATCCTAAAACAAACGTGCAAACATACGTTCACTTACGAAATTTTGCACACACGTTAAGAAACCTTTCTAGATCGACATAGTTTTTTTCAATTCTGACGCTACTACAAAAATACATTCCAATCGATTACCTCCTTTTTTGAAGTCGGTAAAAAATGTAAGTATAAAGACCTTCTATTATTTATTACAAGCTATAAGAAACCTAATAAATGTTCGTCACGATCGCATAAAAGCGTCAACGTAACAATACATCGTTCGGAACTGTTACTAATAGTAAACCCAGGGGCTAGTGAAAAAACTAGATTGATGAGGACCAAACACGCCATCTTGACTAAAGTTACTAGCCTGATTTGGAATCTATAGAAAGAAACGAACAATAAATATTGGACTTTTATTGTTTTTATTTTTGTCTTTTATAGTACTAAGAAACAAAAAACTTGCGCACTGACTCGTATTTTAAAGTGATGTCACAGCATCAATAAATAATTGTCTGGAAGGTCGCACTTAAAAGCGACGGCTGCGCCAGAGGTCCGGGGTTCGATCTCCGGGTCGGGAAAAAATACGGACCTGGGTTCTTCTGTTCAGAAATTCTCAGGGTAGTCTGGACTTTGGAAGTTTACGGTGTTTTACCCCCGTGCTTTGAAAAGCACGTTGCACCGTCGGTCCTGCGCCTCATCTCTCTCCGGTCGTGTCAGATTGCTTTCCCATCGGGTTATGAGAGTGAGAGGAATATAAAGTGCACCTGTGTTTGAGCACACACTTGTGCACTATAATATGTCCCGCGCAGTCGGTAAGTCGTCGTGACTGGCCACCGTAGTCGAAATCAGCAAGGAGTCTACAACTACTACTACAGAATGAATAGAAAGAAACGAGCAACAAAATTTGACTTCAATTGTTTTATTTTCCGCTTTTTATTGTACTACGAAACTTGCGCATAGTTGGGACTCGAATTTTTTTAGTGATGTCACAGAATCAAACCTCTGCCAATGTCTAGACTTAGCGACTTTTATCAACCGGTGTTAGCTGGGACCAACGGTTTAACGTGCCTTCCGATGCACGGAGATGTTCATGATATACGTCACTTATATGGTCAGAAAAGTCACCCATCCAAACACGACCGTGCCGTAGATTGCTTAACTTCGGTATCACTACCAAAGCGCTGCCACCACTGCGCTACGAGCATCATAAAAATAAGTCAAGTCAGCCTGTAACGTCCTACTGCTGAGCAAAAGCCTTACCTCAACTATGAGGTAATTCAAGCCATACTCTACCACGCGGGCTCAGTGCGGATTGGTGGATTGGTGTTTGCAAGACAAGTGACCAACCCTGCTGTCAGATGTTATCAAGCCGCCCATAAGGCATCTGACTAGACTTAACGACTAATATCAACCGATATTAGCCGAGACGAAACGAAGATGCTCGTGATAATCGGCACTTAATGGTCGGAATCCTAACACGACCGCGCCGTAGGTTGCTTAACTTCGATATCACTGCCAAAGCGCTACCACCTTTGCGCTACGAGCACCATAAAAAATGTTAAGAATATATTTTTATTTTCAGACATTATATGCAGTTATGTCTCCACGCAGTACATATCTCCGATACAACCTCATGACACATTATGTATGGGCTCATCGAGCATCGATACAACGCAAACTCACAACGAATTTCAGGTAACTCTTATTTATTTATTTCGTTGATATAATTATCATCCTAATGTATATGGTGAATTTATATCATTGTGATAAATATGTTCAACTTTTCATAACAACTTTTTCTGTAAAGCTGACATCTTAGTTTCGAAAAAGTATTTTTATTTGATGAAAGACATATCGTTGTATATCTACTTTTGATCATCATTTTTCCTTATAATGTTAAAAAAAATTAAGCCTTTATATAAGATGATTGTACATCTTTCAATCATGTTCATGATTCAAAAGTAATAGATGTTGGTATTGATGACCATAGTAATCTCCTTAAGATTGACATTTTAGAATAGTAAGATACTGGATTGCTACAATGTACCTTATTATTTATGAGTTATATCTCCGTGATCATGGCGCTTGCAACAGTGCCGAAATATCGGGAAGTCATAAATAATAATGGTGCATGGTAAAAATCCCGTATCTATTTATTCTAATGTTAGTGACCATGAAAGTTTAAAACATTTGACATCTTAGCTTAGTCCATATAAATGGAACCTGTAGAAAGCAACTGTGTCACAATTATACGAACCCTGTGTCTTACGCTGCCGGGCACATGCCTATACCACTCGGCTTACTTACCGCTGTATACCCACGATGATTGTTGACATTTCCAAAATTTCAGACGCCTGTACAACTATCCACATGTCCTGCAAATGACCCGGTCCTTCAAACCTGCTCGTGCGCACATAACCAACAAAATAAAAAGATAATCTCCCTCGCCGGATATGACGAACAAATATACAAAATCATCAAAGACATACAGAAATATACCTACAAGCATGACATATTAATTGCATTCTATTTGTACCAAAATGGACGACTACAGTTCTTAGGAAACCTTATGACTTCTTTGGATATATTTCAATATGTTCTTAGCAAACATCACCACTACTTCTGCATAAATGATGACAATATACATAGATTTCAAGATGCTAATAACAGCTGGTGTGTCAATAATGTTGTAGTCATTCCAAGTCATAAGGAAAGTGCGATATTAAATGTACTAGCTAACAATTTCGGTGATGGTATACTAAATAAGTATGTAGATTTGGTCGATTATGCTGAAAACAGAAACAGAAATCGTAATGATAATCCTGATGGACAACCTCATCAAATTAAAGGTCCAGTATCAAGTACTGATTCTAAAAATGATGAAGCAAGTAAAAATTCTTACAAAATCAATATGCCTGGAGCTCAACATATAATTGTTCCTCCTATAAATGTTGGTCAAGGTAACAAAGAAGAAAAACATCAAACTGTATACAACAATCAAGAAGTGTGTGATGTAAAAAACTTAAAACGACAAGCAACTCAAGAATTTCCTGAAAATTGGTATGATTTAAAACCTTGCAATAATGCGCTTGAAGGTCCATTATGTAATTCAAATTTAAATGTGGTCATCCCTAGAAAACCAGCTGTGTTTGCTAGCTTTGGATCTACAACAACTGACAGCAGTTATAGTAATCATATAAGCAATACTGGAAGGTTTCAAATATGTAACACAGGTAGGTCTAGTACTAGCCAATCATCAACGCAAATTGTTCCATCATGTTTAAGTGTTTGGAGTCCTATGAATTATGTGCCTCCAAAAGCAATTGATTTATTGAAGGAAAGTGCCGTTCCATGTTTAAGCTATAGTGTTTTAAGCAATAAAACTCCTAAAACATCGAACGAATATAGCGTAGATTCTTTAAATTTACAACCATCATCATATCCGTTATCAAAACCATGTGTCTACAGTGAAGGTGTAAATAATATTCCTTCAACTAGCTACCTAGAAAACTGCCAAGATGGAGCTAGTGGTTCTAATATAATAACATACGTTTTCGATGGGTCTAGACACAATTACGTATGCCAAAATTCAAATTTGATAATACCATACGAATCAAATGTATACAAGGCGAAACCGCACGTAAGACCAATAGCATCCATATCACCTTTTATTGAGGTACTTAATAACTACGCAAATGCAGATATTTCAACAAATGTTAAAGTTCTAAGTAATGATGACAGACAATTTATAAAAAATCTAATAACTACACGCCTAAATCCGTGTGAACTAAAACCAACAATAGAAACATCTCCAAACAATAATATCGTTTGCGCAAAACAAATAATCAATAGTTGGCCAAGTCATTACGTAAATTTTAAACCAGAAATTTATAATGGTCTTAATTTTAATCTTGCGTTAAATAAAGGAAACATCTATTCACCAACCATAAAACCTTACAAAATACCTGATAAATTAACAGGTCAACCTCCAAAAACTAATAATGATTGGTCAAATTACAACATAAATATGAGACCAGACAACTACCAAGGTAATTATCCTCTTAGAAGCAACACATTACACTCGAATTGGTCCCCTGAAGTTATGGGTAATGCAGTATTTCCAAACATAGGTAATATTGTTGATATCGCCGAAAATCCATCAAAACAGACACCAGTGACAAATTTTAGTACTCATATCTTACCAAATTATGAGAAGATTAAACCATGTGAATGGTATAACAAATATTTAAATCAAAATGCTGACGACAGGTTTCATAAAATGTATTTAAAGCCAATAATAAATCAAAACAAACAATATGAATTCATTTCAACCAGACCGGCTGATGTTGGAAACGACCTATCATTTTCTTTTCTCAATTTGAATAAAGGATCTTTAAACCAACAAACATCAGTTATGGACGATAAAATAGCTGACCAATCACAGCAAAAGAAAAATTTATTAAATTCTTACCTATATCAAAATGATTATGGGCCAGCTATAGTTTCTTCTGTATTTACTGATCCAAGCGAATACAATCAATTATATTTTTCAAATTATAATTTACAACCTTGTAGACAATACACACCTAATGCCTTTGAGCCAAATATACTTCAGGAAGCTTTGAATGAACCTTTAGAGTTACATCAAAATTATAATAATCCTGATGTAGCCACATCCACTACACAAAGCACTACTTCTATACCCAGTACAGATCAATTAAAAAACAAGTACTTTGTATCTCTGAATAATGAACAGCCTACTTTACCGCAAACTTTTAAACAGACGAAATTAATAGTACTAGATAATATACCAGGAAATAACCAAAACTATTTTTATTTAAACCCAATTGATTATATTACAAACGAAGAACAAGTCTATAATAAATCGCCAACTAATGTTCCATTAACACAACCTCTACAACCTGCAAGACAGCCAAAAGCTATTGTTGTACCTTTGAATATACAAAAATATGTCCAAAATTGTAATTACTTATATCCGAAATATGATCAAAATTACTATCATGCCGTGCCAACAGGACCTATTACTCAGCCAAATGCATACAAAAATATTTATGAAGCATCTCCAAACCTCATACCACTAATAATGCAACAGCCACAAATAGCCGAAGACTCAAAACCAATTTCACGTGTCAATTATCAAGATTTAAATAATCCCTTATTATTTTCGACTACTCTGGTGCAGCCAAAAAATTGTGACCAACAAGACCAAATTATTGAATCCAATATTGTCCAATCAAAAAATAGCCCTTACATTCAAAAAGACTATTACGATCCCAGTAACACAATTACGCCTACAATTCCATTGAAATCTTATTCACAAATAAAACCAGGAACATCAGATTTCGTTTCAACTACACCGTATTTTAAATCAAAACACCAACATAATTATGTAGAGACATACGCACCAAATCCTAAAAAACAATTATACAATGAATTACCACAGATTTATAGGACAAAAGTTGAATACTTAGACGAATCTAATAGCCCTGAAAACGAAATAAGTAATTTGCAAAATATCTCACCACATAATTTGAAATTCATACCTTATCATCTAACTGAAGCACCAGTTACAATGGAACTAAAAAGTTCAATTAATCCGAATAACTGGGATGCGCCAAAAAACATCAAATTCGGACCTTATGTGCAAATTAGTAATATAAATTGTATGCCAACGCAGTGCAAGCAAGACGATAACCTTCCATGTGCAAAATCAAACCAATTTAACGATTATGTATCAAGAGAACCACTTAATGAAGTATTTTATACAAATAATTTTCATTCACCGAAAAATAAATTTATAGCTGAAATTCCACAAATTTCTCATAGTTATAATGCTACAGTAAATTCACAAAGCCACCAGTTCAAATTCAATCCTTGTCACTGGAGAGTCCCACCGATTGAAATTTATGCCTTACTTAAAAATTACTATAAACAAAATACCCCAGAAATAAATACGTCTAAAAACGTAACACCATACGAACTGAAAGAATACAATTTTGCACCTTTTACTGGTACAGCTTCAAATTATATTGACAATTCTACACATAAACCACACACACAACTCTACCCAGACATATTAAGACCATATTACCAGCCATGCAAAGAAGCACCTAAAGAATACAATTATTCACCAAATATATTTCGTATTTCGAGCACACCTCATACTGATACGGCTACAAATTATGTCAGGGTTAACTCTTCGTACAAACCACACACACAAGTTTACCAAGACACAGTAACACCTTATATACAGCCATATAAAGAACCTAAAGAATACAATTATCTAGCAAATATGTCTCCAATTCCAGACACAGCTTTTGCTAAAACGGTTTCAAATTATTTTGTCAGTCCTTCATATAAACTACACACACAATTCTACCAAAACATGATTACACCGAATATCCAGCCATGTCAAGATTCCTCAGATTATAATCAACGTATATCTCAAATTCCTAGTGGTGATAAACTTGGAATACCTTACCTACCTACATATCTAGAAAATCAGGAAATACCTTCACCAAATCTCAATAGTCCTCAAGTGCTAAGTATGCCAACTCAAAGTCCTTGCTACTGGTATAGCAATAAAGCTTTTATACCGACGCCAACAAAGCTCACCAAACCTACATTCTTACCATATTCACCGCAAATTCAAACCAAAGATACATTTCAAAGTTTCCCATGTATATACCAAACCACATACCCTACAACTAAATCTTATCAGCCTTCTAATTCGGAAATATCTCCACCAATCATTTATCAGCCTCATAATCTTATTATTCCAATACACCAACCCTGTCATTCTATATCTAGTTCTTATATGCCTTATCACGAACCTACTCAAACTTTGCCTATCTCTTATAAAACTG
The DNA here is from genome assembly GCA_963924145.1 of Pyrausta purpuralis. Taxonomy (NCBI): domain Eukaryota; kingdom Metazoa; phylum Arthropoda; class Insecta; order Lepidoptera; family Crambidae; genus Pyrausta; species Pyrausta purpuralis. The sequence goes on along the minus strand of OZ001670.1, from coordinate 3,331,439 downwards.
TTAATCCATTGACACCAAATAAAATTCCATGCTTCACGCATAAAAAGTTAACGCCACTAGCTGCAAGAGTAACCAGTGAATCGTATGTAGATTCTAACAAAAATATTTTACCGAATCTCATATCCGATAATTATAAATCAGTAATACAGCCCTGTGAATATCTTTCGATACCAAGTTCAAATGCAGCTATTTTAGAATCTTCTTTACATGACATATCAAGTACATATGACCCTCAAAATTATTCGGCAATCCCAACTCCACATTACGATGACTATTTCAATCAGGCAGTTATACCTACCTTTGAAATAATTGGAAACGTACCTAGCATTAATTCAGATGTAAATATTTTACCAGACAAAGCGCTTGGATCTCAAACACCTTTACCAATGACTTATGAGCCTCTAAATCTATACGGGCCTATTAAAACACCATGCAAAAATGTTTGTAGCAACGACGTACATAAAGAACCTACGCCAGCAATAATTACACAAAAATCTTGTGTTGACAACAACTTCAATACTTTACGAGATCTCTCTTGGGTACCGAAAATCAAAGCTTATAGTAATATCCCAGATTTAGCATCAATTTCACCATTTAAATCATCGAAAACAGCTGTCCCTTCAATAAAACCTAACATTATCCAAATCTCTGACACTCCATCTCTGTCGCCATACTCGAGCAATGACAACGTTAAACCATTAGTAACAAATGAAATATTTTCGGCAATACCAAATAAAGCCAATGTAGTTACAATCTCACATGTTCCATACGTGCCATATATATCAAATACACCACAAAAATATCAGAATGTTCACGGCAAAAAAGGGCTAGAAACAAAACCCGAAATAATTTCCACTGAACCTTGTGTGAATTCTTACTTAAAAACGTTGCCCAATCCTATTTCTTATCCAAATATAGCAATTACCCAACCTGTTCAGTTTGCAAATGAAGCCCAAATTTCCAAGGTGATTGTGGATACTTTGGTAAAGCCCAAGTTCAAACCTACCAAAAATATACCACATTTCAACCTTCCTGTAGATGCATCCACTCTGACTGTACCAACGTCATATAGTGTTGTAAAACATGCATTCACTCCACAGGTAATATCTTTAACATCCCCAAATTATGTCCCAAAACAATACATATCATATGAATCTAATACTAAGCCATGTGAATTCATTACTCCTGATTTAGATGTCTTTGATCCTAATACCTACAGTGATTCTAATATTCACCCCAAAATATCTACTCTACCAAATATTTGGCCATTCTCTTCTTCACACATACCACAAAATCCTTATACAATTACTGAAAGGCCAAATGTACATAATAAAAAATCTGAATCATTGACTAAAAACTGGCCTTATTCACATTATCCATTACTGATACCACAATATAAACCATACTTGGATTTGGATACAGCTTATACACCGTATATTACAACTCCAGATACTGCTCAACTGAGAAAAGTAACTTCACCAAGTGAAACAATTTATTGCTCGGAAACACCATTGTATACGCTTCAAAAAAATACATACGTTTCTCAAAAAACATCTAACACACCCCACGCAACTACAAATGTTGCAAAAGAAAGTTCACCTACTCTACAAACACCAAACTTGTATCTTAAAACTGAACAGTATTATTCAGTTACACAGCCGTATCTATATACTCTTGAATCACCTATACTTTCTCACGAAACACCGTCATACACACCCCCACAATCCTTATATGAATCTCAAGATACAGCACATAAGCCTCAACCTTGTTCACACAATTCTCATCCAACTTCACTTACGCCTCAAAAATCTACATCTATTCCTTCAATTTTAACACCTCACTTTCAGTCGATCCCAGATCCAAATACCGTACCGTATAGCTCATTAGCACCACCGCCTAACATAATATCGTATATACCGCAACCTTCTTATACTCATGAAGCTCCTTTATATACTCCTATAACACCAATTCATAAGCTACTCGAACCTGCTAGTCTTCAAAAATATTTGTACACTCCTCAAGTGTCTTTTTACACACCTAGAACACCTGCTCATGCTCCCATAATAACTTTATATACTCCTAGGAAACATAATCCTCAAGAACTAACAAATTTTCCTGAGATACCTGTATATAATCCTCAGAAGTCATTACATACTCCTCTTAATCCTCTATATAATTTTAAAACACCAACTTATACTTCTGAAGTACCTATTTTAACATCTAAGGCATCTGAGTTATCTCCCCAACAAAATTTGCATACCCTTTGGGCACCTGGTACACCTACTCATAATCGCCAGGAACTTTCATTCACCCCTCAGATATTTGAATATATTCCTCTAGTTTCAACACCTCAACTTTCATCTCCTGAATATTTTGATAAAAAATACAAATACCCATATGTTCAAAGTCCTGTTACAACAAAAGCAAGTCCTTTTAGGACACAGTTTTATGAAACGTTGAACACACCGCAACAATCAACTCCTCAGTTACCTTTATTTACTCCTAAAGTACCTTGTTATAATCCGCAATATTATTATTTGCCCCAAAATCCTTACAAACGTATGCCTTTGGGAGCCAAACATACTTTTGACGCACCGTGTCATATGCCAGTAGTAACATACACTTCTCAAGTATATACACCTAAAAAATCCTTACATACTTCGCAAGCCCTAAAATATACTCCTAAAGATACTTTATACATTCAGAAATCCCGATCAGTTGTTTCTGAAGAACCTTCATACATTCTACAAGCGCCTGCTTATACTTCCCAAGTACTCTCATATACCCCTTCTATACCTATATACACCTCTGAAAAATCCTTATACACTCCGCAAGCCCTAACATATCTCCCACGAGCACTTTTATATAATTCACAAACACCTGCATATATTTCTCAGGGTTCTATTGATAATCTGCAAGCCCCAACATTTACTCCTCAAGAACGTACCTATAGTTCTCAAAGACCTATAAATACTCTTCAAACACTTCCACATACCCCTCAAGTATTCCCATATACTCCTTCCGTGCCATCTTATACTCATGAAGAGCTTTTATATACTCCACTAGCCTCTAAATGTATTTCTCAAGTCACTTCATATACTTCTTCAGCCCCAACAACTGAAGAGAGTTCACACACTCTAAAAATCCCAACAGTTATTTCTCAAGGGCCTACAAACGGTCCATCAACTCCAATGTATACCTCTGAAGAACCTTCTTATACTCCCCGAGTACTCTTATACACTCCTACTGTACCTAAATACTCTCAATATCTTTCAAATACTCCACAATCTCCAGCAAATATTCCTAAAGAACTAAATTTTACTCCGCAAGCACCTAAATATACTTCTCTAGGACCTAGAAATATTCTCCCAGGGCCACAAGTACTTCCATATACTTTTCAAACACCTACATATATACCACAATCACAATATACTCCGAAATATTTCGAATATATTACACCTCAGATAAGTCCTCCAGTTTTAGCACCACAGCTTGACCCATACTCAAAGCCTACTACCAAATATAGCTCATATTCGGAACAGCCTTACGAGACATTTTACAGCCCGAAACCATCATATTTTCCTCAAGTTCCTTTACATATTCCTTCGACACCGTCATTTGCGCCTCCAACACTTGCGCATACCTCTGAAGCAACTTTACATAACACACAACAACCTTTTTTTACACCACAAGCACCTACATATTTTCTTCCTTTACCGTCATATCCCCATAATGAAATTTTTTACAGAGAGAAGACCGGACCTAAAATATTACAACAAAATGCACCAATAGTTAGTTTTAAATCTACTCCAGATTCAGCGCAGAAGGTACACAAACCTGAATCACCTACCACTTGGCCGGAATTAAGTTCATATACACAACCTTCAAAAACAGTGACAGAAACTAGTCCACATGTGACGTCATTTTATACTATACCCAAACCTATAACATACAATACATCTAGTTTGCCAATATTTAACTTAGTGAAACCACAATCGCAAGTTTATCTTCATTTCAATGAAAATTCACAAAGTCCAGTATATCCTTGTGATTATGCAGAATATAAACAAACTAATTCATATTTTTCACCGCAATTTTCCCCGGCTCCTATAAGACCCAAATTTTTCGAATATTTGTCAAAGACGTGGCCATACTATGCAAAAAGTCCTCTTAATAATTCTGTGCTGGCAGCTCCGAAAACTACACCAAATGTTTACTTCCAATATTATTCTCAACCTAAACCCAACACTGCTTTTTCAAGTGTAACAAGTGAGCCGGAAATGTCGGAAACTAGACCCCATGGAAGTTCATATCATGACCCACAAATTAGTTACACTCAACCAAGCACTGATGAAACTTTACCTGTAAAACCTATTCAAACTGCTAGAGTAGTAACATCTCCAATAGCAAGCCCTGATAGTCTTATTACCAGTTTAAATGATAATATTCCAAAAGCACCTTATGTTTTCGATTCTTATACTTACAATAATATTCCTGGCATGAAGGTTAATCCAAATCCTTATATTCAATCACTCACGACATACAATTCACCGAACTTGCAAAACTATCATCATGAATCATTAGCTCTTGAAGCTCATAAAACTAACGTAAATATACAATACAAAATACCTACAACACTTAAACATTCAAAAATATCACCTAACTATTATGAATATCTCAACAACAACGAATCTAAAGATCCCATCGCTCAAATATCAGCAATTCTCCCCGAAATAAGCATTCCAGCTCAACTCAAACATAACATATCAGAATATAAATATCAACCAAGGAATGATGAGTATTTACCACACCCAGACATATTTATGCCAACATACAGAATTTGGCCATTAGTATCTAAAGTCAATCAACCATACAGAATACCTTACTTATATCAAGACTCAAGTCAATTGAATCCTCAGCACATCAAATCTAAAGATACTGAAATTAACAAAATAAATCCTACTATCGAATTTGATGAATATAGTTCTGAAAGTCCATACTTAAAACAGGACCAAACGAAAAAAATCCCAAAACAATATTATATTCAAAATACGTTTGAATTCAATAAAATTCCTAGTTATCCTGGTAAATCAAACCCACAAGTTCCAAACGTACATGTTCCGAAAACATATCATTATTACAGACCTTCAAAGATACCACAATATACAACTACAAACGAAATTAAACCGAAAACAGATTTATATAAAAATAATAATAAACCGACGTGGTATACAAGTGCAAATCGTAATGACGCTAATAATAAAACATACCAAACTCAAACACAGATGCAACCTCAAATATATAAGCAAGAGGTAAATACACCTGTAAATTGGTACACTCCAACTTATGGAGAGTCATCAAACTATTATGAATTTATTAATGAACCAAAAATTCAATCAAATGAATATATTAAATCAATTCCGCGTGATAAATCCACGCAACAATACGCAGCCATAGAGGAATCTGTAGTTGAGGAATCAAATACACCAATATTTACACAACAATTGCCCACCTTTAAACAAAATATTATACAACCAAAAATTGTATGTAGCAACATTATTGAAGAAATCCCACAGGAATCAGTTAAAACATCTAAACCTTCACTTGAACCAACCATAAATACGTATGATTTTGGTAAAGCAACTGCTAAACTAACTCCCTGGACTGTTTTAAATCCTTGTAATCAAAGATATAATTACAATAGATATGAACCGTATCAAACAGTTAATACACATCCAGAAACAGTAACTTCTACCCCAGCTGTAACGGTTCTTAAAACTCATAATAAAATACCAGAAAGTCATCCCATACTAGATAAGTTTTACAACACACCTATGCCTCAAGCATACAGTCAAATTATAAACGAGCCAATAGATTCTAAACTTAATCATGTTAACGAATTTTGGCCTAAAACTAATGAAATTAGAATTGCTAATAAATATCCTCAAGTTTATAAACCAGAAATAACTGTTTATGATCTGAATGAAGAATCTTTTAAAGCACCATCATCTAGTTTTAGTAGGACTAGCTCTGGAAATACGAATCCATTTGTATCAAACTATATAACACAAACAAGTAAGAGTAAAATTTGTCAACAACCTTCGAAAGATTCAAAATATAGTCCAAATATTATTTCATACAGTAATCCTACATCAGCTGTGAAACCAGGTCCAACATTTAAAAAACTATCAAATCCAATTTATGGACCGTACTACCCTTGCAAAAACTATGTAAGTAACTATTACACTTATTTCCAGCCAAAACAAGGTTATACTGAATTACTTAACGAACTGACTGTTGAACCAACTAAAACAGAAAGTAAACCTTATAACATTGCGGTTTCAAATGTGTATCCAGCAGAACAATATAGCTATATCGGTCCTTCGAGATCTGATAATAAAAGGCCTGACTCATATCCACCTATCATATCATATATATCATGTCCACCTCAAGAATTATTAAAACCAAAAGATAATGACAGATTTAGCGTCCCTGCAAACACTGTCTCAAATTCATTTAAAACCAAACAGGGTCTTACAATCCCTGAATCATTACAATATCAAACATTTGATACAGCATATGCAACCAACTCTGCCATTACAAAATCTAACTTAAATGTTCCCAGTTATATAGCCCAAAATAGTCCGTCAGAGGTTTGTTCATATCCTTACAATTGGCAGAGCTGTAATAACTTGAAACCTTGTAGCTATACTCCTAACGAATACAGGCCATTTACACCTTTGACGCAAAATTTCGTCCCTGATAATATTATAGAATATACACCCGTAGTTACTAATAATGTTTGTCCAGAAAACATCAACGCAGAAAGGTTAGCAATAAAGAATTTGCTACAATCATATCCTTTAAACAAAATCAACAACTATCATATAATTGAAAAACTAGCAAAAGACAAAGAAGAAGCAATAGAACTAGGTAATGTCTGCTTAGTAAAACATCCAGTCGATCAAAACACCTGTTTATACAAAACCAATGATCCTAGAATTTTTATGAAAACTTGGAAATCTAAAATCAAAGTTATAAGAGCTAAAATTGTTCTAGATGAATCAGAATATGATGTTACCAACTTCATGCCTGTGGTTAAGGAACCTCATCTGTTTGATTTTGAAGGAGTACAGAATGTTGTTAAAGATATAGTTAGATCTAAATACGGGGAGCCTATAGTTCTTAAAGGGGTTTATAATATGTATACTCCTTACGCTGTTTCTTGTAATATTGACGCTGGTAAACTAAATGCTGGTGCTAATGCGATATTGTGGCCAACTTTAGATGAAAATTTAATATCTAATGTGAGGAATACAATTTGAAATATACTCACTGTAAAGCGATTGGCAAAGTGAGATTCAATTTACCTTCAAAGAGGTGAAAAAACTGTACCATAATGTTATAAGAATGTCAAACGGCAAAATATCTTGTGAGGTCACAAAAGAGAACTGCCTGTACCCAGTTACATAAAAATATATGAGGAAAAGTCTATGTTACGCAGTAAACAGGTGCCTATGATGATGTTGTAAAACATTTTTTGATAAAAATTGAACCGCCTTCAACTACAAACAGTAAAAGGACTAATATATCGCTTAAAGGAGAAACTAACTCATTTGAAGTCGGTGCATGATGTGCGTACGTAGACTGCTGCTGTCCGTTAAGGTTGACATCATGCACTGACTTCAAATGAGTTTGTTTATCCTATTAGCGTTACTTTAGTATAAATTTTTAAAGGCGGTTCATGTTTTATGCACACAAGAAAATCCCCTCAGTATAACAAATACTTTTGTGAATACCGCATTAAAATCGGTCCAGCCGAACGCGAGATATTCGCGAACAAACATACAGGTCGAACTGAGAACCTCCTTTTTTTGAAAAAAGTATGTTTATGTGATGTACCTACTTTTGTAAAGCTACGAAGTTAATGAGTACAGTATTGTTATAATTTCTTAAAAATAAATAAGTATTTGTATAAAGGAACGTTAGTATATATATTCTTTGATAAAGGCTTAATTATGTTTTTTGTGAATGTTGTTGTCTTCGAAATGACATTAGTATCTAACTGAGGGAGTAACTGCCTCGGTGGCGCAGCGGTAGAAGGGTCGCACTTTAAAGCGACGGCTGCGCCAGAGGTCCCGGGTTCGATCCCCGGGTCGGGCCAAAAATATACACCTAAGTTTTTCTGTTCAGAAATTCTCAAGGTAGCCCGGAGTTTGGAAGTTGGCGGTGTTTCACCCCCGTGCCTCGGAAAAGCACGTAAAGCCGTTGGTCCTGCGCCTGAACTCTCTCCGATCGTGTCAGATTGCTGTCCCATCGGGCTATGAGACTAAAAGGAATTGAGAGTGCACCTGTGTTTACTATAATATGTCCCGCGCAGTCGGTTAGCGTTGTGACTGGCCACCGTAGTCGAAATCGGCTAGGGGGACTATAATTAGTTTCTTACACTTTGACTGCCTTAAAATTTACGAATATAAACCCAAGAAATCGAAATTTATACGCGTAATTTATTAAAACATCGTAAAAAAAATACGCTTTTATTCGTTACTTAAAAAAACATGCACACTCGGGTCCGAGTGGTCGGCTCGCAGCGTGCACTCGGGCCCGAGTGATGGCACTAAAAGAGTTAAATAATTTAAAAAAGATTATTCATATGTTATTTACCAAAATAAAAATAAAAATAATTATATTTTTGTAATTATATAGCCCTTTGTCACTATACAAACTTAATAATATAAACTGAACTTTTTTACAAGTGCAATTTATATTATTAAAAAACATATTGTTACCTACTTGGTGTGGATGATTCAGTGACGGGTGATAGAATAGTGTGGAAGAGGAAAACATACTGCGCCGACCCCAAATAAACTGGGAACAGGGCAAGAGGATGATGATATTGTTACCTACTTAAAGCATAACAGCACTAGTTTTGCTACCTGCAAATATTTTCTTATCTATTAGCCATAAAACTATTTAAATCATTGGTTCTGCTGGATTTTTGAAAAGCGTAAGTAAAAAGATAAAGATACTATTATATAAAAATGTATAGTGTATATTTTTACAATAACAATCTAGCTGAAAGATGTAATTCGATGTAATTAAAGTATGAGTAAGAAAAGTGTATGTGATTTAGGAAATTAAATGATTTTTAGTATAAGCTGAAGACTGAATGTAAATTGTAAATAAATGTTGTAATCTTACTGTTTTCTTACCCTTAGAATAATTTTAAAAAAACCCCTAAGTCATTCTCATTTGAAATTTCAGGATTATCATGTCAAAATATGTTCAATATTAGCATATTACGTGCTTGACTTGATTTATGAGGATATGATATTACTTTTAATATTGGTAGAAGGAGTGTTTGAGAATGTTTTTAACACTTACAGTGTTATGTTTTATATTCATAAAGACGGATTCACATTTACATTATGACATTCTAAAAATGTACATTCTAAAATGCACTCATTTTGCTTTGTTAAGGAATTCCTAGAATTTCGACCACATAATAAATGTAGCTTCACGTTTCCATTTGACTGCCTGCCAATAATTTAATTTGATTGGCATGATATTTAATTAGATTTTATATCATTTAATGAATGTTGTCTTATAATATTCATTTGTAGATTCCGTTGTTTATTGTTAATTTTGGCATGTATTATTTTCTTCTTTTATGATTGAACATTTGTATGCCGCTGAGGCTGATCACAGCGCACTCTTTATACAATTAACATCTATTTACCTGTGTATCACAAATAAATGATTTTATTTTATTTGATTTGATTTGACTCTAAACTATTGGATAGCGAAGCTTTATCAATTTCTAAGTTGAATTTATTCTGTAATGAATAATTACTTGACCTACTGCTTTTGTAAAACAGTTGGAGTAGATAGCGCAGACGTCACGCGTGATGACGTATTCATAAGAGACCAGAAATTACGCACGGTTGAGCCGACAGCACGGTAACTCAATTGGAAGAGCGTTTGGCCCAGTCAGCCAGAAAGTTGCTGGTTCGAATCCCGACCGTGCGTAATTTTTGGTTTCTCATTTCACCTTTTCGAATAGAAGGAGTGTTTTTCATTTGTGAAATTCACGATACGAAAACTTTAGTTACGAGAAATCTGATAAAGATTATTAGTTAAACAAACGTCAAAATTTCGTCAAACTATCAACAACTATAGTCAGCACGTTCGTAACTGAGTCAAGGGGTTGTAATGTCACTAGAAATAGGTATATATAGGACGCTGCTTTATCGGTAACTGCAAGTTAGATAGAAGTGATACTTACAGGACTCAGTTGACAGTGACAGCAAGCTGAAACGCCCGGGGATCGAACCCAACACCTCTGGTGCAGCCGTTGCCTTTAAGTGCGAAACTCTTACCGCTGCGCCACCGATTTGACATGAATCGAATCGAATGATATTTTGACTTTTTCCTTCTAATAAATATGTCTGATATTATAGAGGTAACATATGTACATTATTAGAAATTGTTTTTTTTATATTGGATCATATTGGTATCTGTAGGAAAAATGATTTTAAAACGAATTTTATTTGTGTATATTTTATGTATAGTATAAACAATGTAATGCTGTTGTATTTTATGGGCTTAGACTTTTGGATGACACAAATTCAAACCATTTCTATTAGTTTTATTGTGATTTAAAAGCAACGATTGAATAAAAAATAATTTGTCGATTACTGAGGAACAACACTATTTTTGAGTTTTTGAATTACGAAAAAAGGCATCCCAAATAATGAAAAAACAGAGTAAAGTTATCAAAATATTATGATGCAGTCTTCTTATTTTTGAAGCCTCATCATTCTTGTAAGTACACATTAACACAAAAAAAAACATAAGCTGTTACTACATGATAAATAATAAATATATGTCTATTTAATATAAAATACTGTACTACAGGGACACGGTATTATCTCTAAAATATAATGAAACTACGTACGGGCCTAAATTACAGAAACCCCTTGGGCCTCAGATATTACAAGAGTTTAAATTTTAACTAATTTTTGGTTTAGTTTTGTGACTTTATAACCCTAATATTTAACTTCACCTTTCAAATAAGTTATTTTGTTTTTGACCACTGTAAACACACGTTTATGTCTGTTAAGACCTGGTTTCTTTGCTTGGCAAATCTTGGAGTCATTTTTAGGGTGCCGTAGCCGAATGGCAAAAAACGGAACCCTAATAGTTTCGTCAAGTCTGTCTGTCTGTCCGTTCGTATGTCACAGCCACTTTATCCTGTAACTATAAGCACCACACTGTTGAAATTCGGTAGGAAAATGTATCCTGTAAACCGCTTAACAAATCATATACAAAAAATATTAAATAATAATATTTAAAGGGGGGGGGGCTTTCATACATGAAATTAAAACCGAATTTTTTTTTCTTCGTCAAGCCTTTGCGTGTGGGGTGTCTATGGATAGGTCTCTTAAAATGACCAAACATAGAGGTTCCTTAAACTATTTTCTTTTAAAGTCTAACGTTTCTTAGCTAGACGCTTCCAAAGTGGTAAAATGGGCGTCCCCCCATCTCATTTCTAAACCAAGCAAGTGTGAATTTGGAAAAAAATATGTAAGGTTTAACAAATACTTTCAAAAACAATTGGTTTGGAGGGGATCGAACAAGAAGTTGCCGAGATAAAGCACATTTTCAACAACCGCAAACATAACTTAGTTCTTCATACAAACACTATAAAAACAAAGTTATGTTTGCTGTCAACAAAATATTGTGGTATTTTACTAAGTGGAAGTAAGTGGATTCCCTAATTCTGTTAAAGTTGGCACGGAACCCTCAGTGCGCGAATCCAGCTCGCACTTGGCGTGTTTTTTTTAAATACAATCAGTAAACAATTAATTATCCAATTGCAAATACATGTAATGTTCAACGATACATTACCTATGTACAGTCGCCAGCACATAAGGTTACCCACTTTTGTTGCAAACTAGCCCTTATAACAACTACATAAGGTACCGCAGTGCTTACCTTGACGTGCTGTTGTCTGTACCTACTCGTATGTTTTTCAAATTAATCATTTCGTTAATAAGTGATACAGATAACTCGGTGTGTTGATGAATATTCTTATTTTATAAAATATTAATTAATTGAACAATAATGAATGCAATCAGTCAATGGCATATCAATCACGACCTTTCTCAGCCAGGTGTATTGCTGTCTATTGATGAAAGTAAGTAAAGTACCTAAGCCTGTAGAATCCCACTGCTGGGCAAAGACCTTACCTCAACTATGAGGTAGTTTGAGCCATACTCCACCACGCGGGCTCAGTGCGGGTTGGTGGAGGGGTGCTTGCAAGCGACTAACCCTGCTGTCAGATGTTATCAAGCCACCCATAAGGCCTCTGACTAGGCTTAACGACTAATATCAACCGATATTAGCCGCGACCAATGGCTTAACGTGCCTTCCGAAGCGCGGAGATGCTCGTGATGTACGTCACTGATATGGTCGGAATGGTCACCCATCCAAACACGACCGCGCCGTAGGTTGCTTCACTTCGGTATCACTACCAAAGCGCTGCTGCCACTGCGCTACGAGCACCTTACTGCACTACAAGGACCTCATCAGTCTATTGATGAATATTGCTTATCTGACTACTCAAAAATCAGAGCGCGTATTGCGATGTAGTTTTGATAGGTAAGCGGCATAGCTTTACTGTCAAATTATTCATATTGCGATTTCGCATGATATTTATAATTTTATTATAATAAAACAACATAAATATTAGTATTCGTTCCATTGTAGTATTATTATAACATAATTCAGCTATTGCATAGCTTCTATCGCGGACCTTGAGCGTGGAGACCGAAACCAGTAATTCCGTAACGAAAATAACCTAACACCCCCCCATTCCGACCGGCACAGCGGTGATACTTTTTAGTTTTTCAATATAGCAGAACTTTTAATGACTTTTTGAAATATCACGCTTGTCTCTGTAGTTCAGCAACCCGCCTTTAGTTGGCATTGGTTGTAATAGTAGTTAGTAAAATAATAATTGCAGTTAAATTGCATAAGTTGATGAAAAATGCTATGCAAAAGCTTTACCGCGGCATCTAGAATGTTTTTAACACTCACAACAGTGTCATATTTTATAGTCATTAAGATGAAATAAGAAACTAAAAATTTGCGAACGGGTGGGACTTGACCCAGCAACCTCTTGGCTGACCGGGCCAAACGCTCTTAGCAATTGAGCTACCATGCTGTCGGACTGACAGCACGGTAGCTCAATTGGTAAAAGCGTTTGGCAAATTTTTGGTTTCATTTTTCATCTTTACCGCGGCAGTCTCCGAGTGCCACATGTCATTTTTATATTGATAATATTCGTTTACAATGAGTCGAAATTGAGCTGCCTGGAAATTAAACGGCTAAAGTTGGATCGCAATACGCCGCCTTTTAAAACGTGCAAGCAATGTCGAAGGAACCGTTATAGTACACACCACACCCTTTAAACTCATGTGGTAAGCTATGTTTCCTAGTTTTTGCCCTGTTTTCCCTTAAACTAGACACTTGACAAGTTTTTGTGGTGTTCCTAGTGTTGTCACCCCTGATAGGGGTCGGCCATTAAATATTCAAACAAACAAGAAACTTTCGTTCCGTACAAGTTTTTGTTAAAGTATTGTTAGTGAGACAGAAAAGTTGGGCACTGAGCTATTTTAACCGTAACTCAATTTTAGAACAGATGGTACATTTGTTTTTCTTTATACAAATTAATTTAAAAGATATTTTGGGTCGTTTACTAAAACAAAGACCTTTTAAGTATTTTCAGCTACTCACAAAGAAATATATTACCTAACTGTTAAAAAAAACGACTTTAAAGCCAAAAATACATATAAAATACTTAAATAAACTCTTAACCCTCATAAAAGGTAAGGATTCATTGCACACTTTTTAGTTCTATTTGGTATTAAAGTCGGTTTTTATTTTTTAAAGATTACTTTATTTGTTCATTTTTAGTGATTATAGAAAGTGGGGAGAGAGTTGCATCTTATGACTCTGCTCTTTAAGAAGCCACTAATTTTCTTTTATAAGCTCTGTCATTATAATTACTGAACTCTTAAGAGTTCCACCATCAGCTCAGCTCCAAATGATGTTGACTATCAGACGTAATAACATATATCATCATGAAGATTCTAGAACAAAATACTATACGTGCCTTTAAAGTCTGAATTAAATATTTTTTAGAGGGTTTCCCTCGATTCCACCAAGATTCAATTATCAGATCTCGACTTGGCATAAATGGGACCAACTAGAAGGCGAATAATAATTTCCATAAATGACTGCGATATGAGGTAACAACGACACAAAAAAAATACAGTCGAATTTACAACCTCCTTCTTTTTTGAAGTCGGTTAATGATCGACAGCATCATCATCGTCATAATTATCAGCCAAAGGACGTCCACTGTTAAACATAGTTCTCCCCCACGGTTTTCAACAAAGTCGTCGGTCTATCTTGTCGGTGGACATCCTATCCGTCCACGTCGTTAAACGTAGTTTACACAATCTTAATTGCTTTATAAAAACTAGTATTTCATCACTGAATCATCATTCATCATCATCATTAACAGCCAAAAATTTAAAGAATTTATTTTTTAAGAATAAGCATAACTCATATTATCATCCCTCAGTTAGATGTCACTGACCAAAACCACACCATAAGACATTTGTAATACAAAAGTTTGAGATTGTTTACGGTTTTTCCAACGAGCGAAGCGCAAACAGAGCTGCGAGAATTCGTAGCACAAACTGCTACAGTAAAGTAACTACAAGCTACGAATCCTTGTAGTCGTTTGTTTCGTATTACTATCAGGCTACGACGAACTACGATTGACGCGTTTTCGTAGCACACTTGCTACGAAAGCTACGAACGTTGCCCAGAAGCAATACTGTATATCTCATATTTAAAATTCTCGTGTCACAATACTCACAATATTCGTTCCCGTACTCCTCCGAAACGGCTTTACCGATTCTTACCAAATTTTATATGCGTATTCAGTAGGTCTGAGAATCGGCTACTATCTATTTTTCATACCCCGAAGTGATAAGAGTTGTTCACCCTTAATTATATATTTTTTAATTTTTGGGCAAAATTTTTTGTTTTTATTTTTAATAACGTACTAGCATTAAAAAAATGTGATGATTTTTGTATTTAGATTCAATCAGTAGCCCTGTTGTAATCTTAACTCATTATAATAACAGTTGACGTTATTTATGTAAAAACGAGTATTGTTACTTTATCGAATAACGTTATCGCTATCGCTATTTAAAAATGGCAACACTGGCTGCCCCTTCCCTTCTTATTTTCTGACTTGCGGAGTGCACTCGAAAGGCGAGCCAGTCTAGTGCTGACCGCCGAAGCGAAAGGTTGAGGGAAGGAACCTATGTTAAATTGTAGTTATAATTATTAATGTGGCTAGAGGTAGTGATTTGTATCATAGATAAGTGTGTTGATCGAATAAAGAACTTTATAAACTCAACCGAGTTTGATTCACGACACGTCGGAAGTGGAAGAGGAAACCTTCAGCTCACAAAGGGTATGTATGTACTATTATTTTCAAATGATAAGAGCAAGTAATATTATTTAATAAAATTTTCTTGAAGATAACGCCATAAATACCACGATAGGATAGCATTGGTTGGGATAATATTCTGCTGCGGTTGAACTGTAGCAATATTATCCTGATTTAATCGTGTTAACTTTCCAACTGATCGTTTGGTCAAGGCTACTCCTTGATAATGATCTGAGGTGATTAATACGAGTATGCTCATAAGCAAAGTAGGTAGGTAACAAATTGTCGGGCTAGCCCTAGGTTGTTCTTAATATGAACTGGGTCTATGCTAACTCGACGCAGTCGTGCTAAGCTATCATCAAATCATTTGGGCAAGGCTACCCTTTGCTAATGGTATGTGAAAGCTAAATGCGCGATTTATTAAATTGGGTCAACTACGTAGGCATGTTTAACAAAATATTATATATTTTTTCTCATAATTATCGGGGTAGTGTTAGGTTGCATTGGTTGGGATAATATTTTGCTGCGGTTAAGCTGTTGCACTATTATCCTGACTAAATTGTGTTACGTTTCTAACTGGCCATTTGGTCAAGGCTACTCCTTGATAATGTTCAGTGGATACGAGACACGAGTACGTGCAACTAAATAGCTAAATATAATAAATGACCTCAGTAGTTCCTACATCCTAATAGGAAATACGAAAAGAAAGAGGTATTAAATATTATCATGTCACTGCCTATTGTAGGTAGCTATGTTTAGTTGATTGAGAATAACCGTTCAACCTGCAACTGTTCTAGGGTTAATATTTTTGTGTTCATAAATAATTATACCTACAATAAATAAATAAAACTTTATTTCAGACTTTGCATTCATAATTTGTTAAGAGACTTATAAACTATGTTAGTGAGTTCAACAATTGTGTGTTTTTAATCAATTGTGTTAAATTTCAACCAATTCAATCCAATTTAATTATAAACATTCGAATCATTTCTTATTTCAATTCAATTTCGTTTGTTATATGACTTGAATTGAGTGCCCTTTAGGGTATATAATTTGTACACCCATTGATTATGTAAATGAGTTAAATAATACTGAGTTTTTTATATTTATTAAACTGAGTTCAATTTAAACCAACTCAAGTAAATTAAATTAGAATCATTTTACTTTTACTTCAATTCCATTTGATATGACTTGATATAAAGGCTTTTTAGGTAAATGACTTATTGCCAATTCAACCCAATTAAAATTCATATACATTTTTATTTTAAATTCGAATTCATTCAATATATAACTTGAAATAAAGGCCATAGTGTCAGATTTTACAAAGTAGTTTTAGCGGCCAGGTGTGTCGCGTGGACCAAATGTGTCCTTAAGTAGCGGCCAGGTCTGTCGCATGGGCCAAGTGTGTCCTTATGTAGCGACCAGGTGTGTCGCATGGACCAAGTGTGTCCTCAAATAGCGGCCAGGTGTGTCGCGTGGACCAAGTATGTCCTTAAATAGCGGCCAGGTGTGTCGCGTGGACCAAGTGTGTCCTCAAATAGCGGCCAGGTGTGTCGCGTGGACCAAGTGTGTCCTCAAATAGCGGCCAGGTGTGTCGCGTGGACCAAGTGTGTCCTTAGGTAGCGGCCAAGAGTGTCACTTGGGCCTAGTGTGTCCATAGTTCTGTACATTTAATTATTCAAAAGCAGCAGAAGTGACCAAGTCAGTCAATAAATCAAAAAATAATAATTTATTGTGTAATACATGTACATTAGTTATGTACATGTAAGTTATGTATAGTAGCTATGTATTTTCCTCGATTAGATCGGGCCATTTGTGCCATGAAAGAGCTATGTATGTTTTACAAAAGGTCAAGTCTAACTGTGAATTCTTTTACTAGAAATTTTCATTAGCAACGGTCATGTGAGCCATATAGGCGCTCTTACTTGCGTTCAGGATTATTTGCAACATTATTCCTTTACTAAAATTATGCTCTAATAAATAAATAGACTCCATAGTAATTAGATTTAAAGATATTTATTCTCATAAATACATACAGTTCATTTACAAAGATAATTATTGAAACCATAACTTAGTAAATAAATACCATATCCAAAATATGATTTTGTTGATAACAACACTAATGCTGGTATTCTTTTTCTTCCGAGGTGATGAGACTGAAGAGCACGAGACCAAACTAGGCTGGTTGGGCCTAAAAAGACGAAAGAGCTCGCGATCGAGGTTGAGGACATCGACATCTTCTAAAGGAATTCAAAAATCAAAAAGTACCCTTTCGGCGTCACCAACGCTCGAAACCGTCGTCACCTGTCACCTGAAATTACCGTTTCACACAATCCGAAGTGACTGTTTGGCTCCGATCACAAAAAGAAAAAAAGAACAACTACTATGTTTTAATTGTAATATATTCATTCATTGAATAAGTCCTTGTACACACAATTCTGATATTTTTCACAGAGGTTTATCTTGATTCCCGTCGTTTTAAAACCATTGCAGCGTTCGTGGTCGCGGGTAGGCTAGGATTTTATTTATCCAAAAGAAAATAATATCATCACTTCTTCTTAGTAGAATGGGTTATTTTGTTGCGATTGAGTACAGAATTTTGAATATATGTACAGTCCGACAGCACATCAAATTACCCACTTTTGTTGCAAACTTAACCTAATTGCAATAACATAAGATACCGCACGTTTTACCTTTACGTGCTGTTTTCCGTAAAACTGATAATTTTGGTAAATGTATAATCGCTCCCACAGACCTAATATACTAAGTTGACTTTGCGAAAAATACCGCGCATTTATCACGATCATGAGAAAAATATACCTATTGAAACACGATGTCAGTAAACTCTTACTTGAATTAACGTTGTGACTTAATTATTTCAAAACAAAGATTTAATTAATTCATTGACGCGGTGATTTTATTGTCGGCTAACTTAAACGCCATTAAAGTCGCGTAACGCGTTATAATGCAGTTCGTTTACATTCATAGAAAATACCCTTACTTCCTCTACATAAATTGTTCTGTCGTTTTAACCATACTAGAACTATAAAGGGTAGCAGATTCCGTTGCAATTTTGATAGCGCAGTTAACCGCCAAACTTGTAAGACATAAAATGTATATAAAAAGTTTCTAAATTATCATTTATTTAATAAAAGAAATACACAGAAGATAAATAATTAATTACAAACTTAACATCGCTCGCTACATGTAAGTAAAACAATTTTATAGGTAAGTTTTACCTGTTAATAAACTGTGGAGTAATTACATTAATTTTGGGACAGATGGTCCTAAACTTATACATATTAATATTAATTTATGACTTCTATAAATATTTAGGAATCAAATAACTTACTACATATTTCTGTAATATTGCACAAACAATAAAAAAATAAATAATTGAAATTATACATCAATAACGAGCTTCGGTAGGTATACTTTACTTATTAAATAACCTTCTTATAAGTATTCCTGACTAGTAGACAGTCAGTTATACATAAATTAATGTATCCTCAATGTCTACATAAATTTGTTTTAAATGACATTGTTTATCTATAAATCATTACTCCGACAATTTGTAAAAACATTTGTTTTGTAATATTATTTTTATACTTATTGTCTTTTAGCACTTTTATTATATACGTCTGTCTAGTTTTCGCTCAATCTAGTACTTACGTAAGAGACGAAAGGCATTGTCGCGGGACAGGGTGCCCTTAAAGAATACTATATTTTTTTGTTAGGAAAAATAAAATCATATGCGGGCCAGTTTTCAAAAAAAATGAGTCCTCTTTCTATGTTATTGTTTGATGCTCTGTTAAAATATTATCACTTAAAACGAGGTGACCTTACATAATATACTAATCATTGACTTCAAAAGAAATATATTTTCATATATGAATTTTATATTGACGCCACACACGACGTTTGCTCTGCAATATGCTTGGGTTTGGAATAACTAAAGACGCGTTGTAATACATTTAAATGGGGACTAGGGACGTCTACACGCCAAAACGTAAATAGGAGACCGTGATCTCATAGGTCAATTAATAAATAATTATGCACAAAGGCTTTATTTCAAAACTGGTTTTTATTCTAGTTCCCCACTTTGATATTTTTCTGTATTCTTGGCAATATCATGCCGTTTATTATTATTTTTTACATGTGACAGCATAATATCGTTGAGTTTACTTTGCTGAGTAAATTGTATTTGTAGTAGGGCTTAATTATTAATGTCATTTGACTATTAAATCTAACCTCAATTCTATTTAAATTATTTGTATAATGATTAATAAAGTGAAGTAAGTACTTGTTCCTACTACTAAATAAAAATCACATCTTCATGTACTGTTCGTATATAATTAACTAATATGTATTAATATGGGCCCTAAAATATTGAATTTTTCTCATACGGACACACATAATATTAGGGAAAGTTAAACTACAAAGTAATATTTTATGGTAACAATAAATTGGAAGATCGTAAGAGATTATATAAGTCACTCAGATAATATAATAATAATAATGATCCCTTAAATGACTGTATCTCTGTAAACAGTCTTTATAAGAGATTGAGATTCCATTCAATTGCAATAAAAAACAAACAACGAGTTATTAATAATATACATAATAGCTTAATTCTACTTGTATGACTTTAAGTGCTAAGATTCATAACTTTCATTATTGATATGTGCCACGCAAATTACGAAATTTAACTTTAAAAAAAAAGTTATCTAAGTAGCTTCAATAATTCTTGATTATGTTCTCCCCGATTAACAAGTGACGTTTATTATGGATGCTTTACTGATTTTCTTAATATCTATCTCAATACATAGGTTCATATCCTAATACATTACTTAATATGAAAAATTCAAATCATGAGACTGTGTTTTAGAAAGAAACTTTATTGTTTCCTCCTTATTATTTTATTTACTTTATACATATTATCATTATACAAATTGTGAACTATTATCATATTGCTGAATGCACCGTTCAGTCATTCCTTTAAGTCATTCAAAAATTGAATTAGATGCTAGAAAATGACGATAATAGAAATTAAAGACTCGAAAACATATTGTAATGGAGTATAATGATGTTATTTGTAGAAACGAGGTATTAATTTGACAACCTCCGTGGTGTAGTGGCTAGGCACGCTTGTTTCAAGGCGTCGCCGCTCTTAGTTCCCGGGTTCGATTCCCGGTCGGGTCAATATAGATATCAAAATTTTCTATATTGTCTTGGGTCTGGCTGTTGTGGTACCAACTTTGTGTCTGATTTTCATAACACTGAACAATGTATGTGATTGGTGTCCAATAATTTGTTTTTTACTTACTTGACTGATATATTACTTTCTAAATCAACTGTTGTTTATGTAGATAAGGTCTCTTTAAAGTTAGGATCTTAAAACTACAAAAAGTTACCAATAAATTTCATTCATTCATCAATTTAAAAGTCAATTAAGTTAAAGATTCTTTCCATTTTGTTATCTTAAAATCAGATGTTTTTTTTTTTTTTAAATTCCTATTAAATATATAAGAACATAATAGATTGTTAATAAATAAAATGGCTTCGATAAATGACCCTTTGTCATTCATAGACAGGAGTAAAAAAAAAACATTAGTTTCATTAATAATTACGATTGCGATCATAATTATAATAACATAACCATACTTAACCTTTTAGCCTTTAAAACGAAATAACCATGAAATTATAGGTACATAATAAGTTATGAACCCGGTAACATAAAAGATATAAGATGTATAAAATGTTCGTTGCCGCAAGTCTTACAAGACACTGGATTAATACTTCATCCTTGATAAAGCATAATCAATCTAAAGATTCAATAGATCAATCGATATTGGTCAAGAAAACCAAAAAAAAAATTAAAATGATAAAAAGTACTAGAAATGTGATAATTGCTATTAATAAGAATATTTTGTAATTATGTATTACTGAGTGAGCTCAACAGTATAATTGTAGCATAACCTTTATTTCTTGTTAGACTTAAATGCCGAATGTGATGATTTTATAATGTGTACTCAACAGCTTAATTTTGGCATAATCTTTATTGCTTGTAATATGATAAATGTAGTATGCTGTAGTAGTATTGATATAAATGCGCCATTGTAAATATTTTATAAAATGCACCAGGAGGTGCATTAGGTCGGATGGCCGAATGTGATGATTTTTGTATTTAGATTCAATCAGTAGCCCTGTTGTAATCTTAACTCATTATAATAACAGTTGACGTTATTTATGTAAAAACGAGTATTGTTACTTTATCGAATAACGTTATCGCTATCGCTATTTAAAAATGGCAACACTGGCTGCCCCTTCCCTTCTTATTTTCTGACTTGCGGAGTGCACTCGAAAGGCGAGCCAGTCTAGTGCTGACCGCCGAAGCGAAAGGTTGAGTGAAGGAACCTATGTTAAATTGTAGTTATAATTATTAATGTGGCTAGAGGTAGTGATTTGTATCATAGATAAGTGTGTTGATCGAATAAAGAACTTTATAAACTCAACCGAGTTTGATTCACGACAAAAATAAAACCTAAATTTTTATCAAAGTATCTGTTATGATCTACATTGTGTTTTATTTTTTTGTTATTTGAACTATTTTAGTTTAGAAGTTAAAGGGGGGTGGGGGCATTTTATCACTTTGGAAGCGTCTATCTATCAAACATTAAACTTTCAAAGAAAATGGTTTTTGGATTCTCTGTCGTTTTATAAGACTTATCCATAGACACCCCACACGCATAGGTTATTTTTTTGTATAGGAATCGTAAAGCGGTTAACAGGACATTTATATTCCTACCAAATTTCAACAGTTATGCTTATAGTTACAGAATAAAGTGGCTGTGACATACGGACGGAAAGACAGACTTGACGAAACTATAATAATAAGGGTTCCGTTCCTTGCCATTCGGCTACGGAACCCTAAAAACGCATCAAATCCGTTGCGTAGTTTTAAAGATTTAAGCATACAGACAACGGGAAGCGACTTTGTTTTATACTATGTTGTGAAATTACACTTGTAAAAACCTACCATACATGCATTTACTGTGGCTAAGTGGTAAGTTGTTAAGCTACCATAAAATAGGTACTAGCCAGGGACCACACACTTACCTTCACTATTCCTTCAGATAAGGATTGAGGCATGAATTATTTATAACAACGAAACCTTATCCAAGGTGTTGAATTCTATACATAAACAATACCTACAAGAAAGGAGGAAAACCGAGGGGGAAGCCTATGTTCAGCATTGGACGTCCTTTGGCTGATAATGATGATGGTGGTAAAATAAAGTGTTGTACACTACATAAAACTCAAGAATAGCTGGACTGATTTTCGTGACTTTTACTTTGTTGGATTTTTCTTGGTCTAGGATATGGAAATAACCAATAATGGTAGAGAATACCACATAGCCTTTAAAGAAATGTATATGATATTTGCAATCCCCTACGACTTCGTCCGCGCGTTTAAAGGTCCCTCCCCTCCCATCGCAGCGTGATGTTTTACGGCCTAAAGCCTTCCTCGATAAATAATTTATGAAACACAAAAATATATTTTTTATATCGGTCTAATAGTTCCTAAGATTAGCGCATTCAAACATCATTTACATGGAATAATGAACGAAAATTAAAATACAAATAAATAAAATCCACTAAACAGACTTGTCTTGACTTGTCAAATAACCAAAATATCCGCCTTAGGTTTCCGACTGAACTACCAGATTATAGCCCAGTTGACCAATAGTTGAGTCAACTAATGGGTAAATTTATTACCAGTGGTTAAATATTTACAATTGAGCGAGTTTTGAAGAAATAAGTATATTAACATTTTTTTTATCCAATCGAGACCCAAATAATGCCTTAACCATTGCATTCAAATAGCTATTCTAACATTTGGTTACGGTATTTTACATTCAAAACACGCACAATTGTAAATATTTTACTACTCTTAATGACATTAAACCATTAATTGGGTGGTCTATCAGTCACAAACCTGGGTCGAAGTGTTCCGCCTAATTTTAACAATAACCTGTATCTTTACTAGGTTGTGAGAATTGTAATTTCGATTGGAAATCTCATCACATCGAATTGATATAATATTTTTGAAACGCGAATACTTTATTTATTAATTATGTTCTATATCCGTACCCCAGCATAACTTTCTGAGTATTAAAAACTGTTTGAAAGGACAGATACTTGCACTTAAAATCATCTTAATAATGCAAAATCAAACTTCGAAATAAAAGGGTTACCTAAAGATTTTTAACAGCAAAGTTAAAAGAACTGAATTAGGATACAATAAAATGTTTAATTCGTTTTCAATACGATAAAATTTAATTCTAATTGATTATGGCTTTAAAAAAATAAAATAAAAATCTAGTAGTTCCCCGGTACATGTCATGTTTATCTTAACACGTTATTAAAATATCATTGAAGAAACATGGACCCAAGTTTTAAATCAATAGGATAATGGAAGGTGAGGGTGGAGGGAATATAAATATAATAGACACCAATCACATACATTGCTCTGATTACAAAGAAGTAGCCAATGCACTTGTGTTATGGAACTCAGACACAACGATGGCACCACAACACCCAGACCCGAGACAATATAAAAAAATATGATTTCTACATTGACCCGGCCAGGAATTGAATCCGGGACCGCGGAGTGGCGACGCATTGAAACTCAGCGTGTTTAGCCACTACACAACAGAGGTCGTCGACACAACTGAGCTGATGTTCTTCAAACGGCTAATCATCATGGTTAAGCTAAACGCACTTATCCGAGCGGAACGCGCCGAACGATGACGTCATTAGATTCTGCTAAACGCACTTATCTGAGCCAACAGAAATGAATTTTAGAATTGTTTATATGGTATCTCATAAAACCTCGCTCACTTCTCCGCGTCGAATCATCTGAATCTGGAAGAACCTTAGAAATCCCAGATTAATTCGGATGACGCCATCAGATTCGGTGCGGCTAATACGGTCAACTCGGACGATTCGGACGACTCGCCGGATAAAATCATCATGCTCTCTCCTACCTTAGATGTCGCTCATAGCGCTATCTCATGATTTCTTCGACGCCGTCGATTCGTTCGATGCGAAAATGTGTGCGAGGCTTCCTTGACTTCAATTTTTTCAGCGCGTTCGGCTCGGATAAATGTGAGTTCACCTTTAAACCTTACCAAATACTTTCAATATCATTCAAGTAACAGGGTACCAAATTTCGAATTGGTCAGATAACTAGAAACTAGAAAAGAGCTGATGTTCTTCATGCGGCTGCACAGATTTTCATGAAACATGGTTTAAACATTCGGAAATAATCTATGACCCAATATAATTAAACAAAAATCGGTTCATCCGTTTTGGAGCTACGACACCACAATCAAGTTAAACCTACAACAACCCTTTTATTGTGCGTCGGTGATTAAAAATGAGAGTTTTCTTCTATGTTTCTTTAAGTGATTCTTTTTCATTGAAAGTCATTGTTTGAAAAAAAAAACTTTCGGCTTTTATTTAACTAAAAGTTGACTGGTAGAGAACTCGTTGAGAAATTCATATAAGCTTTAAGGATCGTCTCTACTTCACTGATTAATCAGCATATGACATATTTCTTTACAGAATCGAATCCTATATTTGTACTTTTATTGTTATTTTAACAGCACAAAGCCTAAATAGGCATAATAGCCCAGAACAATAATGATGGGTACATTTGTAAAATAGAAATACTTAATCATATTTGCATTTTTAAAAAGCAATTGTGTCAGACGAGGAATACGCCTTCACTTATGAGATATACTTCTTTGCCTGAAATAGTTGCTTTTTACAAGTGCAATTAATATTATTAAGTTTGTATAATGACAAATCACAAAAAAAAACAAAAATGTAATTAATAATAGACAAACTTATTAAACTTAGGAAACTCTATGCTTATTATAAATTGTATTATACTCATATAGTGACAAGTGATTAAAAGTAGATTATTCACTGTGGGAATAAAGTAATGACTTACGGAACGGGCGCCATCTTGAGTCACAAGCAAAACGAAAGGATTATAATTTTTGGAATATATGTTTTACCAGGTTTTTAAAGGAGGTAATAGAAAATCCTGAGTGTAGCGAGGGATTTAAGCTGGCCTAAGACGAAGACAACTTTATTATTTTGGTAAATACTCTGCTTTTCGCTTCGCTGTTTTAGGTAATGTATAAGATCAATCTGTTAATGAGATATAATAATAACCCATGTAGGTTACATATTTTCATAGAAATGTATATTTTAAATTTTCCATGAGAAAAATGGCAATGAAATATGGTGTCCCGTGTAATTCAGCTAAATCACTCATAGTATTTACACACTTTTCTTTTTTAACCGACTTCAAAAAAGGAGGAGGTTATCAATTCGACTGTATGTTTTTTTTTTTGTATCTATGTTACCTCATATCTCAGTCGTTTGTCGATGGATTCGAAAAAAAATTTCGCCTCCTTAGAAGGTATACCTTCTAGTTTGTCTCATTTTTTCTAATTTGAGATCTGATGATGGGATCTTGGTGTAATCGAGGGAAACCCTCGAATTTTAAAGGCACGTATAGTGTTTCTTTACTAGAATCTTAATGTTGACGTGTTGTTACGTCTGATAATCAACATCTCATCAAGCATCAACTATCACAGCACCGACTCCAAAAAGAAATTGTTTGCCTAAAATGGGTTCCTTTCGTTCCAATAGTCAAGAGCTTATTTAAGGCTTTTAGTGCATTTTTAAAATAAATGTTGTAATATCCAACAATGTCATTGAATGCTAAGTTCTAAACTAATTTTAAGACCTCATTGTACACTACGTGGCAATAAAAGAGTTTGAATTTTGAAGATGGCTTTATGCAAATACCTTTAATACGTAATATTTTTTTCCAATCATGCCAATACACCATACAAAGCAAAAAGTTATAAATTACGACTCTGTTGGACCCATTTTTAAATAAAATCAATCCCCTGTAGACTGTCATGTAATTAAAATTTTCAATAACTTTTTTTCATGTGATGTGTATCGAGCAATAACACAGTTCTCTTGCTGGTACAAATGAATTCGCAGAGTCAAATGTTATTTAATTTTAAATCGAATCCTAGACCCTTTTTATTTTTTCATTTATAGGGTTCCATAGCCAAAACGGCAAAAAATGGAACCCATATAGTTTCGTCAAGTCAGTCTGTCTGGCTGTCCGTTCGTATGCCACAGACATTTTATTCTGTAATTATAAGGTTTACAGTGTTGAAATTTGGTAGGTAAATGTATCCTGTTAACTGCTTTACGATTCTTATACAAAAAATAATAAATAAAGACATTTATGAGCGGCTTCGGTACATGAAACTAAAACCGTTTTTTTTTAGTTAAACCTATGCGTGTGGGGTCTATACATAAGACTCTTAAAATGCTGTCATTTTAAGTAAGGTAATATGTAAGTACATACATACATATTACCTAAAGTTAAATATTTAACGGACAAAAATTATTCTAAAAACGATTAAGCTTTACATAAGCTTTGTTTTAGTGACATGTACAAGGTGTTGGCATTTTCCCCATACAAATGTGAATATGTCCTTTAGTAAATAATGGTTAAATATCGTTATGATTGTGTAATATTTGTGTTTGTGCGTGTTTTAGAGAAAAACATTGATGAAGTCACGCAGCCTTCGCGTTAAAGAAAACACTTGCAAAATTCAACAGGCTTGCCAATGTGTCGGGGGCCGAGTGGCATTGACATACGCCCGGATAGCGTCAGACACGGGGTTCGATTCCTCGTCTGACATAGTTGCATTTTTCAAGTGCTTTGTATATTAAATTATAACTTTATTCAAGGAGCTTCGTTCTACGGTATTTTAAAATAATCATTTTAATAGTTTACACAGAACACGTACGAAAATAAAACAAAAGGGAATATTTGAAAATCTCTTGTAAGAATGGGGAGATATAGCTACACTCGCTCTTGTAACCGCATTTTTGAATTTGACAGCGAGATCTATGTCGTACTGTATAAGACTCTGGGACTAATAGAAATGGGAAGAGATTTAGTACACATAGACTTTTAATAAAACCGGCCAAGTGCCAGTCGGAGTCGCGCACTGAGGGTTCCGTGCCAATTTTAACTAAATCAGGGAATCAACTTACTTCCACTTAGCTAAAATACCACAATATTTTGTTGACAGCAAATATAACTTCGTTTTTCATAGTGTTTGTATGAAGTACAAAGTTATGTTTGTGGTTGTTGAAAATGTACTTACTATATCTCAAAAACTTCTCGTTCAATTCCGTCCAAACCAATTTTTGTTGAAAGTATTTGTTAAGATCTACATCATTTTTTTTTTCAAAAATTACACTCGCTTAGTTTAGAAGTTAGAGGGGTGCGGGAAGCCTATTGCCACTTTAGAAGCGTCTTTCTATCAAACGTTAGACTTTAAAAGAAAATGGTTTTAGGAACCTACAGAGGTTCCTAAAACCATTTTCTAGAGTCTATGTGTACTCTGTCTAACTACCTGTATTTTTTGCTATTTTCACAGATACTGTACATGGTCTTGGCATTTTTATAAACATCTTCTTTGACATAAATAAGTAACGGGAGTCGTCTAATTCCACTTAAAATGCCATCGACAGGACATGCTGTTGACATATAGTCAATGTCAATTTTTGACAATATAGAGACGCACACTTCGCCCGGATATACTTTTTCCATAGAACGAATAGATTTTATTTATCTGCAATAGCTTTTGCCCGCGACTTTGTCCGCATTAGATAGTTTTTTTTGGATAGTAGTATGAAAAAAAACCTGAGTTGTACATTTTGTACGTAGGTGTGAATTGTGTCGAGGTGTGAATTGTGCCGAGGTGGGATGAGGAAGTGTGATTGTCATAGAGAAATAGGGAATGCGTTGTTTTCCCGTAATACCAATTTTATCCAAATATAATTCAAATCTTCGGTAATTTAGGAGTGAAAGCGATCAGATTCTCCGGAAAGTATTTTTTCCCAGGGGAATGCGTTGTTTTCCCGCGGTCAAAAGTAACTCATGTGTTCTTAAGTCTCGAACTATCCATTTACCAAATTTCGTTTAAATCTGTTCAGTAGTTTAGGCGTAAAAGCGACCGGCCTACCTGAATTTCCCCATGGGAATGCGTCATTTTCCCGCGGTAAAAAGTAGCCTATGTCCTTTCTCGGGTATCAAAATATCTCCATACCAAATTTCATGCAAATTGGTTTATTAGTTTAGCCGTGATTGAGTAACAGACAGACAGTCATAGTTACTTTCGCATTTATAATGTGTAGTTTAGTCATGAAATCTACTAATCATCCAAAAAACACTTTTTCTATAACAAATTTGATATTTCTCTGCCCTGTGTCAGCATAAACGCGTTTAAACTACAATATGAAAACAAATGACCGTTAGTAGTTTGCGAATAGATTTAAAGTACCCACCGAGTAAGCTAACTAGCTGTTAATGCTTGAATAAATTAGTTACAGTCACGAGAATATACGAAATATGAACTAGTGATTTCCCGCGAGTTCGCCGGAAATTTACTTCTTCTACTACTTTACCGGAGAATTTATGACGTTGAAAACTGGAAAAAAAAACTATAATGTTTGTCGTCGTAAGTCTAATGTTTAGCTTAATTAGACGATTGTGGCAGCTAACGACGCATTGACGGCTAGCTGTTAAAATGTCTACAACATCCGTCAGTAAGTCAAAGGCAGCCGTCGACAAACCGCTATCAAAAATTTGCCGTCGAAATGTCAAGTACTAAATACTGAATGCTTTTAGCAATAAGTATACCTTTTGTTAACTGTAATTTGAGCCGTAAAGATTTTAAATAAATAGTAATTCGAACACATTTGTATAGTTAATTCATTCAACCGGTCAAATTGATGTTAGAAAATTAAATGGCTTTTAAAAGTAAAATATGTTTTGGGCTAAATTATATCAGAAACTTCTTTGAACCATTAAAACCAAGATCAATAGAAATTCTACCTTCTAAATAAATAAATAAAAAACAAAAAACATGTCGGTCTTCAATTTTTCATTTCAAAGCCCTTTCTTTCAGTAGTTTTGCTATTCATACTAAAGCAAGTATGCAAAAATGCATTTTAATCATGCACCGAAGCTTAATACGGTGTATTATGGCACGAGCGGCCATTTTGATCGCATGACAAGATGGCGGGAAAATATGGCTCTAGTATTGTTGCGAGTTCTGTACTTTTTTGTATGCGAAGCGGTCATCGAATGGTCTTGAATCTCATCCTAGGTAGTGTCTAACATTGAATTGTTTGTCATTTATTTATTTCATGATTATTATAGAACCTTTTCCAGCATTTAATGAAGTTCGCGGTGGCCGCTATTTATATACAGTACTAGCAGACTTCGTCCACACGTTTTGAGTTTGCTCCCTCCCCTTCCGCGTAATGTTTTATAGCCTCAAGCCTTCCTCGATAAATAAGCTATCCAACAAAAAAAATAAAACCGGTCCACTAGTTCCTGAGATTAGCTCGCTCAAATATTTTCTAAACTTTATGACACAAACTAGCGGTCCCCCGCGACTTCGTCCGCGTGTATAGAGTTTTCTCCCTCCCCTCCCGTCGCAGCGTCATGTTTTATATCCTAAAGCCTTTCTCGATAAATAAGCTATCCAACACAGAAATATTTTTTCAAATCGGTCCAGCAGTTCCTGAGATAAGCGCGTTCAAACAAACAAACTCTTCAGCTTTATAATAAACTAGCGGTCCCCCGCGACTTCGTCCGCGCGTTTTGAGTTTGCTCCTTCCCCTCCCGTCGCAGCGTCATGTTTTATATCCTAAAGCCTTTCTCGATAAATAAGCTATCCAACACAGAAATATTTTTTCAAATCGGTCCAGCAGTTCCTGAGATAAGCGCGTTCAAACAAACAAACTCTTCAGCTTTATAATATACTAGCGGTCCCCCGCGACTTCGTCCGCGCGTTTTGAGTTTGCTCCCTCCCCTCCCGTCGCAGCGTCATGTTTTATATCCTAAAGCCTTTCTCGATAAATAAGCTATCCAACACAGAAATATTTTTTCAAATCGGTCTAGCAGTTCCTAAGATAAGCGCGTTCAAACAAACAAACTCTTCAGCTTTATAATATATTAGCGCAAGCGCACGTTGTACTTATATTTATATACTACTATATTTATTGAAATCAAATGATTTTAAGGGCAACTTGGTTCTAAATGAAATGCTCGTGATGATGAATCTATTTATTTTGATAAGAATAAATACCTGTGTGTATAATACACCTCTAAAAATAATGCATTATTTTTTTACAAATTTATTAACATAAAAAAGGTTGTAGTAAGTCAACCATAAAAGATAGACATATGCTGTCGCGGACTTTATTATAGAACTCTTAATGCTGAACAATCCTGTCATACATGATTTTTGTGTAACTTAAGCGGTTTCCGCAGCGTATGCAGCGGAAGCTCTCAAAAGGAATATCTTTCTCCCGTTTTCGCAACATTTTTCGTTGCTGCTGTGGTCTTATGAGTTGTATCTTTATGTTATATAGCCTAAAGCCTTCGTCGATAAATGGACTATCCAACGCAAAAAAAATTTTTTCAAATCGGGCCAGTAGTTTTTGAGATTAGCGCGTTCAAACAAACAAACAAACAAACAAACAAACTCTTCAGCTTTATAATATTAGTATAGATTAGCGCAAGCGCATGTTGTACTTAAGCTGCGAACATTATTTTAGTGCGGAGTTATGTTAAAACTGTAATAGCTCCTAAGATATTTATTGAAATCAAATGATATATAGGACAACTTGGTTCTAAATGAAATGCTCGTGATGATGAATGTATTTATTTTGATAAGAATAAATACCTGTGTGTATAATACACCTCTAAAAATAATGCATTATTTTTTTACCAATTTATTAACATAAAAAAGGTTGTAGTAAATCAACCATAAAAGATAGACATATGCTGTTGCAGACTTTATTATAGAACTCTTAATGTTGAACAATCCTGTCATACATGATTTTTGTGTAACTTAAGCGGTTTCCGCAGCGTATGCAGCGGAAGCTCTCAAAAGAAATATCTTTCTCTCGTTTTCGCATCATTTTTCATTGCTGCTGTGGTCTTATGAGTCGTATCTTTATGTTATATAGCCTAAATCCTTCCTCGATAAATGGACTATCCAACGTAAAAAAAAAAATTCAAATCGAGCCAGTAGTTTTTGAGATAAGCGCGTTCAAACAAACAAACAAACTCTTCAGCTTTATAATATTAGTATAGATAAAAGTGTACAAAAGGTGGACTTAATGCTAACAGCATTCTCTCCTAGTAATACCTATAGGTCATGCAGAGAGATGGTTATGGGTGCAGGAGAACGTTGTAAATATTACTCTGCAGCTTTATAATATTAGTATAGATGACTTTGCAAGGTCTTATCAAATTTTAAAAGGCGAATTAGAGCATCTAATTACAGTCAGTCCCCAGTCCCCCTAGCCGATTTCGACTACGGTGGCCAGTCACAACGACAACTGCGCGGGACATATTGTAATGCACAAGTGTGTGCGCAAACACAGGTGCACTCTCTATTCCTTTCACTCTCATAGCCCGATGGGACAGCAAACTGACACGACGGAGAGAGATCAGGCACAGGGCCAACGGCTTGCTTTTTTGAGGCACGGGGGGCAAATTCCAAACCTATTTCCCAATAGCTACCCTAAGAATTTCTGATCAGAAAAACCCAGGTATATATTTTTGGGCCGACCCGGGGATCGAACCCGGGACCTCTGGCGCAGCCGTCGCTTTATAGTGCGAACCTCTTACCGCTGCGCCACCGAGGCAGTCGACCGCTTACTAAGTTTGGGGCCATCGTTCAAATCTAATTTTTTTGTAGCTCTCCCTATATCTCTTCTACACTATCGTTAATGTAGCTGACTGATGTTATATGGAGCACCTGAAATTTTATTTAAGATCTTGACCATGACCCCATAGTAAAAGTTTTTTTTTTATATTGATGGTCTTATTCACCTTTAAACATTTGGCGCCACCTTGCACAGTCATCCTGTATAGTTAAAAAAAACGTGTTAATTGTACCACTTATAACTCGAGAACGGGTGGACCGATTTTCATGATTTTTAATTTTATTGGATTCATCGCCGTCCTAAATTTGACGATAGCCATATAACGGGGCCGGGCCTGACGAAACGAAGTAAGCTAGACGAGAAGAGAGCTAGAGTAAGCTAGTCTAGAGGCCTTATGGGCGGCTTGATAACATCTGACAGCAGGTTTAGTCGCTTGCCTTGCAAACACCCCTCCACCAATGCTTGATGGTCAAAGTGATGCCACCGACTCCAAAAAGAAATTGTTTCCCTAAAATAGATTCCTTTCCTTTCAATGGTGAAGAGTTTATTTAAGACTTTTTAGTGCATTTTGGTTTTGAAGTCGGTTTTTACTTTTTTTTAAAGTTTATTTTATTTCTTCATTTTTAGTGCTTACATAAGAGGGGGGGGGGGGGGGGAATTGCACTGTATGATTCTATTTTTAAGAAGCTACAAATTACCTATCATAAGTTCCGTCATTATAATTACTGAACTCCTAAGCGTTAAGGAGTTCCACCATCAGCTCAGCCCCACAAGATGTTGACTATCAGACGTAACAACACGTCAACATTAAGCTAGAATCTTAATGTTGACGTGTTGTTACGTCTGATAGTCGTTAAAGAAACACTATACGTGCCTTTAAATTTGAGGGTTTCCCTCGATAGATCGATCAGATCCTAAAATGGAAAAAATGGGACCAACTAGAAGGTACACCCTCTAAGTAGGTGAAAAATTTTTTCGATTCGGTCGGCAAACCACTGAGATATGAGATAACATACATACAAAAAAAAAACATACAGTCGAATTGATAACCTCCTCCTTTTTTGAAGTCGGTTAAAAAGGATATTGTTTTTTTGATGTGATCGCAAACTTCTTTTGATGTATGTATGTAGAGTTTAGACCCCTGCACTGTAGACAGAGTAAGCAAATTTTTCATAATATTTCAAAGGTTTTTAATAGTCCGTCTGAACCCTAAATATAATAACAAGCTTGAAGCACGATGTTGAAGTTGCGATTAGAATCAGTGTTACCACATGCCTATAATTAAAGCATTGTTAGCCATTTGTCTGTGTGGACTTCCCGTGTTTTTTATACGTAAACATTCAAATATTCTAGATAAAACCAACTTTGTTTTAACTGTTATGACCATCGCTACTCTATACATACAGGGTGTTGTTTTGGTCAGTGACATCCAACTCAGGGATGATAATATGAGTTATGCTTATTCAAAAATGCTGATTCTTTGAGCTAAGAATCAGCCAGCTTTATTATTGGCTGTTAAAGAATTTAATTTTGGCGCAATTTTTCTAAACAGCAATTTAGCTGAGGGTCCCCACGGCCCAAATGTTTCAACGCCAAACGGCACAAACACATAATCACTTGCAAGTGAAACGTACTTGCGACGCTTGGCGTTTTCAGCCAACTCCGCTGCTGCTCCAGCTTTAAGAGCTCAGCATAGCTATCCAACGCGGCAACGCAGCCAGCATCATAGCCTCCTTGCCGCAAGGAAATGGTTTCATTTTTGAATAGGTAGATATTAAGTTATTTTTTATGTTGTATGTCTTAGTTTAATTTTTTCAAAAATAATTTAAATTACATGCAAGTTTATAAAAGGAAACCTCTTCACAACGTTCTCAAAAAAAATTAAAACGAATGGGCAAATTCGCACTCTCGCGTGCCTACGAAATACTATGCTGTAGCTAGTAAGCTACGAAGAAGCGACCTAGGGGGCAGTTCTGGTGTAATTCGTATACGAAAAAAGTTTACCGAGCTAATTTTGTTTGTCGAAGAAAAAAATAGTTTTTGATTTGTCAGGGTCATGATTTCTATGTATTTAAATTAGGTCTTGCAATAGTTTTGACGTGTAGATATTTTACTTGTTTTTATAGTTAAAACGGTTAAATTCGCAATCGAACTACCTCACGAAAAAGTTCGATTGCCGCAAGAATTGGCCTCCCGGTGTCGGTAGTTTTGACTCGCTTACTATCATTGCAATAATAAATTATTTTTGTGTGTTTTTTTCATTAAAAAATTTTTTTTTGGCATTAATATCGTTTGTACAACCACCCCTGAGTCGCTCGTCGCTGACCAAAACAACACCCTGTATAAACATACAAGTATGCCGTCGTAGTTATATACCACTAACAACTCGCGGTGAACCGATTTTTGTGTTTTTTACATTGATCAGCCTTGGCCCCGAATACACGTTACAGTTCGGATGCGACGGGGCTGGGGGCGAAACGAAGTTCGCTTGGACCGCAAGTTTTACACACACACACACACACACACACACACACACACACACACACACACACACACACATACACACACACACACACACACACACACACACACACACACACACACACACACACACACACACACACACACAAACACACACAAACACACACAAACAACGCTCGGACACAAATAAAAAGAAAAACAAAAAAAACAGGCCTACAATTAGAAATATGTAAAAAACAGAAACACTTATATAAATACAACAGACAGGCACACGGACGCCCAAAATTGACGCCAACCCAACGCTACAAAATATACGATACATAAATTATAACGATAAAATAATAATAAACTTTAAATATATAACTTCAGTTTAAGTACTTAAAACTTTAAATACATAACCTCAAATAACGTAAGAAAAGTCAAGAAACTGCGTAATTTAATAGGAAATCCTACCTCAAAATGGCTTCTAATTTAGAATCTTACCTCACTCTTTGATCCTCCTATAAAAAACTTGCATTAGGGGTCAAGTTATTCCAGCAATTTTCATTTGTCAAGGTGAATAGGTTTAAGGGATCGCTACCGAAACGGGCAGTAGACGTTTGATTCTTGATAGCATTCTCTAACACTGATAAATAAAACATTTAAAGGATCTTGACTAAAACTCTATAGAAACTTGGCCCATTTTGCGTCTGCATGCGTCTTCACAATTGTTTGGATAAAATATATAAATATTTGAAGGAATACAGACAAAAGATATTTTTGAAAAATAATTAGGGGTTTACGAGGAATTTAAAGGCAGATTAGACATTTTGAGGTTATGTTTTGTGATTACACAGTCATTGCACCTCACCTACATTCATTTCGATACATTCAAAAGGTAATTGTTATATTTTACTAAAGTAATTCAATACTTAGTAACCTTTAAAATACCAGAACGATTATATTTCAAACAATATTTTTGAAATATAAACTACTAAGACTCAATCAAGACCCGGCTTATGTCAATATCCTTTAAATGAAAAAAAAATGATAAAAAGAAGTACTGACATTAAGCTCAACACTTTTAGTGCCTTAAAAATTTACGACGATAAGCCCAGGAAATCGCATTTTTTACACGAAATTTATTGAAAAATATTGGAATACCAATAAGAAAACATTTTTTCATCAGAGAAGATGGTTGGAAAATTCCACCAGCATGGGATCCAGTGCTAACGAGGACCAAAGCTAGACCACTCACTGCAAGATCACAAGATAGTTAGCTCTTTCTGCGTGGATAGGATCGTTAAATTATTATTTTTGTTTTTTTTTTCTAAACAGACAAACTCACATACATAGGGTCGAACTTATAAGACCCCTCTTTTGTCGTCGGGGGTTATTAAATAAGTTTATTTTAACTGACTTCAAAACGGAAGAGGTATCATTTTGACTATGTATTGTTTTTTTCTGTATCCATGTTCAGTCATTTGTTAACAGGTTTTGAAAAAAAAATCGCCGTGCCAGAGATTACACGAAATAGAGTACATGAATTTAATAATAAAATTAAAACTTTGACTCTACTCACGCTCAGTTAAGTCTAGCTAAGGAGACAATAAACCCATTCTAAATAAGAGCATCAAAATCGATTCAGCGTTTTGTCTTAGAAGTAATTAAGTAGCATTGTTTAAGCTTTCTATACGGTGTCGTCTAAGTTAATAAATAGATAAGAGACTGATTTCAATAGTCAGATAAGAAATATTCGTCGAACAAAATACAATATGGTTAATTTAAAAACGTCACCTAACTGTCAGCAATCATACGTAGCTGTATTTTTTTCTTAATCTGTCACTTTATGATTTATCAGTCTGATAAGTTTTATCTGACCATAGAAAAATCGGCCCTAAGAGCTTTATCTTACAGCTTGACATTTATTGACATTTCAAAGCTGACATTTCTGCAGTATTGGGCACCTGACATTTAGCTATGCCCAACCCGATCAATAACCTTTCAATAGTCCCTAGTTCGTAATGCCTTGTGTATCAAAAGTAGGGGGACGCTATTGAAAACTATTGTAATGTTTTTCCCTACTTACATATTAAATTACTTTAAAAAAAGTTGAAACCGACTAAAAAACGAAAATGCACTAAAAGTCTTAAATAAACTCTTGACCTTTGAAAGGAAAGGAAGCCATTTTAGACAAAAAAAATATTTTTGGAGTCGGTGCTTGGTAGTTGATGCTTGTGGTCAAAGTGATGGCACCGACTCCAAAAAGAAATTGTTTGCCTAAAATGGTCCTTAAAATGGTTAAGAGTTTATTTAAGACTTTTTAGTGCATTTTGGTTTTGAAGTCGGTATTAATTTGTTTTTTAAAAATAATTTTATTTCTTTATTTTTAGTGCTTACATGAAAGGAGGCCTCCCTCGGCCGGAGTTGCACCTTATGACTGTTCTTTAAGAGCTGCAAATTACCTAAAGTTCTGACATTATAATTACTGAACTCCTAATCTACCTAATTCACACACGTCACGTCATACTTGCCGCCATAAAATTAACTGCTATGAAGTGCACTTTTCAGATCCCCCCCCCCCCCTCTCGAGATATCCCGGAAAAAATAAGTCTGTATCTGGCATCGATTCGGATTCCCCCACCACCAACTTAACACAAAGCGAATAGGGCTAGTAATGAGTAAGACCCTTGACATACTTTGACTTTAAGCAGCGATGCTTACGCGCGTTAGCATCGATGCAGTCGCGCTTCAGCAACGATGCTAACGCGCGACTGCATCGATGCTAAATAAAAACTGTTCACTACGTGAGTCGCGATGCTGAAGCCCATTTTTAAAATGCGCGACTGCATCTATGCTAATAGTCGCAGTGTATAAGGGATCTGAAATAAAGTTATTTTTTTTGAGCTTTTTGATCTGCAATCAGTCGCAAGACTATAATCAGATTTGAGGGGTGCAGACAGTCGTTTGCGGAGCAAGAGGCTAGAGTCTCACTGCCCACTCAAAGTACGTTGCTTCTCTTCAATCTCTTCACCACGTCATGGTCGTTAAGTAATCCAAATAACATTTTACCCAACTGGCTGTGTGGAATATCTTGGTTTCCACCCAGATAGACGCTTTACTTGGCATCACATTAAAATGAAGAGATATGAAGTCAATAATAAGTTCAGGAGTTTATACTGGTTGATGGGTAAAAACTCAGTGCTCTCCTTGGATACTAAGCTCCTTCCATATATTTTTACCCATATGGGTATTTATTTCATTACAATTTATGGACTTCATGCTAAAAGCATTCTCTGCCAGTCAAAACTTTAGGTCATGCAGAGAGATGGCAAGGGGTGCAGCGTAAAGAAAAGGTATTGTTACTTTACCTACTAGCTAAGCAGATAAAATCAAATAGCCTAAACGATTTCCGTCATTAAAGCTTTTCTTTGTCAAACATTTTCATTAAAACCTTTTAACAAAACCTACGCCTAAACTCTCACTGTTTCAACAAAATATAGTCCAAAGAAGCAAATCCAATCATAATTATAGTTCAGACTTTTAACTACTAGAGAACTACTATTATCGTGTTTGCATACAGCAATTATATTTCAATAACGTAGCGTGCATGGACAAAGAAACATATAGAATTAACGAGTACAATAGTTTTCTTGAAGTGAAATTAAATAGGCGGGGAAAGGCTTTAATTAAAGTAATAGTAGATTAATAGTCTCCCTAGCTGTCTCCCTACATCATCAAATCTATTCCAACGACTGTTCACATTATTCTAATAACAGAAACCTGGATGAAAAACGAAAATCAAATCTCACAACTTCAAATTACTAATTATACGCACTATTTAACTATAGAAGAGACATGAAGGGAGGTGTTTCAGTTTACGTAATTAACAATTTAAAACACAATTTAATCGAATCAACTTATGAAGATGGTAATAATTATTTGTGGGTACACATAGAAAAATTTGCCTTGAATGTAGGCGTGGTCTATAATTCTGGCCATACGAATTTTGAATTTTTTCACAACAATCACAAGCTTTCTTTTAACTAAGTTGAAAAGCATCGGTATCAAAGGCAATGCTCTAAAATTACTCGTGTCCTACTTCAAAAATAGATCGCAAATATTAAAAATAAACTTTAAAAAAAAGTAAAAACCGACTTCAAAACCAAAATGCACTAAAAAGTCTTAAATAAACTCTTCACCATTGAAAGGAAAGGAATCCGTTTTAGGCAAACAATTTCTTTTTGGAGTCGGTGCTGTGATAGTTGATGCTTGATGGTCAAAGTGATGGCACCGACTCCAAAAAGAAATTGTTTGCCTAAAACGGATTCCTTTCCTTTCAATGGTGAAGAGTTTATTTAAGACTTTTTAGTGCATTTTGGTTTTGAAGTCGGTTTTTACTTTTTTTTAAAGTTTATTTTATTTCTTTATTTTTAGTGATTACATAAGAGGGGGGGGGGGGGGGAGTTGCACCTTGTGATTCTATTTTTTACGAAGCTACAAATTACCTATCATAAGTTTCGTCATTATTATTACTGAACTCCTAGGCGGTAAGGAGTTCCACCATCAGCTCAGCCCCACAAGATGTTGACTATCAGACGTAACAACACGTCAACATTAAGATTCTAGTAAAGAAACACTATACGTGCTTTTAAAATTTGAGGGTTTCCCTCGAATACACCAAGATCCCATCATCAGATCCCAAAATGGAAAAAATGGGACCAACTAGAAGGTATACCCTCTAAGTAGGTGAAAAAATTTTTCGATTCGGTCGACAAACGACTGAGATATGAGGTAACATACATACAAAAAAAAAATGATAAAAAAAACATACAGTCGAATTGATAACCTCCTCCTTTTTTGAAGTCGGTTAAAAAATCACTGAACACCAGAGTAGTACGTTACCAGTAACGTATGGCGTGCCTCAAGGTTCCATACACCACTATTATTTTTAATCTACATAAACGACATCACTAGCTTAGGACTTAGTGGTCAGACAACATTATACGCCGATGACACATGTCTATTTTATTTTGAGACTGACATTCATAATTTAATTCAAGACGCTAACAAAGATTTAAAAGTATTAACAGAGTGGTTTAAGAAGAATTTATTAACGGTTAACAATTGTAAAACTTGTTACATTGTTTTTAGAGCAAAAAATAAAATAATTGAATCGCACGCACCCTTAATTAGAGATAGCGTCCCCTTAGAAAAAAAATCCACTGAAAAATACCTTGGCCTGCGACTGGACCAATATCTATCATGCAATAACCAGATTGATTATGTAAGGAGTAAACTTTCATCATTGATTGGCTCCCTTCGCAATACAAGTTATTGCATTCCTAATAACTGCTGCGTAATAACTGCGTTATAATATTTATAACTCACTCATCAAATCTCAACTATTATATCTTATTGAAATTTGGGGCAGTGCTCCACAGACAAAATTACAGGGACTACAAAGAATGCAAAACAAAGTTAATAAATTATTCTTTAACTATCCATTTTTAACGCCTACTGATAAAATCTACAAAGATACGAAAATTATGAATAATAAAGAGCTCTACATTTATAACACTTGCATAATATAAATTTGACATTCATAAAAAAAAATAGGTAAACGCAATCTCCGCCGACCAAGTTTGCTTGTCTTGCCAAAATTACGCACAAATTATGCCAAAAAAGTATCACATTTGAGGGAACACGGCTTTATAATAAACTGCCATCTTGTTTGAAAAATATTAGTTCTTTTAATAGTTTTAAGTCTAAATGGTCAGAATTTATAGTTGAAATCAGCACACTGTTTGTTGATAATTTGTGGCATGTAATTTTTTTTTTTTTAGTTCGGCGTTCAAATTTAGATTATTTAACTGTAAGTTATTCTATTCTCATGTTATTTTTTGAGAATAAACTCTTTAAACCTACAAGTGCATTAGCTACTTACAAAGCTAGAACAAGGATCGTAAAGATGAAATAAGAAACCAAAAATTACGCACGGGCGGGACAGGCGCATGCAACTTCTGGCTAACCAAGTCGCAGGTTCGAGTCTCTCCCATGCGCAATTTTCAAGTTCTTATTTTACCTTTAAGGATATAAAATATGACACTGTTAAGAACATTCTAAACCACATAGAACGTAAGTTCAAATTGCATAGCTACATTCAAAATTC
The DNA here is from genome assembly GCA_963924145.1 of Pyrausta purpuralis. NCBI lineage: Eukaryota > Metazoa > Arthropoda > Insecta > Lepidoptera > Crambidae > Pyrausta > Pyrausta purpuralis. The sequence goes on along the minus strand of OZ001670.1, from coordinate 3,290,404 downwards.
CCTCAAAAATCTTAACCCTTCACGTACGTAAAGCCCCGCACCTAGTATTATACCTGTTACAAATACTCGTCACGTATTAACTCAGATATCTACCTAAGTAGATAATTCAAATCTGATTTTATAAAAAAATGTGTGTGACACTTATTTCCGCCAATTCGAGAGCGATTTAGGGGTCTTACTTACAAGGGGCGGCAAATCGCTGTCGATAAGAGGCATTTAAATTTAAATAGAAAAATATTTATGTAAATGTTTCGTCAATATGTCAACGTTATATTTGAAAGGGTAATTTTATTTCGACGTGTGCCGTCAATATTTCAGAGGCTTGAGACGTAGGGAAGAAGTCAATTGACCAATTGCTATAGTAGATTTGGCCAATATTAGAAATCATCGAAATTCCTTATTTTCAGTTAGCATGTAACCCTAAATACCAATAAGGGATTAGAATGTTTCATGCCAAACTCACTTTACTTTAGTAGATGCTTATTTTTACGTTTCATATCGAGATATAAAAAGGCTTTATTTAGGTAGCTGATACTAATAACATAACACGAATGTCCAAAATAGCCGAAATGACATTTTGTATCTTAATTTTGCTTCAGATATTATTAATATCGTAAATATCCCTGAGAACATCCCAGAGGATTTTGATATTCGTTTTGAGAATACAAAAAAAGAAGGCAATACAAAACGCGTAAATTGAAAACGTCACCTATTCGTCAGCTATCATTTACGTTAAAGTCTTTTTAAAATCGATCTTTTAAACTTATTGAACGGATTAGTCCTATCTAGTAGCTTACTTTGGGACTAGATGGCGATATGTGGGAATGTCCAAAGAATATTTATTTATTTTATTTATTATTTTTTATTTATTTATTTTTATCTGATAGTGGCAAAATCGATTCTAAGTAAAATTGTGTCCAAGAAACAACACACGTCCAGCATACTCTTCCAACAGGCCATTATTATCAAAATAAATAAATATCCTTTGGACATTCCCACACATCGCCATCTAGTCCCAAATTAAGCTACTCAAATCTTGTGTTATGGGTGCCAGACAACGGATATAATACTTAAATACTTTTTTTTTTTGTAAATACATACATGATATACATAGAAAACAGCCAGACCAATACAAACAGACATGTTCATGCACACAAATGTTTGTATTGTGCGGGGATCGAACCCGCACCCGCTGCGTAGTAGGCGATTTCTCGACCACTACACCAGACGGGTCAGTCAAAAGTCAACTTCATCTTTTGCGTCATATATTTGTACTTATTTGGTCGGATTAGTCCTATCTGACAATGACAAAATCGATTCTTAGTAAAATTGTGTCAACAGAACAACACACGTCAATCAATACTCTTCGCAGAAGCCATTTTCGCCAAGCCAACTTCATCTTTTGCGTCATCTATCGAACTATGTATCTGAGCGTAATACGGTGACCTAGCTCATATGTCACGGACCCTTGGGAGCTCATTCCTGAGCAGACGTGAGCTAAGAACCCCGATTGTAGTTTAAATGAACGAATGAACGATTCAGATGTGATCGGTCTTAATCTTGTTAAGGAGTTACGTAAAATCTTAGCTGTTAAGGCTATGAAATGGTGTCAATTTTATCAGTTACTAGCAGGGGGGACCCCCGTGACTTCGTCCGCACGTTTTGAGTTTGGTTTAGGTTTAAAGAATCTATTCTCACTAAGACTTATTAACTAGGTCACTTACATGAGAACAATGCCATTAAAAGATTTCAATGCATTCGCCGTCGAAATCATAAAATTTTGTAAGAGAAAAGAAGCCACATTTTTCGTCATACACACACGCACACACTAACCCACACAAATAATTATTTACGCGATTACTTCGGTATTTAAGTTGGTTAGTTAATTAGTTTCTTACATTTTAATTGAGCGATTCATCTTCAATAAGATACTGAGCCAATTTTGTCTTGAAAACATTGAACAACTTGATATTTTTTGTATCTGATTGTACATTATTATAGAGTTGAGTAGAGTTTACTCCCTCTCCCCTCTCCGCAGCGTAATTACTTATAGCCTAAAGCCTTCCTCTATAAATAAGCTATCCAACACAAAAATGATATTTCAAATCGGTCCAGTACTTCCTGAGATAAACGCTTAACGCGTTCTAACAAACAAACTCTTCAGTTGTATAATATTATAGAATAGATTAAGTGATCTTGAGTTATGTCATTATTTGATATAACCTAAGGTGGTTACATATTTTATTTTTCAAATGATGGTAAAATGAGAGTCACACGAATCTAAATAAATGCTGACATTAAAGTCCATTTGTCTTTGCTTGTCAAATATTGTAAAAAATCTTGAAATTCCTTTTTAACGAAACGATTCATTTTAAAATAGAGATAAACACAATACTGACAACTTACATGGAAATTCGCCATTGTTTACTGAGATTTTCTTAAATCAATTATTTAATTTTATTAGTGTGACTGGTGGCAATAGGGCTGGCAGCTACCTTGGCCAACGCATAAGCATGGCCATTCAACGGGGTAATGCTGCCCCTTGGTACAAGTTTTACCGATGGGACTCGGGGTTAGGTTAGTTTCTTTTTAGTTTTATTTTATTTTGTTTACACTTTGTACATATTAGTCAAGTTTTGTTTTAGTTAGTTTTAATTTTTTTAGTTAATTGTTAATATTATATTTAAGACTACTTGAATACACTCATATATACGTGTTTTGATATCTCCATACCATTATTTAATTAATTTTATTAGAAATTATTTTAAAAGTTATGAAAAGATTGTTCACATTATAAGACTAGCCAATAAAAACAACCTTTACAATAGAAAAATTACCACACAAACTCACATTACAAAAACAGGACTGCCAAAAAGTGAACGCTATAAATTAAAAAACGTCCGTTCATTCACTCGTTCATCATTCGAATGACCTGTGACCTGCATTCGCTCAATCCGCGACATAAAAATTCCGATCACACCTGCTATCTCAATAGATCACTTGACGTTGATCTACGGGTATGTTGATTTATCAACGGTCTCGCCAAATGCGGCTAACGTTTTGTTAGAATGACAATGTGTTTTTACCGACTTCAAATAAGGAAGTAGTTGATTCGACTTATGAGTATTTTTTTTAAAAAATAGTTATATTGGACACCAATCACATACATTGCTCTGATCCCAAAGTAAGTAGCTAATGCACTTGTGTTATGGAAATCAGATACAACGGTGGTACCACAACACCCAGACCCGAGACAATATAGAAAATTTGGATAAAGAAATATAAATATTGACCCGACCGGGAATCGAACCCAGGACCTCGGAGCGGCGACGCCTTGAAACCAGCGTGCTTAGCCACTACACCACGGAGGTCGTCACCACCGAGGAGGTATGTGATATAGATAGATAGATAACTATTTATGGTACATGACATAAATTGATTTACAAATTCGTTTGAAGGAAGTGTACAATTTAGGCGGTCTTATTGCTATAAGCGATCTCTTCGAGACAAGCTTTGGGTAAAGAAATTATGATATCGCCAAATAAGACAAAATTTGTTAAGTGTACGTGTGTTTGACTTAAGATTTCTCAAAAACGGGAAGTCATAGCGAGATGATACTTAGTTCAATCAGGTATAGTTCAAATTCGGGTACAGTGTAAGTTTCATCAAAATCGGTCTAGCAGTTTTTAAGATGTAACTGAAAATCATGAAATAAAGAAATATTTTAAAAAAAATGCCGCCATTTTTTTATAAAAAGCTTAAAATACCGCATTCGTCTACTATTAAGGAGAAACATGCTTTTGGAATGGAAGCATGATGAACATACACTATTATTCTTAACTCCAAACACATCAATATCAAAAAAACAGAGATAGAACCATATAGATTAAAAACGTTATTTACGGTTTTATTTTGCGGTTATAAAACTATATACCTGACGTTTCGAATGCTTTACAGCATCCGTGGTCACAGGAAAAACTAAGGTGTTATATTTCATTTGTCATTACATAGTTATGAAAAATTAAAACTACCATCACTCATTAATATTAATTGACGTTTCTATCCACGCAGAAAGAGCTCACTTTGTCTTGAGATCTTGCTGTATGTAATGTTTTTAGTTTTAATAAAATGTGCGCGAAATAAAACCTTAAAGTCTTCATTTATTTATTTGTAATTGGAACACAAACATAATTACAGTCACTGCATATATAATTAAATCACTAAGTAAAGTACAGACTGGACTGTAACCTAATTACAGTTTTCACAGCTTGATTATTTCATTACAGTACAAATACGGGTATCAAATAAATTTCATCAGAATTAAATCAAAATGAAATCACAACAATAGAAATTTGGAATAAATAAAATTAAAGAATTCAAAATTACAATATCTATTTCGTAAATTAAGTAATAAATACAATTTAAATTTAGTTAAGTCCACCAGGGTCATTTTGTGATACCATCGCTGAGAATTTGGGATATAGCTTTCTTGTAAACTGAGAATTTACTACCTATTAAAAATGTCATCATCCCTGCCACCACGATCCATTCCTCATATGCACGGCACATTCTAAAGAGTGGGTTATAATAAATTCATTACAATGAGTATGTTCGCGTAAATTTTAGAACCAAATATATGTTAACTGATTTTTTATTGGTCATGTTTATTATCACTACCCACTGATCTATCTTCTAATACATTACAAGACCCTTGGATATTAATAGCCATAGGGGCAGCTTTGACCCGTTAAGATAAGGGTTACGTCCAAAGCTTATACGGGCCACGATACGTGGAGGTTGCTACTATATTCTCCCACCGATTTTCGGTAATGGCGGCCTCTCTCAACCGAGTTATGCCAGGTAAACAGGAGATATTGTAGTGCACAGATATGTGCGCAATACAAGTGCACTCTCTGTTTCTTCACTCTCATTCTTTCGGTGGGATCAGGCGCAGGCAGGCGTGGATACACCGTTGTGGGTACCGTGGCCACAACCCTAATCAGTATTTAGAGAGGGCATTGTAGTTTTTTTGTCATTTTACTACATTACGAAGCGTCCTAGACAAATATCTTGGTCTCATTTCGCGTGCCCATTAATTCTTATCATTTTCTTGCATTTACAAACGTCGCGGCGTGAACCAAATTTAAGCGCGCTCGCTTCGCTCGCGCTTTGATTTTTCAAATGTTTTTGGTTTAATAAGCATCGAAAACCATATCGTAGCTTGCTCGTTACTTTTTGACATTTAACTACATTAGGAAGCGTCCTGACCAAATATCTTGTTCTCACTTCGCTAGCCCATGCTGTGAACTACATTTGGCATGCTCCCTGAAGTGTATAGACATTCATATTTGTGGATAGGATAGCTCTGTCGTCTCACTCAAGCAGCGCACGCGCGGGTCGCGGGGCGGGACGCGGGGCGGAGAGGCGGGGACTGGCCTACCGGCCGCCGCGGAAAGAAGACGTGTACGCTTGCTCGGAGCCGATATCAGTGTGGTTTAGTGTTACGTGTTCTTTCATAATAACCTGAGTCTTAATGTACATTACACTCCCTTCACTCGCGCTTTCATTTTTATTAAACTTTTGTGTTAATTTGTTATTTCTGTTATTCCCAACTGCTTAACGTGCGCACCGAGGCACGGGCGTCAGTCATCACCACCAAATTCCTGACTCCGAGCTGCTTCCTCGTATTTTGCTACTAGCATAATGTATCATAGTCAAAGTCAAAAAAGATATTCAATTTAGGACACAACATGCCACATATGAACGTCAATTATTAGTGTAATATCAATCAATTATGGCCCATATGGAGCCATAACATGTCTCCTTATCTTTTGGGCCCTACTAGCGCTTCGAGACAAGACACAGACAATCTGGCGAGTGCTGAGAAGAAGAATAACAGTTTTATATCTTTCCATGCATATACAATTATTTCAATAGTTGCCGAGAAGGTTCAAAGTTACCTAATAAAATGCTTGAATCTAAACATACCTTGATATAATGACGAAGATTCCGCTAATCACCTGTTAACAAAGAAAAGATTAAGTTTTTATTTAACTTACGAACATAAATATTTATAGATGTGTGATTACTAGTGATCGGATAATCGGATTTATATTTTTAAGTTGAGGTGTTGGCTATTATGGAGTGCACTTTTATATTCTACCAGAAGTATTTATTTACTTAAAAGAAATCCTCGACGCAACATGGAAATGTAAAATCACCTGTTTATGAATAAAGAAATTTGTATTTGTATTATTTGTATTTGTACTTTTGAATTGAAAATATCCCGGGATTGTGGAATTGCCAAATTATTTTCTTTTTATTAGAATCAAATCGGGTGCGTATGGTTACTTATTTTATGGTGTTGGCTAATGTGTTATGCAGTTTTACATCGAAAACCGGCCAAGTGCGAATCGGACTCACGAACTGAGGGTTCCGAGACAACTTTAACTAAATTAAGGTTCCAATCCACATAGCCAAAATGCCACAATATTTTGTGGACGGCAAAATAACTTTGTTTTTCATAGTATTTGTATAAAGGACAAAGTTATGTTTGCGGTTGTTGAAAATATGCTATATCTTCAAACTCTACCAGTTATCTATGTAATAGGTATAATAGGTATATATATAGGACAGTCATAGATTTGAAACATTTTTTTGTTTGCTTTAGTTCTATATAAGGGAGACGGTGGTCAAATATCGCTTATATTTTTTTAAATCTTTGTGTAGAGTCGCAAAGCGGTTAACAGGATATACCTGCCACTTACCAAGTTTTAACTGTGTAATGCTGATAGTTTCAGAATAAAGTGGCTGTGACATACTGACGCACAGACAGGCAGATAAGGGCTTCGTTTTTTGCCAATCGGCTACGGAACCCTAAAAAGGTGTGTGATTACTAGCGTACCGATGATATTGTATTAAGAACTAGATCACCGGTGAGAGGCTAAAAGATAGTCAAGCAAACACCACCTCATGACAAGAGAGGTCTTAACTTTGACTTAGTCTGTATTTGATGGCGTCAGTGTCTCGATGCCTCAGTGCGCCTTGAAAACTGCAGAAACAACTAACTAAATAAAGAAAAACAGGCCAAATATCATATTTTCGTTAAGTAAATTGTATTTAATGTTGCTTATCATTCATGATTGAAGTATTTTCAATAAAATTAGTGAGTTTTGTTTTTCGCCAACCCACGGACCAATATAGTCGATATTCTAGGACAGTGCCATACATGGAGTAATTTGGCACGATATTTTTTTAATTATTTATAGACCGTCATAGTGTGGTGGTTTACGTTCCGGACTTCAAATATAAGCTTTCGCGGGTTCGAATCCCGCCCACACGACCCTAACACATATGTCTATGGACATGTATATTATGTTAATATGTCTTTGTTATATAACTATAAATAAAGTACACCTTCAATTTCTTTAAAGTAACAACGTAGACGCTCACGGATCAAAAGGTCACAAAGACTGTTGATAAACACATTAGTAAGGGATCATCCTCACGATTGTAGAAAAAAATATGTACGCCAACTATTAGCATGTTATTTGAAGGAATCATCCTGTTTACATGATGCCAGATAACAATGGTGCATTAATATATTTTTTATTTATTGAAATAAGGACTGTAAATATTTTCATAAATTTATTTTAAAAACAAATATACATGTGGTCACGTGATCGTGAATGCCTAGCAGTGGACGTGACTCTGATATTGGCGCTATGACATTCCAATCATTCATGTGATACATTCAAATTGCATTTATTAGATAATTATTCAATATTTTAAATAGTTTGAAAATAAAATGTTTTTGTTTATTAATATACTACCGAGTTAAGGTGTTAACTCAATTTTAAAATTAGGCCAACGAGTCTATTGTAATGTACCTACACACTTTAAAAAATATATTAAGAAAGCCAGTCTATTAAGACTCTGTTCCGAAACTGATGTCTGATGTGATAGATGTCAATCCATTGACATCCATTAATCAGACGGTGCCATATTAGTACTCTTTTAGTTTGCGAGGCGTCATCTACTTCTAAATCATCATTGTAGCATACACTGTTTTTTTAAATATAACTGTAACCAAAAAACAAAAACAAAACCTGTAATAATATAATCATAAATATAAAATTAAATCAAACAATCTTACTACTGATCTATGCATAAAATGTACCAGCGCTTCGGAAACTATCCAACACATAACTGGAGCATGTTAATCCATAGCCCAAACAGACTACTCGTATAAACACAGGCACGATCAGGTTGCCAACATCATACAAAAAAACCTTGCAAAAATGTTTAAGCTTCTACAAGGTCTTACAGCTGCATACAGTTACAGAAGTAAGTGGCTGTGACATACGGACGGACAGACAGACAGACAGTCAGACAGACTTGACGAAACTATAAGAGTTCCGTTTTTTGCCATATGGCTACGGAACCCAAAAAAGTCACTATAGTTCCGATAGTTTTGTCAACAACCGGCGTGATACCTAACCAGCTCCTCCAATCACTTCAGACCCTTAATCTTCCTAAGTACACATACATTCAATTGCAAAAAGCAGCCATATTAAATACATGTCGGATTGTTAGAAATTTTTTAACAGGTCGATGAAGAAACGCAGTTCCACTCACTCCATCCTTTAACTTAAACTTAAATGTAAAATGTATATTACTCGTACTTGGCTTCGGCCGTACTTTTCAAACTTTTGAATATATATACTTACTATAAATAATATGTAATGATATCATTAGCCGTAACAAAAATAATTTTGATATTTCAAAGTAAACGTAAACTCTTTTTGATGTGTGTGTTACATCCATAGAAATATTTCTATTATCACTTGATGGTTACATGAACACTTTACATACGCTTTAAATACCCAATAGCAGAACTTTAATTAAACGCCAAGAAGCTCCGTTATGCAGAATTCCCAACAGAATTGAAAATAAATGAAGGCATGAAACGCCGAAGTTCTAAAAGCCAACTAGCTGCAATGAACCAAGTTTCAGTTCGAAGTTAACTTATATTGTAAACATTTCGTGCTTTTATTAGTATCCCTTGTATCTGGCACGTTAATTAAAAACCGGCCAAGTGCGAGTCGGACTCGCGCACTGAGGGTTCCGTGCCGACCTCTGCCGAATTGAGTGTCTACTAACTTTAACTTAGCTAAATTCCACTATATTTAGTTGACAGAAATTTGATTGTGTTTGTATAAAATACGTATTAAATAGTATAGTGTAGTATGAATATCCCGAACGCTAGAGTCCTGTCGTACGCTGATGACACTGCCGTGGTTTTTGCTGGTGACTCTTGGGAGGTGGTCAAGGATAGCGCTGAAACTGGCCTTTCTCGGGTAGCTACATGGCTAAAACAAAACCTCCTTACCTTAAATACTTCGAAAACAAGTTATATCTGTTTTAGTATCTACAGCAACTCACAGCCTCAAACAGATTTTAATTTAAAAATTCACGAGTGTACAAACGACAATAATAAAAAAACATGTCACTGTCCGTCCATTGGAAAGGTATCTCAAACAAAATACCTGGGGGTAATTGTAGACCATAGATTATCATGGTACCCACACTTAGATTACGTCATCAATAGAACGAGAAAACTAATTTGGATCTTCAAAACACTCAGACATGTTATGCCATGTAACTCGGACAAAGACTCACCAAATTATCTCCTCAATTCAATTTACACTGCTCTGGCTCAATCCATACTGACTTATTGCATTCCTGTCTGGGGTGGTGCAGCCAAAACTCAATTCCTTGAGCTGGAGAAGGCGCAACGAACTCTCATTAAAGTCATGTATTTTAAGAAGAGACGCTTCCCTACTGACACTCTTTATAGCATCAGTGGATTACTTTCGGTCAGGAAGTTATATGTAGTCTGTACAACTCTCAGAACGCATAAATCATTATCTTACGACCCAAGTCAAGTGAATAAACGACGTAGAAATTTCGTTGCTCAATCCTATAATATTAAGACCACATTTGCCCGTAGACAATTCATTTCAAATTCTACCTTCCTGTATAATAAAATAAATAAAATTATATGTATATATGACAAAACATATCATAACTGTAAAAAACTTTTAAAAACACACACACACACACACACACACACACACACACACACACACACAATATAGATACTCTAATCTCTATACACAATATAGATATAGATACTCTAGATACTAGTTAAGTTTACCCATACTGCCTTGTTAAAGTATGGATATAATGATGGAAGAGCGGGTCCTCCAAACACAGGCATTTTTTGCTTAAATGGAGGCTCCAATGTACTAGTTTTAAGGCATTACCTTTGTTAATGAAATAAACTTATTTTATTTATTTATTTATTATTACCTATATCTCAAAAGCTTCTAATTCGATCTCGTTCAAATCAATTTTTGTCTATGATATAAATTGCGTTTTTTTTTCAAAATTTTCACTGACTTCGTTCAAAAGTTAGAGGGGGGGACATTTAACCAGTTTGGAAGTGTATATCTCAGTGTTAAACTTTTACAAAAAAATATTCCAGAATCCTCTATGTCTCAAATCTCAATACCTATGTCCAGCAGTGGACGGCCTTTGGTTGATAATGATGATGATGATGATGACTGCTGAGCAATTTATCTATCGAATCTTTGTTGATTCTAAAGCCATTTTCATCAATGTCCTTTATTTTTTCAACAAAATACCGACTTCAGCCACCCAAAAATTGGGTACTAAATAAAAAACATGGAATACAATCGAAGCTGACTTGATGATAGCCTGTAATTAGATTCCAAAGTCTTAAGCTTGCGTACCTATCCCCTTTCTAACCTTCTTCGTTATCAGATTATGATTTTGGTATGAGGCACTTACTATTATAGAAAGATTCAGTAGAACCAAGTATTCAGCCATGTTCAGCAGTGAATGTTCTAAAGCAGTTGATGATAAAACATTAATTGCGATTGACTAGAAAACTGATAGCGAAAAAATGATGAAAGGTTGACCCACAGTTATTTCTTTTTGAATACTTTTAAGACGGGATAGTTTTATATGGAACTAGTGGTCCGTCCGTAACATCTTACGCGCGTTTTTAAATTGCTGTCTCCCCTTTCATCACATCGTGATGTTTTATTACCTAAAGCCTTCCTTGATGAATAAGCTATCTAACACAAAAATATTTTTTCAAATCGGTCCAGTAGTTTTTGAGATTAGCGCGTTCAAACAAATAAACTCTCCAGCTTTGTAATATTAATTATATTTTGGTTTTTATAGTGTTTTGTCAAACTTAATAATATCAAATGCACTTAAAAACAGCAACTGTGTCAGACGAGGAATCGAACCCCATGCCTTACGCTATCTGGCCGTACCTACCTAATATCAACCGATATTAGCCGGGACCAATGGCTTTACGTGCCTTCCGAACCACAGATGCTCGTGATACTCGTATACGTCACTTATATGGTCGGGATGGTCACCCATAGAAAATATGAATAAGGTTAGAATGGCCCCGGTCAGTGCGGCAGCGAGCTTAATTGTAGGCATATGCCTGCATTGAGCCGTAGCTACTTCAGTCGCGTGACAAGAGCGTTGCATTATTTTTTGTCAAAAATGCCGTCTTTTGCTATAATTACTTGAAGAGCGTGAAGCCAGGTCATGAAGAATGAAAGAGAAAGTATATTTTTTCACTGGTAAGTAATAATACGTAGTTATTTCGACATTATTTGCAAAAAAACACTTTTTAATTATGATATTTCAAATAATAGCGGTTTTCTTGCACTAAGTTAAAAAAAAAATTCATTGATGACTGTCCACACATATTTTTAACAAATCTGCTATCTCAACACGCAATGTATCGCGTCCAATTTGCTTTGTTCGCTTGTATACGCATCACTAGGGATGTAGATCACAGCACAGTAAAATTATCGATAAATGGTAATTTCCCTACTGATGTATTAAAAGATAAAAATAAGTTTAGTTTATTAATTATTTGAAACATAATAATGATAAAATAAATACGATAAAGTTGAAGAGTTCATATGTTGGAACGCGCTTATCTCAGGAACTACTAGAGCTATTTGAAAAAAAAAAGAATTATATTCTTATTCGTGCTGCCAAAATAACGTATTCCTGCAACAAAAATATAACTCAGAAAAAATGCACTGCTTAATCCTCAACTTTTCTACTTTCGCTGTTATTATCTTCGATTTTAATTTATCGTTTGTTCTATTTATTTGTAAAATAGGGTACGACAATTCACAGTTTAAAATCGATATGTGTTCAATACTCTTTCACAAGTTCTACATTGGTTTACTGTCAACAATCTACTCCCTTCGGCGGTGATACCGAAGTTAAACAACTTACGGCGCGATCGTGTTTTAATGAGTGACCATACCGACCATATTAAAGTGACCTAAACAACGAGCATCTCCGTGCTTCATGAAGCACGTTAAGCTAGTAAGCTAGTATTGGTTGATATTTTCTTACAGCATCTAAAAGCATTCGTTATTAATTTTACCATAATTTCGAAATCTCGTTATCCTACAAAAACTTAAAAAGAAAATTTCCTTAAGTAACAGTTATTTGTAGTCAGCTATACACTTATTGTGAGTTTGTGTATAATTTTGTAATTTAACAAACCTCTGCAAAGCCCCTTTGGAGATGTGATTAAAATGCGAACAAAAGCACTGCAAGGTTAACTGTTGTATCATGCAGCTGTACATTTCTTTAACTTAACCACCATACTAACTTGGGTCATATTTATTTATTGAAAACTTGCACATGCACGAAACATAAAATTGTACATGTGGCGGACTTAATGTCTAAAGCATTCTATACCGGTCAACCATACGTCTATATGTATATTGTATTTTTTTAATTGTAATCTTAACTATTTTCGATTTGAGTTTGTTCTCTCCCCTTCCGTCCCTGCGTAAACTTGAAGACTAATGTCTTTCTCGATAAATTAGACATCCAACACAAAAACTTTTTTTAATTGGTCCAGTAGTTCCTGAGATTAGCGCGATTAAACATACAAACTCTTCGGCTTTATGGTATTAGCTAAGAATACAAATTGATAAATAGCATGGTAAGATATAATACCTGAATAATGTAGACCATGGCCTTTATGCTTTTATACCTTTAAACATTTTTCTTTACATTGGAATCTAATTGTCGTATATAAGTAATATTACTGATTCTTTATACAAATAATGATTCAATTCTACTAATAGAACTATTTTTAGAAACTAATGTTTAAAGGTATAAGTTACTCTATTTCAAGTAACGTTTAGCAACTCATTTATACTTCTATTGTTTTTACCGAAAGGCAATAGTAGTACCCTTTGTAGCGATCAAATGAGCTGTTAAATTATCCAAATTATTTCAAACTTAAATCTTACATGTTTATTCACAATGAGAAACAACATTACATCGGTAATTGAATTTATAATAGTCGACCTTTACCACATCACTAGTATTTTGACATAAAAGAACGAACGTATCTGAATGATGATTGGAGGTTTCACCGCTAGAAGCTCTGTGATTGGTAGTTGGTTTCAAGTACTAATTACACCAATCACAGAGTTCCTAGCGGAAATTGTGATTGGTTTGTGATATTGGTGCGTTAATTCATTGATTGGTACTTTTATCACTGCAGTAACAGCGCGGTACCTCCCACCGGCGACAGAGGTTCCCATACAAACGAACGATCAAAACCATTCTAACCTTATTCATTTTTTCTATGTGGTCACCCATCCATACACGACCGCGCTGTAGGTTGCTTCACTTCGGTATTACTACCAAAGCGCTGCTACCACTGCGCTACGAGCATCACTGAGAAATATTACGATACGAGCTGACAAATATTGTGTCTACTGCATCTATTTTGTTTCTCATGTGTTGTGTGGACCAAAAACCCGGTAATATTAAATTATGGCCTAACCCCTAACCTTTGTGGGTGTTATTCAATTTTGCACTCTATTATCAAGGGACGTGGGTTCAAATTGGTTGTGTAGCACTGGCAATGCGTATATATACAGAGGCTGTGTACTTGAATCACTTGCGTCATTTTAGATTTATACACGGCAGAGATTTCAAAAAAATTAAGTCTTTCCGTCTATAATAAGCGTGATTTTAGTTAAATAAAAATTGATTTTCTTAATCACTCGTAATATTGAAGAGAGTGTATATAAATAACAGTAATCAAAATAAGTTCGTATGTTAATTAAACACAATTTTACTGGCGTTTTTTACAAATGAATAAATATTGGACACCAATCACATACATTGCTCTGATTCCAAAGTAAGTAGTCAATGCACTTGTGTTATGGAAATCAGACATAATGGGTGGTACCACAACACCCATGTTAGACTATACATTTAAATAAGATGAAATAGCAAACTACAAATTGCGCACGGGTGGGACCGAACCTTTGGCAAACCGAGCCATCGCTCTTTCCAATCGAGCTACCGTGCAGTCGTTCCGACCGCGCGAAATTTCTGGTCTGAAAAGGATACGTCATACGCGTGACGTGACTACTTGGCCCACTGTTGCAAAGCAGATGGATAGATGGCGCTGACGTCACGCGTAATGACGAAAGCGGTCGGACCGTCTGCACGGTAGCTCGATTGGAAAGAGCGTTGGCCCGTTTTGCTAAAGGTTGCGGGTTTGAGTCCCACCCGTGAGCAATTTTTAGTTTTTCTGCGCTACTTTTAGCACCGATGCAGTCGCGATGCAGAAGCTGGAAATTGACAAATTATGTACTGTATTTTAGTGATTGCATCGATGCCAATGCGCGACTGCATAGATGCTAAATTAAATCTGTTCATTGCGTGAGTCACGATGCTGAAGCGCGTTTTCAAAACGAGCGACTGCATCGATGCTTAAAGTCGCAGCGTGTAAGGGGTCTTTGGGCTTAAGTCAACGACACTCTTCAACATTGTCACGGCGTAATCTTATAAATTATAGAACTCTCAGTGATTCCCTCGCGAATTTATCTTCAAAGTGATTGTAAAGTGATTTTTGATTCAAACCTAATTCGTACTTTGTATCCTTTGGGGAACTTCCCCCTTAAATATTGAATACTAGCGCTCCCAGCGATCTTCGTTCCACCCTCGGCCCTGTTCCGCCCTGGCCTCATGGTTATCGTGCGGGACCAAAACGAATCCAATAAAATAAAAATCATGAAAATCCGTCCATCCGTTCTCGAGTTATAGGTTAAGAAAATGGTTTTAGGAACGTCGATGTCATTTTAGACCTTTCCGTAGACATTAGGTTTAACTAAAAAAAAAAAGTTTTAGTTTCATGTATGAGAGTAAATATCAAACTTTTACTATCAGAAAGACTTGACAAAACTATAAGGGTTCCGTATTTTGCCATTCAACTACGGAACCCTAAAACGAAATATAATATACAATACTTGCATAGGTGTCCTCTGTCGGCTCCAGGAATATGAACATCGTTTCGCCAAACACCGTGTTTATATAAAATGGAACACTAGTTTTTTTAAGCAATTACGATCGTGTAAATTACGATTAAACAAGGAAATACCCAGATTATATCAATCTAATTACTACTACTAATAGTAGAGACACAACGTTAAATACATATTTCAATCAAGTTTCCGATATTTCGGAACTGTTGGAAGTGCCTTTATCTACGAGTATGATCATAAATACATAGTGACCATGAAAATTTGAAACAATTTAAAGGAATCATTTAGTTAAAAAACCGGCTAAGTGCGAATCGGACTCGCGCACTTTGGTTCCGCCCATTTAAAAGTTAGAGAGGGGGGCATTTTTCCACTTTGTAAGGATCTATGTTTCACATAAGACAGTAAGACATTTCGGAAAAATGGTTTTAGGAACCTCTATTTTATGTCATTTTAAAAGACCTTTCCATAGACCCCACAAAAATATCTTTATTATTATTATTTGTACGTGAATCGTTCAGCGGTCAACAGATACACCTAAGTCTCTAAGTTTCAACTATCTAATGCTAAGTGTTTCTTAATAAAGTGGCTAAAACATACGAACAGACAGACAGATAGACAGACATGACCAAACTATAAGGCTTTTGCCATTTAACTACGGAACCTTAAAAAAAAGGAAGGAAAGAAAGCCGAAATACGTTTCATACTGAGAAACTAAATCTACTTACATTCATATGTTTTTAAAAAGGTCGCAATAAATATCATAATATTGTAATTTCGTTAGCAAATCTTAAATTGGCCTACAACACCTATTATTGAGGTCACCATACTTATATTATAAAGCTGAAGAGTTTGTTTCTTTGTTTGAACGCGCTAATCTCAGGAACTACTGGACCGATTTGAAAAATGTGTTATCCATCACTTATGTATCGAAGAAGTCTTTAAAACATCATGCTGCGACGGGAGTGGAGGGAACAAACTCAAAACGCATAACGCACCGCTTGTATCACATATTTACAATACAACAACAGACATCAGCCTTCCAAAAAGCTTTATAAAGTTGCCGTACCAAAACTGCTTAACACATTAATATAGCTCCACTTTACTGTTTGCACGAAGACTGCTTTTCGGCCCCTGAATAAACATAATGTTGTCAGGGTTGCCGCTTTCAGACTGATATTGTTTAACGCAGAAATAATACAAATAAAGTGTATGGAAATTTTAATTTCTGCAAGTGACCGCTAGAGGCGCTGTGCTTTCCATAGACCTTTTTTACGTCGTCGCTAGCGAGCAAAACCGCCATAAACTCATGGTAACGGTACAGACGTCTGAGGGCTTTCGAATTTTTACAATACAGCGAGGCTTTTTTGGTTTTTCTTGAAATCTTTAAAAAAAACATAGATCATAAAGTCATAAAAGTCATTTATTCATGCAAATAGACCTACTTGCTTTCACCCACTTTTACATAATAAACACTTTAACATATTCTACACATCATCATCATTATCAGCCAAAGGACGTCCACTGCTGAACATAGGCCTCCCCCACGGCTTTCTGCATCCAGTTTGATCCTGCGATCTTTATTAGGGTGTCTGTCCATCTTGTCAGTGGACGTCCTACGCTGCGTCTTTGGTCGAAGGGTCTCCAATCTAGAACTTTCCTGCCCCAACGGCCATCAGTTCTTCGCGCTATGTGCCCTGCCCACTGCCACTTGAGCTTACTGATTCTCAAGGCTATGTCCGTTACCTACGTTTCTACATATTATATAAATCCAAAATATACTTCGGTAAAATTTCGTGAAATATCCTGGTTTTCAAATTTTAAATTGTTAAAGAAAGATGTAAAACTAAAATTCGAGCGTTTTTACATACTGTTTATGGATAAACGAGCAGTTTAAGTAGGAATCGAACTCGTGCGTTCATGCATCATACAAATACTCATAGCCCACTAAGGGATATGGGATGATAATATGAGTAATCCATACAATTATTTATAAAACTGGCGAAAAGTTCATGTCTGTTATACAACAGACATGAACTTACTTATCCCATACGGGATACGTAATTTAAAGAGGGCCGTAGGTTAAACTAAAAAATGCGCACGGGTGGGACTCGAACCTGCAACCTTTGGCAAACCGGGCCAACACTTTCCTATCGAGCTACCATGCAGTTGGTCCGACCGCATGAAATTCCTGGTCTCAATTGGATTCGTCATACGCGTGACGTGACTACTTGGCTCACTGTTGCAAAACAGGCCAGCGCGTACCGCGACCAGAAACTTTGCGTGTATGACGTCGATTCTCTAAAATTTTATCTAGAAGTCAAATATTTGAGAGATAGACGCTTCCAAAGTGGTAAAATAGGCGGCCCCAGGTTTCCTACACATTTTTTTTGTTGTTATTGTGACAAAACTAATACATCTGTGAAAATGTCAACTGGCGACATACATACAGCCTGGTGACAGGACAAACGAACAATAGAAAGAAAAATTACAGTATTGCACACAAATTTTAATTTTAATTTCAATTTTTTACAGCAGATTAACATTATTTTATATATTATTTTAATCCTGCCAAAACAACGAAATATAGGCTTAGCTTTTTTTAATCAGGAGGTGGCAGCCCTATCCAGCTTTCTTAGTAGACGGATACTAATGAATATTCTTGGCCTACATACCTATTTGTGGTGTCTATGTTTGTACAAATACATACAATACATAATAGGCCACAGGCATCGGTGGCTAGCCCAAGGTGTGGTTTGGGATTCCTTCAGTATAAGGCTGAAGATACCAGAAAAGGCTTTATTAGGGTTTCGTAGCTAAATGGAAAAAAACGGAACCCTTATAGTTTCTTCAAGTCTGTCAGTCTGTCTGTCTGTCCGTCCGTATGTCACAGCCACTTTATTTCGAATCTGTTAGTACTTATTACACAGTTGAAACTTTGTTGTCAAACCTATGCGTGTAGGGTGTCTATGGATAGCTCTAAAAAATGAAAATAAATGACATCGAGGTTCCTACAGCCATTTTCTCTAAAAGTCTAACGTTTGACAGATAGATGCTTCCAAAGTGGTAAAATGGGCGTCTCCGCCCCCCATCTTTCTTTTAAAATAAGCGAGTGTATTTTTTTTTAAATTATGTAAATCTTGACAATGAGTTTCAACGAGAATTGGTTTAACCGAGATCGAACTAGTAGTTTTTGAGATAGAGCACATTATAATTTCATTTTTGTTTTTATAGTGTTTTGTCACTATACACCGTGCTTTTTTAACCGTCTTAGAGCCGAAAGCCACGTTATGTAACCATTTTAATAAACCTCTAGGACATGAGTTATCCTTTTTTATACTCCATATAATTTTAGTGTAAAAATATCTAAATAATTCAAGATAGTAATGTATCATCCTGGATATAATGTTTCCGTTTTCAACAATGCATTCCTTGACCTTGCCGTGCCACGCGTGCCGAACCGTTAGCCAATCTAAGATAGTCAACGTGGACCTTTACCCAATAATGCGCTAGCGCAATCCTTTAACGGCCACGCCCACTACCCCTCTCAAAACTAGGTCAGTAGTGTAAGACAACCGAGTGAATGACCCGCGCGGCGTGCTCGTTACAGGATGTTTCGTACTGAATTGTGCTAATAACCTTTTTTAATGTCTTAGTTTTTGAAATCTTAATAATAACCAAGTTTTATTTTACGAATGGCAAGTAGTTATTGGATACTTTAAGTGGCCTTCGGCTTTAAGACGGTTAAAAAAGCACGGTGTATAAACTTAATAATATAAATTGCACGTGTAAAAAGCAACAGTGGCTCTGTGACAGACGACGAAACCGAACCCCGTGTCTTACGCAATCCGGGCGTATGCCTATACCACTCGGCCACCGTCACACACGTCAATGTAATTGCGTAAGACACGGGTTCGAGTCCTCGTCTGTCACAGAGCCAAAATTGCTTTTTACAAGTGCAATTTATATAGATCACATTTTCAATAAACGCAAACATAACTTTGTTATTCATTTAAATACTATGACAAACAAATTTAAATGCTGTCAACAAAATATTGTAGGATTTCAGCTGAGTGAAAGTAAGTGGAGATCTAATTCAGTTAAATTTGGCACGGAACCCTTAGTGTGCGAGTCCGACTCACACTTGGCCGGATTTTTATTGGTTGTTGGGCCCTATTGTTGCCAACTCGATCAACTATGATCTACTGTGGCAGCCCTTATGTTTAAATTTCACTGCTTAGTCCCATTGAGTCTATAAATTGCCAGATTCTTTGGAGCGTGATATCTGCTATCTCATCCGGGTGCATGATATGTCGCCTGAGATGGATACTTCTTTTGCTCATAAGCGGTCCGCATGAGCAGAGGATATGCATGCCTGTATCTTCTTCTTTTTAGAAGAGGCTTTTGACTGGGCTTATAGAGGGGAAAAGCACCGGTTCTTAAACTGCGGTGTGAAAAGCAAGAGGGAATCCACCACACTAACCTACTTATAATTTGATTTATGGAATTAAATTATAAGTAGGTTAGTGTTAGTGTGGTGGTTAATACCCTAATTTGATTTATGGAAAAATACTCCACCGACAAAAGGTCTTTAATTTTGCGATAACCATTAATTTATTAATTGCACTAAAATCAGTTATTCTTTGCAATTAAGCTGATCCATAAATAATCTAGTATCCAGAAAAAATATACGTAAATGAATCATACTTAACCAAAATAATGACCATAAAAATTCAAGCTCTGTGTAAAATCCTCAACATCTCCCAAATTGGTACCTCATTAAATATACATTAGGTTCTTTGGTGGATATTGTTATTGTTATTTCGCCATCAATTATGAACAAAAATGAGCTGAAAATTGATTTACAAAAGAAACATGTTTTCAATTAACTTTGAAGTTTGTATGTTAAATTTAGGTTTGTATTCGTCCACCTATTTTAAACATACTTTAATTAACCTAGATTTACGTATCAAAAACTAAAAAGCATTAAAAAACTGACTAACTAACAGAGGACAAATATGTTATTTTCAGCTTTATAGTCAGTTTTTTAATTTAATTTTACCTAATTTAATTTATTAAGTCAGATAATATAATCCATTATCGTTGTTGTTTCTTATGCTAAGTTAGTAGTTGTATGTGATATAATAATAATTCGGATTACAATATACAATCACAAATATTTTTCATTAATTATTTATGGAACCTATAATTTGTGTCACTGACACTGGCAAACATGTGCACTCGGTTCCAGCGCTTAAATAAAGGACAATCCAGTTTTTCCAATAATGTATTCAGAAGACTGATAGTTCTCACCCGTAGACGTCACATCAGTGAGGCCACTCTTTTTCGTATGATTATGTAGAAGCAATCAACTTTAGCCTCCGAAAACATTCCTGATGCGCTGCATACCTTGTTCCATTACATCTACAGAACCTCGGTAACCCCCATCAGCATTCTGAAACTTGCATTTTTTAAAGGCAGTTTAATTTATTTTTTCTCCAACCGAATTTCTAAATTAACCAGCCGCTTAGCCTACACCATCATGCGATTCTGTCTCTTTGTGCCAAAATTAACATATTATTACGATCACCTCATTTTTGGAAACATCCACCTTTATTATCAAAATTAGACAATGCAATCAAACATATCATTTCATTTCATTATTTTTTAACATTGAGCTGACAGATAACACTTGGACTCAGGCCTCCTTGCCAATTAGCCATGGTGGGTTGGGTATAAGAGATCTATCTGGCGCAGCTCTTGCGACGTTTTAGTCATCGTCGCTTAAAACATATGTTTTAATTTGTAAAATTCTTTGTAAATCACATGTTTTCAACACCATTCACGTCACATCTTTAACTGAAGCCATAACCGAATGGGGGAGTCGCTAAAGCGATGTGCTCTCTCTGAATCCCACAGTTCAGCGGCTGTGGGACGAGCCTCTCTGCGGAGAAGTGCGTAATAATCTTCTTCTCTCCACTACTAACTCTGCAGATCGTGCCGTCTCATGGCCGTAGCTGAATGGGAGTCCGGCCTTTGGCTGAAAGCCATCCCACGTCCAGCATTAGGGACCTTCTTCGACAGCAACGCGTTCAGGATTGCCGTTAGCCTTCGTCTTCGGGCTTTCAATGTCGTGCCCCATCGTTTTATTTGCGGGTAAGTCGTAGATAATTAAGCTCTCCAAGGTCTTTCGTGTTGCAGAAGTGCTGGCAGAATTCCACGCCATGCCGGTCTGAACGACGTCATTTGGCAGACGTTTGTCAGTGCCCGTATTCCGGCCGTTCTGGAACCGAATGGCCTTGTACGTAGCAACGGCAAGCGTCCCAACGGAATGACCCTCATTCCATGGAAAATGGGAAGGCCTTTGGTGTGAGATGCTACTTGTGTCGACACTTTAGCGCCTTCCCATCTTTCTTATAGGTACTAGCAGCAGGGTGGGCTCGGCTGCCGCTTCGGCAGAATGCCGCAAACAGCCCAAATATGAAAGCCTCAGCGAAGCTTACCTATTTGAGCCGTTTGCAGTAGAAACGCTGGGACCGTGGGGACCTAGTGCCCACAAACTGTTTCGTGAGTTGTCCCAACGGCTTGTTGAGACTTCTCACGAAGCAAAGGCTGGCCTCTACCTCGGCCAGAGAATTAGTCTTGCCATCCAGCGAGGTAATGTGACCTTCCTTTTGGGCACTTTCCCACAGGGCAAAGAGTTTTTTCATGTATATATGTAGTTAGTTTAGTTTTATTCCTTGTTATTATTATTTTATTGATTTTGTATATATTGTAGAAATCTATACATTGATTTGAATTTAAATAAATATATTTATTTTTTAATTTCATGAAAAAAACATTTCCCAATACAATTAATATTCTATAAACCTTTCTAAGCACCCTGTGTATCCCACAGATAGCAAATAAACTCTGATTACACAAGTCTACGATAATAACAGTTCAAAGAAGCAATAAACCATAATGATCGCAATTTTCAAACCATTCTTTCCAAGAAAAACTTTCATAAAACGACAGACTCGCTTATTTGATTTGTTTGCTCTATAATGCAGTTTGATTGTGCTTTGAAAATTTAATAAACAAAGCTGAGAGTTAGAACAATAGCCTTTAAATTAAACTAGTGTTTATCCGCGACTTTGACGCGAAATATTGCATTTCCCGTTAAGACCTTCATCTCATTTTTAGAGTTCCGTAGCCGAACGGCAAAAATAGGAACACTTATAGTTTCGTCAGGTCTGCCTGTCTGTCTGTCCGTCCGTATGTCACAGCCACATTATTCTGAAACTATTAGTATTACACACAGAAACTTAGTAGGTAGATGTATCATCATGTTAATCGCTTTACGATTCTCATACAAGAAAAGTAAAATGATGATATTTAAGGGGAAGCTCCCATACATGAAACAAAACCTTAAAAAAAAAAAAATTACCTGATGCACTCCGGGAGTGCCGGCAGAAGTGAAAACTTGAATATCAACGTTGTGCATTTTATATTTTTTGGAATAGTTATGGAATAATTTTGAATGAATTGCTCTTATTATCAATATAAAAGTACTATCATTTTTGTGATAGAATACAATAATAATAATAATAATAATAATAAGTCAGAAAGTTTCTGCAATCAACACCAAATTAGTAAATATAATTAAACTGTTTAGAACTGGTATCCACTTGGTCCCGACCCGTGGATATCATAGAAACACCGATGTTCCTTTAACATCGAGATGAAAAATATAAAGAAAAATTATAATAATAATAATAATAATATAGTATTTTTATAGAATACAATATTTATTTATTGCGCTATCGTACACAAACATTACAATTTATATTATATTAAATTACATTAAAAAGTTTATCTCTCAGAAAAATCAACTTACATCCATAAGTCCATCCTGACGCGAGTTTCACATTTTTCCCCCATCCCACAAAAGTGCTCAACGCCGCTAAAGAAGTTTTCACTTCAAAAAGTCAAATCTATGCATGTACGGTATCTATGGATAGGTCTTTTAAAATAACATTGAGGTTCCTACAACATTTTTTTTCTAAAAATGTTATGTTTGAGAGATAGACGCTTCGATGCTACCCCCCCCCCCCTCCTCCCATCTGACTTTTAAACTAAGTGAGAATAAATTTTGAAGAAATACAAGATAAAAATCTTGACAATGAATTTCCATGAAAATTGTGATAAGATTGAACGAGATCGAACTAGTAGTTTATGAGACAGAGCAAATGTTCAATAACCGCAAATATAACTTTGCTGGTCATACAAATACTATGAAACAAAGTTATATTTCATCATCATCATCATGGACGTCCACTGCTGAACATAGGCCTTCCCCACGACTTTCCACAGCGACCGACCAGTTTGATCCGGCGATCTTTATAAGGTCGTCCGTCCATCTTGTCGGTGGACGTCCTACACTGCGTCTTCGGTCGAAGGGTCTCCAATCTAGAACTTTCCTGCCCCAACGGCCATCAGTTATATTTGCTGTCAACAAAATATTGTTTTTGCTAAGTGGAAGTAAGTGGAACTCTTATTCAGATAAAGTTGGCACGGAACCCTTAATATACGAGCCCGACTTGCACTTGGCCGGTTTTTAATCCCTTAAAATAGTAAAGTAAAGTTAGCCTGTAACGTCCCACTGCTGGAAAAAGACCTTACCTGAACTATGAAGTAGTTCGAGCCCTACTCTACCACGCGGGCTCAGTGCGGGTTGGTGGAGGGGTGTTTGCAACCCCCTCGAATGGAGCACGCCTTGTCGTGGCGAGGGGGCTCAGTATCCTGTCGCAATCCAGCGGCAAGTGAAGCCAAGATGCTCCGTGGAGAGTGCCGCTGCGTCTGTTCCCGTATCAGGCGGCAGTGGCACTAGTGAGTTGCGTCTGTCTCGCATCGAGCGGCGGCTCACTAAAAGTCATTGAACTCCCGGCACCCCTTTGGTTTATCAGAGGAGGCAGGGGATGTCCTGAGGACTTTGGTCCTCTGGGCGAGCTCGGCGTGCACTTGCCGTCGGGCGTGGATCGCCTCGTCGGGAGGGTCTCGGGCAGACGGTGTGGGGACACCTCTGTCCAATTACCAGGGACCCTGGAGGCGCCAGTGTGCCGTCTGGAGTGGGATCACCCTACTCCGTGTTAATCTGCCCTCCTGCCAGAGGGTGGACGTTGCTGCTGGCAAGGGTCGCGGGTCTGTTGAGACACCGCGGTCCCTGCTGTCACAGCCAACAAACGTGGCCGGCGTCGTCATGTTTTAGTGGGTATACCCGAATCCGGGGGAGTCCCACACACACCCCTCCGCTCCCCGACGGAGAGGTACGGTATGTAATCAGCATTTCCTGACGTTAAAAAAAGGGGTTTTGCAAGGCAAGCGACTAACCCTGCTGTCAGATGTTATCAAGCCGCTCATAAGGCCTTTGACTAGGCTTAACGACTAATATCAACCGATATTAGCCGAGACCAACGTGCTTTCCGAAGCACGAAGATGCTCATGATATACGTCACTTGTATGGTCGGAATGGTCACTCATCCAACCCCCTTTATTTAAAACTTCATGCACAAAACATAAAATTTCACATATCGCGGACTTAATCCCAAAACCATTCTCTACCAGTCAACCATACGAATATAGGCGGTGCTAGTAAAGTAAGAGGCAAGAAAAGAGATAGAGACGGTAGCGATAAAAATATAATATTAAATAATAATAATAATCGTTTATTTCTTTCCACAAACCAAAACATTGAATAATACTAAAGTACAATGCCATAACTTAAAATTACAGTATAATAGTTATGGAACGCTGGTGCCCGTAGTAGGTAAGAAACCTGTGTTACGGGTCACCAGGCCCCCAGGTTTAGATCATCAAAATTACTATAATACGATGATTTATAAACATACATACTGCTTATTACTTACACAACGTATTATGCACTAAACCTCAGACACCCCAAATGATTTTTAACTTAATTGACCTAATTCTGAAAGAAAATAAATATTCAAAAATATATTTAAGTTATTATGTAGTGTTTTAGTTTTACTGATCATTTCTTGCTCTGCGGACGACGCCCTGTCGAGAGAGGAGTCGGTAGGTATTCACCGGCCGCTGCGCCGCGCTCACATTATTATTACTACTTATCTACGCTCATACAGAACTAACCATTGCTTTACGTATTTTGGAGGGTTTGCGCACATGATGGCTTGTCTTATTAATCTATAGATAGGGCCATATATGTATAAGATTATTTGAGAAATGTGACCCATATTAAAAAGTGGTTTAATTGATCCTACTTGTCATTCCAATAAAACTATTTTTAGGTTTTGCGCATTTAACGTAAACAAACACATAATTTAAATATGTACAGGGTTTTTGTTTTGGTCAGCGACGAGCGACTCAGGGGTGGCTATACAAACGATACTGATGCCAAAAAAAAAAGATTTTTTTAATGGAAAAAACCCAAAAAAACATTTTTTTTATCCGGTACAGCGATCGAGTTAAAACCACCAACTCCAGGTAGCCTCTTCGTAGCTTACTAGCTACGGCGTAGTATCACGTAGATAAGCGCTAACTACGCGCTAGGGTGCGAGTTTTCCCATTCGTTTTGTATTTTTTTTTAATGTTGTTAAGAGGTTTTCTTGTATCAAACTTGCTTAGAATTTAAAGAAATCATTTTTTTAGAATAAGCATAACTCATATTATTATCCCTGAGTTGGATGTCACTGACCAACACAACACCTATACATAATATGCTTCACATAGAGAAATTAATGTCATTGAGTCGGGTCAGTGACTTCGTATTTGTAAAGTGTTCG
The DNA here is from genome assembly GCA_963924145.1 of Pyrausta purpuralis. Taxonomy (NCBI): domain Eukaryota; kingdom Metazoa; phylum Arthropoda; class Insecta; order Lepidoptera; family Crambidae; genus Pyrausta; species Pyrausta purpuralis. The sequence continues at coordinate 3,264,171 of OZ001670.1, read as the reverse complement.
CAATGTCCTCTTAAAAGCAAATTTCGAGGTAGATGTACCAATCATCACTTTTTGGAAGTCCCTTTTCAGTGTAAAAACTTTGTTTGACGTATCTCTTGTTAGAATTCATCCAAATCGGTTAAGCCGTTTTAGTGAAAACTACGTATGTGACACTAGTAAATACGTAAGTAATGATATTTAATTACCTGCCTAATTGACGACGCGTTAGGTGTAGTGTTTTGCGCTCCTGAATACTACGCCGGTCGTTGCGGGTTCGAATCTCGCAAGTGGAAGATGTTTAAATGCGATGAGCACGATGAGCCTCGCGCTGTCACGAAATATGCTGTCACGAGCTGAGGGATCTTTTTGAGACATTTGCACCTAGTATTTTTATAATAAAAATGCACGAAAATGGAATAAAAGGAAGATTATTGAAATGATCCGTTATCGGCCTGTTTCACGATTAAAGTTACCGTTAACATCGTCGGTTTCTAAATAGTTCATTTTTTATGATGATCACTGATACATTTTTTTGACATGACAAATTATTTCGTTTCACGCATACTACACTAGCAGTCCCCGCGACTTTTGAGTTTTGAGTTTCCCCTCCCATGGTAGCTTAAGGTTTTTTAGCCTAAAGCCTTACTCGATAAATAAGCTATCCAATATTAAAATTATTTTTTTCAAATCGGACTAGTACTTCCTGAGATTAGCGCGTTCAAACAAACAAACACTTCAACTTTATAATATTAGCATAGCATTATTTTATAAAGAAAGAAGAATATAACTTTGATATCGTTGCTCAAATATAACAAAACAATGCCTTATTAAACCGTGATGATTTGTGATTTTCTTTTCTTATTAAAAATGAAAAAATATGCATATATAACGGAACTCGAACGTAAAAAGTTCGTTTGCCAGTCAAAAATTAAAACAATCATTTTATAACTTGAAATAATACTTTATTAATAACAAACAAGAAAAAATAGAACTAAGACATGCAACATAAAAAATAACTTAAATCTACCTATTCAAAAACGAAACCATTTGTTGCGTTGCGGCAAGGAGGCTATGATGCTGGCTGCGTTGCCGCGTTGGATAGCTATGCTAATCCTTTGAGCTAGGAACCAGCCAGCTTTATTATTGGCTGTTACAGAATTTAATTTTCACGCAATTTTTCTAAACAAACTATAACTTTTAAAATAATATTAGTGAATAATTTTTTTCACTATTTCATTTAAAACGATCTCAGTACTGAACGATTAATTGCTAATGTAGTTGGTGAATTGCTGTTTATCTCATTTTTAATTGAATTATTTTTTTTAATCATAAAAAGTATGTTTACTATATTTGTCAAGCAAAAAGAAACGGAATTTAATTCCTTTGGTATGGCCGTAATTAACCAAATCGCATTAAAAATATGATCTTAAAAGGCTATTTAAAGCTTGTTTTTATTATATTACTGATTTTCTACTTGTACTCATAATTATCAGTCAAAATGATTAGAAATAATATGGTCTCTATACGCTCTTAGCCGGAAAAGAAATAAAATACATGCAAAATATAAAACGTTAAATATCAATTTAAGAAAACGTAGTACACTAATTAATTTCTTCTTACGCATAACATAGGCTCAATTTTATTGGGTTACATTTTTAAAATTGTCGAAATGACAGCCTCTCAGCGATTCTCTTAGGCAAAAACGACAATACTTCTTATTAATAGAGTATATATATAAATAATTCGTTTGTTACTGCTTATTTGTCAATGGTGAAACAGGCCTGAAATTCTCAAAGCGTTACACCCGTTTAGTAATACTGAAAGGCTGCATTTTGCCTCTACGTAACGTATGACTAAATCTACTAAAGCCTTCACTTAACGAAAGGATACACGTTGAATTTAAAACAAAATCTCACCTAATATGACTTACCTTACATATTTATTTTATATTGAAACATACCTTACAATGTCCCACTTTGCCCAAAGCCTTCTTCAGCTGAAAAACGACGGGAAAAACAGGATATATTCAGCACAGAAAATTTACTGTCCCAGCCATTTTGTCTTACGACTTTCGCTCACAAAACACGTTTTTTCACACTTAAAACTATATTTATTATCAATATTAGTAACAATAATTAACGCACTGATATATTTTGGACTAAAAATTGTAAATTTCAATGGTGTTCATACAGTTTTTTTCACAGGTTTCAGTCAATTTTCCGACAGGAGTGTATGCGCGCGTCTCCCGTAAGAAACTGAGTTCGATCCGGTGTGCGAAAGAGAGGTTAGGAGGGAAAGAGACGACACGTTTATCGTACCGTAAAGGGGATAGTATAGTATGTTTATTTTTATTTAATTTTAATACGTACTTCTGGTTTAAATCGCTCGGAATTCTTAGTAAAGGATGTGATCTTTTGTTTGTGTTTTCTTTTCATTTAAGAAAGAGGTTATTTATAACTTAGTTTAATCGAGTCTTGTGTTATAGGTCCGTTCTTTTGTTATGGTATGAAGTAAAACCTGAGTTTTCCATTTATCTGAGCTCGTCAAATATTGTAAACAATCTTTTTACGACTTTTAACATGATATTAGTGATAAAAAATTAACTGTTTGACTAAGGGTCGATTTGACCAACGTCGTATAAGACTTATCCGACTTAATAATATATAACGACCGATTTTAAAATGTCATTTACTGTATGATTTCTATTCATCTATATAGTTTTAATCACTTTCTAAACAGTTTCATTTACTTAAATAAATGATGACGATAATAAAATCGAACTTACATAACTTCGATTTACTGTCTGTGAAATATGTTATAATAGAGAAAAATAAAATAACCAAATGTTTTGTGCATAATCTATACTAATAATATAAAGCTGAAGAGTTTGTTTGTTTAAACGTGCTTATCTCAGGAACTACTGGACCGATTTGAAAAAATATTAGCTTATTTATCGAGGAAGGCTTTGGGCTATAAAACATTGCGCTGCGACGGGAGGGGAAGAAACATACTCGAAAAGCGCAGACGAAGTCGCGGTGGACCGCTAGTATTGTATCATGTTTAATTATCAGTTATGAGCAATTTAAAGTTTTGATTGCATGTTACAAATTAATCACGGGTAAATAAATAAGTTTTAACGATTACAAAGGTTAATTTATGTTTATTTTATCAATGTAATTCTATCAAGTCATTTGCGAAAACAAGTATTTCTTAATTATTCAATCAAAATGATGAAATAATAATGTTACATTTATTTTAATATTATATAAATAAATAAATAAATATTTGACAACATCACATACATAGCTCCGATTCCAAGCTAAGTAGCTAAAGCACTTCTGTTATGGAAATCAGACACAACGGTGGTACTACAACACCCAGACCCGAGACAAAACAGGAAATTTTTATTTCTATATTGACATGACTGGGATTAGAACCCGGGACCTCGGAGCGGCGACGCCTTGAAACCAGCGTGCTCAGCCACTACACCACGCTGGTCGTCAAATTATTCAATCATAGTGATGAAATAATATCGTCACATTTATTTTACTGTGACATATTTTTTTACTATTTTTAAATACATGACACATGAGATTGCATACGCGAAATCGGTTTTAGCAATAAGACCGCCTATTATTATTATTTTTTGATATTTTATATATTCACCGTAAAACAAACGAAGTCCGGACAGTAATTTAACTTTATATATTTATTATATCTGATTTGCAATAAAAAACAACTTTTTTCAAATATAAAAAAATGATTGCATTTTTTTCCAAAATCCGTTCATCCATTCACTAAAAAACAACATCAAGAGTTAGAATATTTTAACTCCGGCTGCTACGCTTGACTACGAAATATGTAGTATGCTACGACTGTAGCAGTCTCCGTAGTCACTACGAAAACCGTAGTATGGCTATTATTTTTCATACTACGAATCTCGTTCTCGTAGCTTGATTCCGTAGCCGAATGGTAAAAAACGGAACACTTATCGTTTCGTCAAGTCTGTCTGTCTGTCTGTCCGTCCGTATGTCATAGCCACTTTATTCTGTTACTAGGAGCATCACACCTGTTGAAATTTTTTAGGAAGATGTACCCTGTTAACCGCTTTACGATTCTTTTACAAAAAAAATATTTAATTTTCTAAGCTAGTGTAATTTGAGAAAATAATAATAATGTAGATCTTAACAAATACTTTCAACGAAACTTACTTCGGGATCGAACTAGTAGTTTTTGAGATTTAGCACATTTTCAACAACCGCAAACATAACTTTGTTCTTCATACAAATACTATGAAAAACAAAGTTATATTTGCTGTTAACAAAATATTGTGGTATTTGGCTTAGTGGAAGTAAGTGGCGAGACTCAGTGGGCGAGTCCGACTCGCACTTAGCTGGTTTCTAAAGCTTGAAAAGTTTCAAGCTTCGTTAGTTTTTGAAGGCGGTTTTTTTTTCAATTTTACTTTGAGTAGCAAACTTTATAAGCATTTTAATGGTCGAAAATGTTTGTAGCAACTCGTCCACTCTTTTAAAAAAATTAAGCAACATCAAATAGAACGACGAATCGTCTGGTGTAGTGGTCGAGAAATCGCCTACTACGCAGCGGGTTGCGGGTTCGATCCCCGCACAATACAAACATTTGTGTGCGTGAACATTTCTGTTTGTATTGGTCTGGGTGTTTTCTATGTAAATCATGTATGTATTTACAAACAAAAAGTATTTAAGTATTATATCCGTTGTCTGGCACCCATAACACAAGCTTTGAGTAGTTTATACTTTGGGACTAGATGGCGATGTGTGGGGAATGTCCAAAGAATATTTATTTTATATTTTATTTAGAACATTTTAATACTTTACATCAGAGCTAGTATGAATGGTCCATCATCATAGTGAAATAGATCAAGTATAGCATCTCGAAGGTGCACGCTCGCCTAAACTCAGGATGTAACTGACCTACGTAATCTTGCATGAATGGGGCAAATTATAGTCTTGATACTTTGAGACCATAAATTTGGCTTAATGTTTGAGACTTTTTAGGCGCAATAGGAATAGGAAGGAAAAGGGAAGCGCTCCCTGTCGACCAAGGTGTTATTGGTCGAGGACTACAGTCCCAGTGGGATTCTTCTGGGTGTTCTATATAAAGTTAGTCCGATCGAAAACTCACATATGACGGTTCAGGATTTTTTGGAGTTGTATAGTGTTGGGCTGTCAGCGCCATCTAGTCGTATTGAACCGCGTGAAGTCATAGTGTACACCGCCACACTTTCATGGTCAGTAACATTAGAAAAGTTAATTACAAGATTGCTTACATGTGTCTTAGCATAAACTTTATGCATTACCTTCTTCTTCTCCTTCCGGTAGGTGGGAAAGAGGGAATGTCCCACAGCAGGGAAGACTTAGGGCTATATTCACGACTTGGTATTTTCATCTCCTCTGGGTGTGTCCGAACCTTCTTTACCGTTTTTCTAGGAGCTTTTCTAGTATTGGAGCGTCATGAAACTGCCACGGCGGTGTTCGTTTCTAATGATTTAATCTCGTGACACCGCCGACTCAAGCATATTCATCTCATTTACATGTAGTGCTTGCTCGTCGCTTTTTTTTGCTGAGTTTCATGTACATGAAAGCGGGTCTCACGGCAGTCTTATAGACCTATCCTTTTTTTTTAATGAACTACACGTTAACTCAATATTTGCTTTGGATTTTATGAAAGAACCCAAGTATTTAAAACAGGTGACTTTAAGCAGGGAGTGTTCACCAATATATAGGTATACATATTCTTCGCAGCATGAGCTGGGGCAACGGCGGCGCTCCGACACTCCAAGAGGGCAACAACCTTGGCGTCAGGTGGTAATTGACTGTAAAAACCAACTTACCTAATGCATTACCGTAAATAACTTATATCATTAGTATGTACCTAAGAACACGTAGCTGTCTAGTAATTAACTATTCTAATAAAAGTTTTAATAAGTTATATTATTTTTAAATAGCCCATTTAAAACAGTCTGCCACGGACAGTAAAGTTTTAAAAGTAAAGTATAAAGTATTGGACACCAATCACATATATTGCTCTGATCCCAAAGTAAGTAGATAATGCACTTGTGTTATGGAAGTCAGACACAACGGTGGTACCACAATACCCAGACCCGAGACAATATAGAAAATATCGTTTTCTACATTGACCCGACCTCGGAACCCGGGACCTCGGAGCAACGACGCCTTGAAACCAGCGTGCTTAGCCACTACACCACGGAGGTCGTCATAATTCAACATTCAAAATAAGATGAAAAAGACTTTTGTTTAAATCTTCATTTGTCAATTTTCTTTCGCGTTGCACTGGAGGGTAGTCGACAGTAGGTTTGTTCATTTATTTCTGATTGGTTTTATTTACTGCTTTTGGTTATTCAATCTGGTCAAGTTGTAGATAGCGGCTTTACAGGAGTTGTCATTTAGGAATTAAATGTTGGGAATATGTAGTAGAAATGATCCTTTAAGGCCGATAATAAACAAAGAACGGTGAACAAACTGCAAAGAAAACAACAGCCTATTAACCATGTACTTGAAAACACAAATCAAAATCTTTAGATAATACTTCTGCCAGCAGTGAATTCCATTTCTTTACCGCAAGCAAAAGAAGCAATATTATGTAAAAACTGTATTTCCAACATACGTATTTCGTTTCTAAAACAAGATAAATAAGGTAATAAACTGTATTCTGAAACACCTACACATTTAATTTTAAAACATAATTATTAAGGCAACGTATCAAAACCGTTCCTTCCACCTACAATCGATATCCGAGAACGACCGAGCGCGCCCGAAGATCGCCGAACGACGCTTTTCTCTTTACTACCAACCACCCTACTTTAAATGACATTCGTATTTACCCATCTTCTGTCTCTTTTACTGATACAAGGGTGACTGTGCGAATGAAAGAGACGGAGTAAGTTAAGTAGAAAATAATGCTTGAAGTAGGGGCCTTGAAATACATACTAGTATTAAGAGACAGTATTATCCAGGATTTGCTGAGAGAATGTAGTATGATTGAGACTACAGTACTCGTGGAGAAACAGATTTTTAAAATAAGATCCCGGAAATAGTAGATAAACCCAAAAATATTAAAGTTTCCTTGTATCAAGCAAGTAAAGCCTCTTTTTTTAGGGTTCCGTAGCCGAATAGCAAAAACGGATCCCTTATAGCTAGTCAAGTCTGTCTGTTTGTCCATCCGCATGTCACAGCGACTTTATTTTGAAACTATTAGCGTTACCCCGTTAACTTCTTAACGATTCCCATACAAAATATAAAAACATTTGAGGGAATACATGGAACTAAATAAATAAAAAAACACAAACCTATGCATGGGGGGTGTGTGTAGATAGGTCTTTTAAAATGACATCGAAGTTTCAAAAACATTTTTTTCTGAAAGTCTAACATTTGGGAGATAGACGCTTTCAAAGTGGTAAAATGGGCGACTCGCATTAAGCCGGTTTTTTTTGCTAGGCGAATATTGACAACCATATTTTATAAGTTTAAAAAGGTCTCAGTGCTCAACGAACTTTGTAGATTGTAAGTTTTGTGCTTGTTTTATTGAAATTTGTTTCGCCCCCAGTCCCGTCCCGCCCCGGCCCCGCCCCGCCCAGCACCATAATTTTAAAAGTTGAGCGGTCCCAGTAAAAATTTTTTTGCCGCGACCCCTTCCCATCCCACCCCGCTCTGTCTAGCGCAAAAATAAATAAACTGTATCCTTCTCCTGGTTGTAAGCTACCTTCCCACCCCGTTTCGTTTCGCCCCGGCCCCGTCCCGCCCAGCCCCGGCCCCGTCTAACGGGATACAAAGTATCCTATATCCTTCTCCCGGTTCCAAGCTACTTCCCACCAATTTTCCGTCAATCAGTTTAGCCGTTCTTGAGTCATAAATAGTGTAACTAAACGGCTTATTTTATCTAAATAGAGACAGATGAATCATTACAGTGCAGGCATGCTTGCAATATTCACCAAGTGAAGAAAACCGGACTTTACTTTAACTAAATAAGGGCCAATTTTACCAACGATACGACTGAATAAGTATAAAACGACAGATTTTAAAAGAACATTCACATAAATGATTGCTAATAAATAGTTTCAACGTTTTCAAATGAGGCGTATTGTATTTTATTCGACAAAATATTTTGGAAATTTCAGACCCAAGTCGCAATCCGACCGACACACATGTACATTCCAAGAGTTTTTTAAAATATTTTATAATGAAATTGTAACACTGAGACTTCAAGACTTTTATTTTTCAAACAGGGTACAACTTCAGAGTACAACCTCTTCAACTTGATGCCGCAAACCGACTGAACTGCTAAACTCCGCATTTTCCCCAAATACAAAACTCTCTTCCAGAGCACGTATCGGTGTTGCCAGTAAATCAATTTTAATATAACTGTTACAAATACCAGTTCGAATTAATGATAGCAGTTTTTTTTAAAACGTTAACGACATGATTTATCGACCTCTTCTTTTTGAACCCCTTAAAAACATAATTATACAAATAACACAGCCGAATTGAGATGACCTTATGACTACTAAGACTTCTAGAAAACATTGGTACACTCTAGTGAAAGTACACTAACTAAGAGCATTATCAGTCATCTTTATCATCATCAGTATCAGGTAAAGGACGTCCACTGCTGGTCATAGGCTTCCCCCACGGTTTTCCACAGCGACCGATCACAAGCGGTCTGTATCCCGTTAGATCCTGCGACCTTTACAAGCTCGTCTGTCCATCTTGTCGGTGGATGTCCTACGCTGCGTCTTTGGTCGAAGGGTCTTCGATCTAGGACTTTTAACGGCCATCAGTTCTTCGCGACGTAAATACTGGATCTTAAAAAATATCGAAAAAAATTATAGTCTCTGTATTATTTTGATGTATAAGCTGTATTATTGTAAAGTTTCATCTAAATTCATCTAGTAGTTTTTGCGTGAAGGAGTAACGATCATACACCCATCCTCACCGCAACGCCCACGTTAATTTCTGTACCGTTACCATGAGTTTACTCGCTAGCGACGACGGTTTTACTCGCTAGCGACGACGTCAGTTTGTTTATGGAAAATTTTAGTTCTGTCAGTGACCGCTAGAGGCGCTGTGCAATTTTCCATAGACTTTTTTTACGTCGTCGCTAGCGAGTAAAATCGTTGTAAGCCTGGAGAGCTTTCACTCTTAGGCGTTTAGGCTTTTTAGTCGCGCTGCTGTCAGTTTCATACATTAAATGACAGCAGTAAGCCCTTCACATGACAGAGACGCGCTGCTGTCGCTCTAATGAGAAGGCGCACTTATGGTAACGATACTGCTTAGGACAAAGGTGAAACTAGTAAAAAACCGGCCAAGTGCGAGTCGAACTCGCACACTGAGGGTTCCATGCCAAATTTAACTAAATTAGGGAATCCACTTACTTCTACTTAGTAAAATACCACAATATTTTATTGACTGCAAATATAACTTTGTTTTTCATAGTGTTTGTATGAAGTACAAAGTTATGTTTGCGGTTATTGAAAATGTGCTATATCTCAAAAACTACTCTTTTGATCCCGTTCGAACCAATTTTCGTTGAAAGTATTTGTTAAGATCTACATTATATATTTATTTCAAAATTTACGCTTGCTTGGTTTAGAAGTTAGATGGGGGGGACGCCCATTTTACCACTTTGGAAACGTCTAGCTATGAAACATTAGACTTTAAAAGAAAATAGTTTCAGAAACCTCCATGTCATTTTAAAAGACCTATCCATAGACCTAGCAATATTTAACAGTGTAATGTTTATAGTTACAGAATAAAATGGCTGTGACATACGGACGGACAGACAGACAGACAGACAGACAGACTTGACGAAACTATAAGGATTCCGTTTTTTGCCCTTCGGCTACGGAACCCTAAAAAGACGTGTGGCACTCGGAGACTGCCGCGGTAAAGCTATTGCATAGCATTTTTATCAACTTATGTGCAGAACTAAACAGACGTGATATTTCAAAAAGTCATTAAAAGTTCTGCTATTCATCGATAGATGGAAAAAAGTATCACCGCTGTGCCGGTCGGAGTGGGGGTATTAGGTTATTTTCGCTACGGAATTTCTGGATTCGGTCTCCACGCTCAAGGCCCGCGAAAGAAGCTATGCAATAGCTTAAAAACCGTTGTACACAATTTAGCTATGCAATAAAGCATAAATAAGATGGTGCACAAACCGCCCATGAGTATCATCCAACAATCATACTTAATTCGAATCATTTAAAACTAAATACCACAAATCCACAACAACTTTACCTTCCCTATACTACCACCTCTCCAGATGTCACGAAGTGGGAGGGGCAATTTAAAATAAACCCACGTCACGTGTAAACTTAATTCCGCTATAACTCCAAGAGCCTGGCTTTACGGTGACACTCACCTGGGCGAAGGATACACACGGGAAAACAATTGGAGCGAACCTGCTTTTAACCATAAATCGCCATCAATCAACGACCTCAATGAATAAAAACATGGGTTAGTAATATGGAATATATATCTTTAAATCTTATTTTGTGTTTTAATTTAAATCTTAGCTTTTTATTTTAAGATTATTAGTTTACACGCAACTTAGTTTGGCGCACAGTAACACTTTAGGGCATTAGTCCAGTTCCTCTTAGTTTTTAATATTTTTATACTTACCCTTAAGCGTATGTGAACGAGACACAATAGAAATTCCATTGTTATGCGGTCTCATGCGAACGCTCGGGTGTATAAAAAAAAACATGCGAGGAAGATGGGGGGACATCGTCTGTCTTGGTACGGTCATATTCATAAAGATGAAATAAGAAAACAAAAATCCGCACCAGCAACTTTTTGACCAAACTGGCCAAACGCTCCCCCAATCGAGCCGCCGTGCCTACAGTCCGACCGGGCAAACTTTCTGGTCAGTTTATGCAAATTTAGTACAGTTCACAAAAAACTGACAAATTATAATTTAACGGATTCAAAACCGTAAGATAGTAATCACGCGGCATTTGCAAAATAACGGTGACATAATGTAAGTCCATGGTTTACGGGAAAGAAATTGGTATGTAAACCTTTTACCAATGAATCACTTGATTACCGCATAGCAAACTGTTACACGTACAGACTGTTACAAGACACCACTTTATAACGCTTATAGGAGAACAGACTGATTTGAATTTGGTTTTAGAAAAGATTGTAACGGGATTGATACCATTTCCATTATTATTTTCAAGTTTCCGATATTTCGGCACTGTTGCAAGTGCCATGGTCACGGCGTAACTAATACGCTTATACGAGGGTCAAACTGAAAGTTCTTAGAACTGGCCACTTATAAACAATATAATAGAAAATATATTCTTAAATTTGAAAATAGAACTCTTTGCCAATATTACTGAGTATATATTTCATTCATTTGTCATTTGTTTTACGATTTGGCGGCAAATTGAAAATTGTCTGTGTCACGTCAACATGAATTTAACACGAGAAAATTTTCGTGCAATGATTTTTTATGACTTTCGATGTCATTTAAGTCAACAAGAAAGTTATGATAGACTACGATTGGCCTTTCACGATGAAGCCCCATCTCGTGCGACTGTTTACAACTGGTTTAATGAGTTTAAACGTGGTCGCACTAATCTCACTGATGATGTACGTGAGGGACGGCCTTCTACGGCGACGACTGAAAATAACATCTGTGTTGTGCGGCGTATGATAGAGACTGACAAAAGAGTGACCTATCAGCAGATTCGGACAAGCTTAGGCATCGGTATGAGTCAAGTGCACAAAATCCTCCACGAACATTTAGCGGTCAGGAAGCTTTGCGCCCGGTGGATACCTCATAATTTGACTAAGGCTCAAAAACTCCATCGTGTGGATTGGTGCCGTAAAATGATTGAAAGATTTAACGGAGGTGACTCAAATGCTGTGTTCGACATACTAACAGGTGACGAAAGCTGGATTTACTGTTATGATCCTGAAACCAAAAGACAATCTGCTCAGTGGGTGTTTCCTTTCGAGGAGTTGCCAACTAAAGTGAAGAGAGATCGAAGTGCGGGAAAAAAAAATGGTGGCTTCGTTCTTTGGAAGGATAGGTCATTTCGCAACAATTGTGTTAGAGGATCAAAAAACAGTTTCTGCAGAATGGTACACTACCAATTGTTTGCCACTTGTCTTGGAAAAAGTTCGAGAGAAACGACCTCGCAGTAGGATCCTCCTTCACCACGACAACGCCTCGTCGCACACCGCCAAGCGAACGATCGACTATTTGGCGACATCAAACGTTGAATTACTGGGTCACCCGCCGTATAGCCCCGACCTCGCGCCTTGTGATTTTTATTTATTTCCAAAAATTAAAGAAAAACTTAAAGGAAAGCGGTTTATGAATGCTGAAGAAGCGGTGGCTGCGTATCGCGATGCCATTGAAGAGACCCCTAAGGACGAGTGGGCAAAGTGCTTTTCCCAGTGGTTCCATCGCATGCAGCGGTGTATTGACGTCAATGGAGAATATTTTGAAAAGATATAATAAAACTAATAACTGACTAACTAATGTAATCAGTTTTTGATTTTCTAAGAACGTTCAGTTTGACCCTCGTAATAATAGCGAATTATATTCATAAAGATGAAAATAAGAAACCAAAACTTTGCGCACGGGCGGGACTTAAACCAGCAACCTCTTGGCTGAGGCCAAACGCTCTACCTATTGAGCTACCGTGCTGTCAGTCCGACCTTGCGACAATTGTGGTATCTTAGCGCTTAGCGCCATCTAGCCGTCTGTTTATGAAACAGTGGGCCCAAGCAGTTATTCTTTACAGAATAAATTCAACTTGGAAATTGATGACGCTTCGCTATCTAATGGTTAGAATGTGTTTTAACACTCACAGTGTCATATTTATTATTTCTAAACCATTAGATAGCGAAACGACATCAATTTCCAAGTTGAATTCCACGGTAGCTCAAAAGGTAGAGCGTTTGGCCCGGTCAGCCTAGAGGATGCTGGTTCAAGTCCCGCCCGTGCGCAAATTTTTGGTTTCTCATTTTCATCTTTATGAATATAAAATATGACACTGTGAGTGTTAAAACACATTCTAAACCAGCGAATTATAGTTTAAAAAAACTAAAATAACACGCTTTAATAGCAACCGAACTAAAAAGTAGAAAATAACATTATCATTGGCTTTCTGCAAGTGGTATAGGCTAAATAACCTGCTCATTAATCTAAATATATATTTTTTTATCCTGATGATCCTAGTCAGGACTTTCCTATAAAGTTATGAGATTATTGTATTGTCATTGGTCCTTGAACCCTGTGCAAATTTCCAAGTTAATCAGACTCCTAGAAGTGGGTGAAAATGAAGTTCAAAGATTCTGTTACATACATACATACATTCATACATACAGGTCAAGCTAATAAATGTGTGGTAAAAAAAAGGTACATGGTCGTAATCCTATTACAATCTAATGTAATGGTAGTGACCATATAAGTTTAAATCAATATATCACTTGAAGTCGGTGCATGTCATTGTTTAAGTTATTAATTATAATTATTTTACTTTTGATTGAACTAAAATCTTCTCCTCAGTGTGAGAAATACTTTAGTGAAAACCGCATCAAAATCGGTCCAGCCAAACGCGAGAAATTCGCGGACTAACATACATACAAACGTACAGGTTAAACTGTGAAACCTCAATTTTTTGAAGTCAATTAAAAAAAATGGAATGCACGACACATTTTTTTTTTATAAACTCTGGCATTTTTTCGTCCGCCGCGTTTCTATCTCAACTACTTTCCCGTATGTATCCTCACCATACATAGCACGGTTCTCCAGAGGAAATTACTTACTCTCGATTTGATTCCACATTATTGCCCGGACGTAATCCGGGATTAATACGATGATTATATCATCAGAGTGAGGCTCAAATTGATTGAACGGTTCCCGTAAGGCTGGCAATTTATTCGGTTTAAATATGTTTATTTTTTATCTCGGTCGGACGAGGGCTATAAATAAACATACGACGCTTTCACGTGTAGAAAATGCGTGACAAATTATCGCAAGGGTTTTTTACAAACGGATATAAACATATACTGAGTGTCCCAAAAAGAGCGTGCCAAACTGAAACTGGAGATAGCTTAGCCATAGACCTTTCAAATAAAAATAACTCTAATAAAAGTCTCATAGTTTGGGAGATAATGCCACTTTTTGTAATTTTCTTGTATTAAGATTTACTTACGATGCTCCTCTCACGTAGGCGCTGTTTAAATCATCTGTCAAGATGAAGAGGCCTATTGATGTATTAAGAAAACAAGTAATTAACATTACGAGGGTCAAACTGAAAGTTCTTAGAACTGGCCACTTATAAACAATATAATAAAAAATATATTCTAAAATTTGAAAATAGAACTCTTTGCCAATATTACTGAGTATATATTTCATTCATTTGTCATTTGTTTTACGATTTGGCGGCAAATTGAAAATTGTCTGTGTCACGTCAACATGAATTTAACACGAGAAAATTTTCGTGCAATGATTTTTTATGACTTTCGATGTCATTTAAGTCAACAAGAAAGTTATGATAGACTACGATTGGCCTTTCACGATGAAGCCCCATCTCGTGCAACTGTTTACAACTGGTTAATTGAGTTTAAACGTGGTCGCACTAATCTCACTGATGATGTACGTGAGGGACGGCCTTCTACGGCGACGACTGAAAATAACATCTGTGTTGTGCGGCGTATGATAGAGACTGACAAAAGAGTGACCTATCAGCAGATTCGGACAAGCTTAGGCATCGGTATGAGTCAAGTGCACAAAATCCTCCACGAACATTTAGCGGTCAGGAAGCTTTGCGCCCGGTGGATACCTCATAATTTGACTAAGGCTCAAAAACTCCATCGTGTGGATTGGTGCCGTAAAATGATTGAAAGATTTAACGGAGGTGACTCAAATGCTGTGTTCGACATACTAACAGGTGACGAAAGCTGGATTTACTGTTATGATCCTGAAACCAAAAGACAATCTGCTCAGTGGGTGTTTCCTTTCGAGGAGTTGCCAACTAAAGTGAAGAGAGATCGAAGTGCGGGAAAAAAAATGGTGGCCTCGTTCTTTGGAAGGATAGGTCATTTCGCAACAATTGTATTAGAGGATCAAAAAACAGTTTCTGCAGAATGGTACACTACCAATTGTTTGCCACTTGTCTTAGAAAAATTTCGAGAGAAACGACCTCGCAGTAGGATCCTCCTTCACCACGACAACGCCTCGTCGCACACCGCCAAGCGAACGATCGACTATTTGGCGACATCAAACGTTGAATTACTGGGTCACCCGCCGTATAGCCCCGACCTCGCGCCTTGTGATTTTTATTTATTTCCAAAAATTAAAGAAAAACTTAAAGGAAAGCGGTTTATGAATGCTGAAGAAGCGGTGGCTGCGTATCGCGATGCCATTGAAGAGACCCCTAAGGACGAGTGGGCAAAGTGCTTTTCCCAGTGGTTCCATCGCATGCAGCGGTGTATTGACGTCAATGGACAATATTTTGAAAAGATATAATAAAACTAATAACTGGCTAATGTAATCAGATACCGATGCCTAAGCTTGTCCGAATCTGCTGATAGGTCACTCTTTTGTCAGTCTCTATCATACGCCGCACAACACAGATGTTATTTTCAGTCGTCGCCGTAGAAGGCCGTCCCTCACGTACATCATCAGTGAGATTAGTGCGACCACGTTTAAACTCAATTAACCAGTTGTAAACAGTTGCACGAGATGGGGCTTCATCGTGAAAGGCCAATCGTAGTCTATCATAACTTTCTTGTTGACTTAAATGACATCGAAAGTCATAAAAAATCATTGCACGAAAATTTTCTCGTGTTAAATTCATGTTGACGTGACACAGACAATTTTCAATTTGCCGCCAAATCGTAAAACAAATGACAAATGAATGAAATATATACTCAGTAATATTGGCAAAGAGTTCTATTTTCAAATTTTAGAATATATTTTTTATTATATTGTTTATAAGTGGCCAGTTCTAAGAACTTTCAGTTTGACCCTCGTAATGTTAATTACTTGTTTTCTTAATACATCAATAGGCCTCTTCATCTTGACAGATGATTTAAACAGCGCCTACGTGAGAGGAGCATCGTAAGTAAATCTTAATACAAGAAAATTACAAAAAGTGGCATTATCTCCCAAACTATGAGACTTTTATTAGAATTATTTTTATTTGAAAGGTCTATGGCTAAGCTATCTCCAGTTTCAGTTTGGCACGCTCTTTCTGAGACTGTCCTTACTACTACTGTGTTGTATAAACTAAATGTGTATGCGACATTGCACGGAAAATCGTAAGTAAATTAAATACTTAGTCTGAAAAAATAACTGCTTAAATTTCGTTTTTTTTTTTTGTTAGTCGAATAATGTAGCAATGATAAAGTTATAAAAACTTTTAACATAATATCAGTCAATAAAAATCATTTACTATTTGATTTAAGACGATCTCCGTGCTAAACCATGAATTACCTATAGAGTTAGGTATATGTTTTGTGTTTATCATATTTTAAAATGAATTATTTCGGTAAAAAGTAATGTCAAGGTTGTTTACAATATTCGACAAGCAAAAAGAAACCGACTTCTTTTTTCCGCAACGTCTCACTGTAAACACACACAGTTTTAAATCAATTTTTACAGAACAAACATGATATTTACAACAGCCGAGTGGCTGTCCTTTAATTTGATTATAAAAACTTTCATGAAAAAGGATTTAATAGTGCTTTTAAAAGAAAAACGCGAATCTCGTACAACGATACAAACCAAAATCGTCTGACAACAAAACTAATTTTAAATCTACCCGCAAATAAAGCGATATTTATACGCTCTGAGGTGGAGTTGTGTGAAGCAATTGTATTCATTTGACAGTTCAAAACGTACGATATGATCTGTCAAATGGCAAAGAACAAAGGGTTTGACAGATCATACCGTACGTTTTGAACTGTCAAATGAATACGATTGCTTTTCACAATTCCTCTGATCTATAAAAGAGAGTACCTCCTATATTCACACATCATGAAAATTTTAAAATAAAACTATTTGACTAGTTAAAATAAGTTCTTATTTTTACTTTATTAAGATAAACTGGGGTTTGCAACATTTTGAATCGGAAGAGACAAAAGTTACAAATGCCAAAGGAAAAAAAACATTAAAAAATTTCGTAATAGACCATTGGAAAGGCAATGGTCGATTATCCTAACCTAACATATTTAAGTAATATGTTATCTGATATCATGTGCGGATGAGGTCTGCTTAGTAGCAACTTAGTCCCGGTTTAAGAACAGCAGATAGAATTTTAGTTTACAAAAAAATAATAAATATTCACTAGACAACACACCAGTTATCGTGGATTCTTCTAGGCAAGGAATTTCACGATCTTGTGTTAGGTACACAGAACGATTATGACGGAGGCGTCTCCCATAAATACATATAAACATGACTTAAGTACAAATATTCGTGCTCATCACACAAACTTTTGCCCGTTGCGGAATTCAAACCCGCGACCGCCGGCGTAATAGTTAGGATCACTAAACTAAACTAAACCAAACGCGTCGTCAACAAAAATCAAAATCACGGTAGAAAAAATAAAACCGGCCAAGTGCGAGTCGGACTCGCGCATTGCAGGTTTCGTGCCAACTTTAACTGAATTAGGGAATCCACTTTCTATCACTTAGCTAAAATACCACAATATGTTGTTGACAGCAAATTTATTTATTTTTATCATATGAAAATGAAATGAATAAGTTTTAGTATCATGTATGGGATATTTCCCCTTAAATATCATTATTTTTTGTATAAGAATCGTAAAGCGGTTAACAGTATACATCATCCTAACAAATTTCAATTGTGTAGTGCTTATAGTTACAGAATAAAGTGGCTGTGGCATACGGATGGACAGACAGACAAACAGACTGACAGACAGACAGACTTTACGTAACTATAAGGGTTCCATTTTTTGCCATTCGGGTACGGAACCCTAAAAACTAGCAAACGAGTATTTTCAAAGCGTAAAGCCCCAGATCTGAAATAATGCACTAACGTCATGTTATTTCAATTTGCAAGTAATAAAATCATGTACAGTCTTAATCGTATTAGGGCCAGATTTAAAGCGCAATCCCGCACGCGGCCTGACTGTACCAGGCGTACAGTCGCTCACATAAGTTGTTGTTAAATTATTTTGTAACTTCTGTTAATTGATTTTCTATTATTTGTGTTGAGATTTTCAAATCTATAATATTTGAAATAATATATTGATGATGTCACGTAGCCAACGCGTAAAGGACTGAAAATATACCCCAGGTATATACCTGGGTTTTTGTACCGGGCCACCGTAGTCCAAATTGGCTAGGGGGTCTATTATAATTATATTACTAGGTTTGTATAGTGACAAAACACTAAGAAAAAAAATTAAAAAGGTATTATGTCTTTCCAATAGAACCACTTTATAATAAATAATAATAAATAAATAAATAAATAAATTTATTTCAGACCAAAATGTGATCCATACAAAGTTGTTAGTAAAAAATCAAAATTATTAAAAAACTATGTTAGTAACATCTTAATCTAAAACATAAATACATGACCCTTTTTTGTGCAGCTGGATCCAATGTTTAAAGATAAGACAAGAAGGCTTATCTCTAGTGACCCTTAGGATGCTGTTGTTGCTCTGCCTTACTCTGCAGAGCATTGATGCGACTCGCTTTCGAATGATTGCATAAAAATCATCAACATGAGCTTCAGCAAACATTGTTGATGCACTGCAGAATCTGGGGAGCCCCATCAGCATCCTAAAGGCATTATTGTACTGCACGCGAAGGGCATTATATGTCTTCTGCGTAAAGTCACACCACAGGCTGCATGTGTAAAAAGATTGGCAGAACGCCTTAAAAAG
Organism: Pyrausta purpuralis; assembly: GCA_963924145.1. Taxonomy (NCBI): domain Eukaryota; kingdom Metazoa; phylum Arthropoda; class Insecta; order Lepidoptera; family Crambidae; genus Pyrausta; species Pyrausta purpuralis. Next base: position 3,245,255 of record OZ001670.1, on the reverse strand, counting down.
GGTAACTTTGACCTCACGTGTGCACCTAGCAAACCTGCGGGCCAACATATTGCATCGGACAGTTAACGCCCTTCTTTCCCGCTCAATATCAAAATTGTCTGACAGGTCTTCAGTGACTATGTGACCTAAGTATTTGAATTGGGAGACTCTTTTCAACACACTACCTAACAGCCTCACAGGAGGTACAGTGGTCAGTTTCGTACTACCCGCTTGAAACACCATTAGTTCACTTTTATTTACATTGTAACGTAGTCCATGTTTAATGGCATACGTCTCACACAACGACAAAAGCCTACACAGACCGCTCGCAGTTGGACACAGCAACACCATGTCACCTGCATAACTTATACTGTTGACCATAAGACCGTCAATCGAACAGCCGACTCTGGTGTTGCTGAGTTCAACCATGAGCTCATCCATATACAAGCTAAAAAGTGCCGGTGAGGATAGCCCCCCCTGCCTTACTCCACAATCAAGGCTGTACTCTTCGGACAGAGCTCCCGCCCATTTGACCTGGTTAATCTGATTGTTGTACCAGAACTGAAAAGTTTAGATTAATTCTGGCGGAAATCCTATATTGGCTGGTTTTGACCATAACAACTTGTAATCAACCAGGTCAAACGCCTTGGAGAGATCCAGGAAAGCAGCATACACTGCTGTCTTTCTCCGGGTGTAATACCTGACTGTATGCTTGAGCGAAAAGACGGCACTTTCTGTTGATAGCCCGGGGCGAAACCCAAACTGCGCATCACTTAATTTAAGGTGAAGGTTCAGTCGTCGCTCAAGCACACCGTCAAGCACCTTTGCCAGTATTGTAGCCAATGAAATAGGTCTGTAGTTGGCCTTATCTGATATGTCCCCCGTCTGGTTTTTTACAATAGGAATCACAATAGTCCTCAGCATGTCCCTAGGTAAGTATGTGTGCCTAATACAAAAGGTGTACAATAGAGATAAAACCCTTGGCAGGTGAGGCCCCGCATGCTGGAGGTGTTCTATGCTGAGGGCATCGTGCCCCGGTGATTTGCCCTTGTTCATTAATTTAAGAACCGATTTCACTTCACTAGGTGTAATTCGTACAGGCACACCTGACACGGTGCCCCCACCATGCCCTCCCTCAAAGTGCGACGGCTGTAGAAGTGGTTTTACCGAGAAATGACATTTAAATAAGTTGGCAATTTCCTCGGGACCGCTGACTCCATCTACGCTCATAGGGGCAACCGGTCGGGGGCTAAGTTTTTTCGTACTTTTCCAAAATTTGGTAAAGTTTTTAGTATCATGTTGTGATGCCAGCAAATCCATCTTAATTTGGTATTGTTTTCTTTGGCATAGTTTTAATTTAGTCTTAAACTTTTTCCTGCATTCACACATATTATTGTACAACCCACCTGACCGAGGCCTTCCATGCTGCACCCAGGTAAGAAAAGCCCGCCTAGCGTTTAATTTATCTCAGCATGATCAAGATCATAGCTAACGCATTCATATTCTGAATTCTACATATATAAATGCAAAATCGAGTGATCATGAATGTTTTGTGCTTTCACGTATTACAAAAAAAAAACAGAATTTGTTGTCTGTAAAATGTTATCATGTGTACTTGCGAGGAATAATTAATGTTTTACGGGCTATTAATTTGCAATTCAATGTATAATAAAAAAATAAATTGTTTAATACACTATCTACGGAGACAAAGTTGGGGATAAAACGCAGTAAAAAATAAATAAAACAAAATCAAACTTTTGCATTCGACTGTCCGGCCGCCCCAAAACATAAGGGCGCCGCGAGGCCCTATCCCTTTTTATTTTGATGTGACAGCACAGGGGCGTATTTAAGTTTAATTTTTAATAAATAATAAATAAATATCCTTTGGACATTCCCTCACATCGCCATCTAGTCCCAAAGTAAGCTACTCAAAGCTTGTGTTATGGGTGCCAGACAACGGATATAATACTTAAATACTTTTTGTTTGTAAATACATACATGATATACATAGAAAACACCCAGACCAATACAAACAGACATATTATGCGGGGATCGAACCCGCAACCCGCTACGTAATAGGCGATTTCTCAACCACTACACCAGACGGGTCGTCAAACCTAAAAATAGGTAGTAATATCTTCCTAAAAAACGACCTAGGTACGTCATATTATCAAAATTGACTTTTAATAAGCTTTTTAAACAGCGTCTTCGGCTTGTGGTTTGTATCAAAACATTGAATATTTTATTTTAAAAGCAAATTCATTAAAACCTTGAGGAGGAAAGACGGGTCTACCTTGTTTCGCATAATTTTTATTGTCATAATTTTATTTAGCATATCATCAAATAGCATAAACTTCCTTTCGCAGAACATCAATTAGCATTCACTCATTTATCAGACGTTCAAAACGCATAAGCGTGTAAGCTAGAATCATCTTTAGGCAGAAATTTAATATCCATAATAGTCTTAAAGCAGAAACATCCTAACGCAGAAAGTTCACAGATAGAATCATCTTGTGGCATACAATTCGTATATATAGTCATTAATAGGCAGAATCATCCTATCGCAGAAAATTCACAGTCCGAATCGTCTTTTGGCATATTTTTCATATTTAATATTCTCCTATAAACCTTAATTTCTCTGTGTATCCCAAGTAGTTCTATCTTAGCAATACTAACATACACCATGCATGGCAAATCAAACATGCAGCATGCAAGCAAGCATTCAGCATGCAAGCAAGCAAGCAAAGCATGCAGCAAGCAAGCAAGCATGCAGCAAGCAAGCAAGCAAGCATAAAGCATGCAAGCAAGCATACAGCATGCAAGCAAGCAACAGCTTGCATGCAGCATGCAAGCATGCAACATGCATGGTTTCTGTCACGGCTCCGGCGGTGCGGGGCTCCGGCAGTGCCTCGCCCCTCCGCGCCTACGCGATTTTGAATTACACTCTAGGGGTGGGGCAAACAAGACTGCGTGGAGTCGGTTTTGCACCGATTCGTTTCTGTCACTAACTTTGTACCACAACTTAATGACTTTTTTATTCAATTTTAGGGTTAAATACTATTTAAAAGAAATGCAATATGCGCAGTGAAATAATTCTAAAGGAAATTCTGCTTTCTTCATAGTATGCCTAGTCAAATTATGCCAAATAAACATTATGCTTAGCGAAAGTATGCAAAGTAAAATTTTGCCAAAGGTAATTATGCCTTATAAATTTCTGCTATCTTAAAAGTATGCCATTGTAAATTCGGGCATATAAATATTCGACCAAACAATAATTATGCTAACAGAAAATTCTGCCTGAATAATATTCGACTAAAGAAAATTATGCCAAGTGTGTTATGCCAAGTGACTTTCGGAACAAAAAGATTCTGCCAGATAGAGGGAACCCAGGAAAGACTCCTAAACTAGAATAAACTTGCTATGCAAAATAATAATACGTTAAATCAAATCAAAAGTAGCCTTTCAAGAAATTACGTAAACACCGCCTAAATTGTACATTTCTTTATATCGAATTTATCTGACCTGTGTGATGTACTATGATAAGTATTATAAAGTTCTCAAATTTTGACACTTAATGTATGAAACGAATTTGGAACTGCCTGATTGACAAATTTTCCTATACATTTTCTCAAATTGAAAACGTCATGATATCATGCCCTAAGCTTATTTTTTTTCTCCCTTAGTCCGGCCCTGAGTCTCCTTTCAACCATCACATCAACGTCACTGGTTTAAGCCAATTACTACCGACTCTGTATGTACAGTCAGATTTAAAAATATATGGGTCTATACCTTTTTTGCATTCCACTAGTCTTGTGTCATAATAATCCGTTTTCATTCGGACGCTTAGTCCGGTAGGTACCTGACACCAATATTCTTAACACCGACTCCAATAGAATTTGTTTCTCCTAAATATAAGACGAATGCGTTATTTTATGTTTTTAAGGAAGTTTTTTGAAGGCGGTTTAATTTTTAAATCATAGTTTATTTCTCGATTTTTAGTTATGACTCATATCTCAAAAACAAATAGACCGAATTCGATAAGACTAAAACGGAACCCTCAGTCGAATTATACCTTATCGCACCAAAAAAAATATTATCTCGTTATGAATTCTCGTTTTCAAGAAATTTAAGGTTTCAAGACAAACATACAAATATACAAACATTCGTACATTTACGAAATTTTGCACACATGTTAGAAAGCCTAAGATAGGAATTTTACCAAATTCTGCCGATATTACATACATACCGGTCGAATAGTTTTTTTCTGAAGTCGGTAAAAATGTTTACTTTCGATTTCATACCACACTAGTTCAATATAATTATAACAAAAGGGTAAAAAAAATAGCCTGTTACATCCCACTACTGGGCGAAGGTGCTCGTAGCACAGTGGTAGCAGCGCTTTGGTAATGATACCAAAGTGAAGCAACCTACGGCGCGGTCGTGTTTAGATGGGTGACCATTCCGACCATATAAGTGACGTACATCACGAGCATCTCCGTGCTTCGGAAGGCACGTTAAGCCGTTGGTCCCGGCTAATATCTGTTGATATTAGTCGTTAAGCCTAGTCAGAGGCCTCATGGGCGGCTTGATAACATCTGACAGCAGGGTTAGTCGCTTGCCTCACAAACACCCTTCCACCAACCCGCACTGAGCCCGCGTGGTTAAGTATGGCTCAAACTACCTCATAGTTGAGGTAAGGCCTTTCCCAGCAGTGGGGTTACAGGCTAACTTTACTTTACTTTTACTGGGCAAAGTCCTCGTTTCAACTATGAGGTGGTTGAGCCAACTCCACCACGGTCCACGCGGGATATACATAACTAAGTTAATTAACTGCCTCGGTGGCGCAGCGGTAAGGGGGTCGCACTTTAAAGCGACGGCTGCGCCAGAGATCCCGGATTCGATCCCCAGATCGGACCAAAAATATTTACCTGAGTTTTTCTATTCAGAAATTGTTAGGGTAGCACGGAGTTTGGAAGTTGGCGGTGTTTTACCACCGTGTTTTGGAAAAGCACGTAAAGCCGTTGGTCATGCGCCTGATCTCCCTCCGGCCGTGTCAGATTGCTGTCCCATCGGGCTATGAGAGTAAAAGGAATAAAGAGTGCACCTGTGTTTGCGCACACACTTGTGCACTTTAATATATCCCGCGCAGTCGGATGGTCGTTATGACTGGCCACCGAAGTCGAATTTGTGCTAGAGGCACTACTACTACCTACTACTACATAACTAAGTAAACAAATCGAAATGCGCTTGTTAAGCCTTATGCTATGAGCCAATAACGTGACTTAAGTTTTTATTTCATATATCACCAATCACATACATTGCTCTGATCCCAAAGTAAGTAGCCAATGCGCTTGTGTTATGGAAATTAGACTTAACGGTGGTACCACAACAAAAACTATAGATAAAAAAGCTATAGACCCCAAAATTGAGTATAAACTAGTAATAATAACAACTTTAGGACATTTTGCGAACCTGATAACTTTATCATGCAATTAATAATACTGCTTACAAATTAACGCATTTTTTTTGGTAGATCAAGTCCTTATGTTGAAACTTCTTTTGTCTTCCTACACTACCTTGGCAAATAAACCTCCTTGGTTTCATTCTTTATGAGTCACAATACTTTTTAAATGTGCCAATCTTTAAGTTTTGTAGGTATAGTAACAAAACTCTATAAAACATTAATAAAATTGCAAGCAGTATGTGTGTAAAATATTGTTAACTGTAAATACAGTTAAGGGCCATTCTTTGAGCACCGTTTTTTGATGGTCACACGTTTGTAATTCCAAACATATTCAATGTTTAATTAAATAATAAATTTTGTATGTTTTATCATGTATCTATCTCTATGAATTCACTTTAAAATGTGTTATTATGTTTGTAGTTTTGTAGGAAAAAATATTTTACCATCGGAATCGGGAGTAAAACTGCTATTCTTCGCGCGTCACACTGAGTTGGCGCTTAGTTTAAACACTTCTATCTTGCTGGACTTTTACATTATATTAACATTGTATATTTTAAAAAATTAGATACTAAGTCAGGATTCATTATATCGAGGGGGAAAAAATCAGTCCTTAGATTTAAATTTTACATACTTAATTTTGTGTTGGTCACACGATTTTACCATTTTCGAAAATGTGACTCAAAATTGCTCATAACTTCAAAAAGGTTCGTGCTATCGACACAAACCATAGGTCCGCAGAAACTTCAGACCTATCAAAACACTAATAGAAGACAAATAAGTATCTCATAGCTATGATATAGCTAATATAGCTCCTTGCGTTTTATTTTTTTTCTTCAGACCCTAGTTCATGTGACCCTTCATGGGTAATGTTTTAAGATTATAAGTCAGCGTCAGGAATAAATGTCTACTATTGAATCATAAAACTCATAGTCAAGATTCATTAGAGCTGACTAGATTACATAAATGTTAGTTACTTAATTTAATATTTCTGAAAATGTAAAATTTTCGTCACTTGCGTGGCACAACTTTCGTGGTCAATTGCCCACGAAAGTTACAAATCATACCACGAAAGGTTATCATAGTGTACTGATCTCACTATAATTTATATTTTATGGTTTGTAAATGCAGTTAAAATAACCGCCTTAACGTTTCAAACTTGAATTCTTCTACTTAGACAGTTTCCAGAGGCACAGATATGATTTATAGAAATAGTGTAGCTTTATTACTATAAATATGTATAGAACATGACGTCTTAAATCTTGATTTTATTCGGCTTTGAATCGCCTCATCAATCTATATACTAATTATATAAAAAAATCACAATATGTTACTCTAAAAAGCATACTCATTAATTAATTAATTTTCGTGCATTATTCGTAATTAGCCCAATTTGTGTAGTTTATATGAGAAAATAATGAATAATTCTTTGCCACTAATAAGAATGATGGCAGTTATGCCAGTCGTCTTAATTTATTCAAACAAGTGGCATGGCTAATATTTGAGCCTGATCTAAAGCTGGAAATTTGTCCACTAGACCGATAAAAGAGTCTACTTTGAGGCTACTAGATAAAGACTGGGAATCATGTTCATGAGTTTGCTTTACCGGAAGAAAACTACAATTAACACTGATACTGGTTCGAAAATAAGCGCGTGACGTCTGGTGTTTATTTCCAAAGATTCAAAAGAAATAGTTTAATTCTTTATTGGATACGAAAAGGTCATATTTTGAACGCTCTTACAGTTATGATCCAGCAACTAGTAGTCTAAATAGTCTCACTCCAGGCAAGCAAAATATCTGGAAGACTAATTTATTGATTGTAAAGTTTATTAAGGGCCTAACCTATATACCTAATATAACTGAGCCTACCATAAATGAGTTGATAATAGCCGGCAAATATCTAACAACCAAAATTCAGGGTACCTGTATGTAATTTGAGGCACTACTTTGGAGGGTAAAGAGTTGATTGCTACAGATTTGCTACATGTACCTTAGCTTACCCTTACCTTTATAATCTCAGATAATTTCGACAGAATGCGACTACTTACCAAAATAGGTTAAGGAAGCGATTAAATTACAAAATACTAAAAATTTGATCGTAAGTATGAGTTTAAATTGTCGAATGTCAAAATACCATTGCTCCGAAAGTGTGAAACCGTAAAATTTAACAAAGCATCCTATCGCTGACAAATACGGTCATTGTTGTGTGCCGAGAACAAATGCGAGTAAACAGTGAATTTGAGGTCAGTGATACTGAAAATGAGTGCAATAAAACACTTAGAAGGAGGGTAGACCATAAAGTCTACAAATAACAGCCCACTCGCAACAGTTTAAGGTACGCTGTGATCATGGCACTTGCAACAGTGTCGAAATACCTATCGGATACTCATAAATAATTTGGTACATAGTAGCAATGTCGAAGGTAACAAACTATTACTATGTTAGTGTTCATCATGAATGTTTCAAAATATATGTAATACCTAACCACATTACTATTTGTCTCAAACATATATAATATTTCAAGTACTTTGATACTTTTATTACCAAATTATCTATCCAAAAAGACGCTGCGTAACTTTCGTGTCACGGTGAGTAACTTTCGTGGCTTACGAAATTTCAATATTAAATATCTACATGAATAATGAACCGATTTTCATGATTCTAACAGATTATGTTACAGTTTGATAGTTTCTTTAAAGCAGTATTTTTTTATTTGAATAATATCAGTATAAATTTTCGCCACGAAGGTGACGCGAAGAACACTTTCTGAAGAAATGCCCTTAACAATATTTTGACACTCTATAATTCACATAGCTATAAATTTTGAAAAAATGTAAGTCACAAATTTTTGAAAACATATATAGGTATAAATCAGATTGTAATTGATCTCACACAGTCTCCTCACACAGAAAATACTTCAACCTTTTCAAAGATAAAAGTCTGACTAAGGAAAGTTGGCACCAGAAAAGTGGCATTTGAAAAAAAATGTGTAAACACTGTATTTCGTAGAAAAATCAAATTCATACTTAAAATAAAACTGCACAATATTATTTTTTAAAAAGTGACAATTTAAAAAAAAATGTGTAAACACTGTATTTTATAGAAAAATCAAATTCATACTTAAAATAAAGCTGCACAATATTATTAAAAAAAATGTGATGTCCTTCCAATAAATACTTTTTATTTCTTTTTTCTTTCAAAATTATCAAGTTGGTTACTTCTATGAAATACTGTGTTTACACCTTTTTTTGCCACCTTTCATTAGTCAGACTTTAGTTTGACCTTTCATTAGTCAGACTTTAGTTCGACTAGGGCTGATTTAATGTTATGAAAATACATTAAATCAGCAAACATAATTTTAAAAATCAACATAACTTATTATTTCATTAGCTGAATTCTAAACAGTGAATGCAACAGTTACCTAGAATTATTATTGACTACTTTTATGGCATGTTATTAACAATATTCATAATCATGACATGTGTATACTTTCTTAGTAGTTGTACTCTGGTACTGTTACCTCCGCCAATATAACTCACCAACCACACCAATAAATAACTACATCAATACTAATATTATAAAGCTGAAGAGTTTGTTTGTTTGTTTGTTTGTTTGTTTGAACGCGCTAATCTCAAAAACTACTGGCCCGATTTGAAAAATTAATTTTATGTTGGATAGTCCATTTATCGAGGAAGGCTTTAGGCTATATAACATAAAGATACGACTCATAAGACCACAGCAGAAATGAAAAATGTTGCGAAAACGGGAGAAAGATATTCCTTTTGAGAGCTTCCGCTGCATACGCTGCGGAAACCGCTTAAGTTACACAAAAATCATGTATGACAGGATTGTTCAGCATTAAGAGTTCTATAATAAAGTCCGCGACAGCATATATATGTCTATCTTTTATGGTTGACTTACTACAACCTTTTTTATGTTAATAAATTTGTAAAAAAATAATGCATTATTTTTAGAGGTGTATTATACACACAGGTATTTATTCTTATCCAAAAAAATACGTTCATCATCACGAGTATTTCATTTAGAACCAAGTTGCCCTTTATATCATTTGATTTCAATAAATATCTTAGGAGCTATCACAGTTTTAACATAACTCCGCACCAAAATAATGTTCGCAGCTTAAGTACAACGTGCGCTTGCGTTAATATATTATAAAGCTGAAGAGTTTGTTTGTTTGAACGCGCTTATCTCAGGAACTGCTGGACCGATTTGAAAAAATATTTTTACGTTGGATAGTCCATAAATCGAGGAAGGCTTTAGGCTATATAACATAAAGATACGACTCATAAGACCACAGCAGCAATGAAAAATGTTGCGAAAACGAGAGAAAGATATTCCTTTTGAGAGCTTCCGCTGCGTACGCTGCGAAAACCGCTTAAGTTACACAAAAATCATGTATGACAGGATTGTTCAGCATTAAGAGTTCTATAATAAAGTCCGCGACAGCATATGTCTATCTTTTATGGTTGACTTACTACAACCTATTTTATGTTAATAAATTTGTAAAAAAATAATGCATTATTTTTAGAGGTGTATTATACACACAGGTATTTATTCTTATCAAAATAAATACATTCATCATCACGAGCATTTCATTTAGAACAAAGTTGCCCTTTATATCATTTAAATTCAATAAATATCTTAGGAGCTATCACAGTTTTAACATAACTCCGCACCAAAATAATGTTCGCAGCTAAAGTACGACGTGCGCTTGCGCTAATAATATTATAAAGCTGAAGAGTTTGTTTGTTTGAACGCGCTTCTCTCAGGAACTGCTGGACCGATTTGAAAAAATATTTCTGTGTTGGATAGCTTATTATCGAGAAAGGCTTTAGGGTATAAAACATCACGCTGCGACGGAAGGGGAGGGGGCAAACTCAAACGCGCGGACGAAGTCGCGGGGGACCGCTAGTATAATATATATGAAAATGTCTTTGAATACATAAAGTACCTTTAATTCTTAACCAATAACATAAATCACAAATCTAGTGTATCTTAACCTCCATGAAGTGTTGATATAAACATTATTGTATCATTTGCCTGCAGTTCATAATCCAGTTCGCCAAAGAGTTCCCAGTCCGCATCATTTATTAGCACTAAGATACCTGGTCGCACTGAATCACCCTGAAATAAGTTATTGCATATCATTTATACCAAGGTTTTCCAAAATATGGGTTCTGACAGCTGATGTGGCGTTCCCGGGAATTTTGGGAACTTTAAGTAAATTTACAGAATATTTCGGGACAGTTTCCCTAAGTTATGTGTGAAGACTCTTGGTGCACATAAGATGTGACACCATGCACTGACTCCAATTGCCTTTGTTTATCCTTAATACAATATAATTGCATAGTTATAAGATTTTTATTGAGCTTCTAAGGTTGGTTTAATTGTTTTTTTTTTATATCTTGAATTTTAGTTTGTTACCCATAACCCAAATACTACCTTTTCCTATTCATAAAAATCACATTATAAGCCGCTGCTTAGTTTGAATAAGAGAACTACAAACCTGTAGGAATAATTCAGGTCTCTCTTTTAATAAGTTATCCTTAATCCAAACCAAAAGTTCTTTGAGTGTCCACTTATTTTTAGAAGACTCAGGGAAGTATTTGTTTACAGCTGGCAGCTCAACTTGCCGTTTCTTAATTTTATCAAAAAGCAGCTCTGCTCCACCACCGAACTGAAGGTTAAGTTTTAACGTGTCCGCCATAATTAGTAATTTAATAAAAATTGAGTTTGTTTAATACTTTTTTGTTTATGAATAATTTTTAAGAGGTTATGTTTTCTTGGCTGAATTTTGTCAAAAATCCTGATGACAGCAGACGTCAAACTTGAGTGCATTTACGAAGCCTTTTTTTATTATTTAATGTCAACTTTCGATTCAGATCTATCTCAATCGAAATTTCACTTTCATTTTTAATAAGCACAATAATGGTACAAAAAACAAAATTATACGTAACTTCAATTTTTTTATACAAGAAAAAAAAACAAATGAAAGCAAATTAATTTACGTGAAACATGATTCATCATTTATTACATACTTTTACATTACATTATTTTAATAATATAAATTATTTCAACTAGCATTAATATCATACATTTTCCTGGATATAATACTATTGTATTATATATGTAAAAAAAAAACATTAATGGGAAAGATAAGCTTAATAAATAAACAGACTGCATTATACTTTAATGTACAAAGTTGTTTCTTTTTCATATTCTTAAATTAAATGACCGAGAAATAAAAACAATATTAATACTTTTATTAGAGATCATAAAACATTGGGCGTAAACCGAGTGTTATAGTATATATATTGTAATATCAGTTAAATTTATAATATCTGTAAATAAAACTTTAACTATTTGTTTAAAAAAGATCTCAGAGCTCAACGAGAAACTTACTATGTCAGTTGTGACTTGTGAGCTTTGTGTTCATCTTAATTTAAAATGAGTAATTTAGTTGGAAGGAGTGTCTAATTCGTTTACAATATTAGTCAACGAAAAAAACAGACTTTATCTTCAATTGTGAGCATGTGTACCCCCATGCCTTTTTTTACAATCTATGCTTATATTATGAAGCTGAAGAGTTTGTTTGTTTGAACGCGCTTATCTCAGGAACTACTGGACCAATTTGAAAAAATATTTTAGTGTTGGATAGCTTTTTTATTAACCACTCACTTGCTTTCGGTAACTAGAGCTACCAACTTCGATAACCTACAAATTGCTTCCGGTAGCCAGAGCTACCACACGACCATTATACAATTTTTGATTTTTAATCTGTGAAGGGCACTTTCTGAGCCGTTTAAACTATGTCCTAAATATACCCAAATAAGATGGCAACACAGAAAAAAATTGGCAGCCAACATGATAGAACAAAAATATTTTTAAATAGCTGTCGTTCTTGACGTTATGAAAAAGTGAAGTTGCCTAAAAGTGCACAGTGTTTTAAAAATGCCGTAAGTATTCAAATTTATATTTTTCTACTAAAAGTATACATCAAACGATTCTGTGTTTATCCAACTATCAGATTATAGCTATATTTCAGTCCCAATTCATAATTATGAATTACAATCTCACTTCAAAGTAGTTAAGACAGAGATTTTTTCGGTGACTTCCGATTGAAATGGCCAAGATTTTGAAGAAAAAAGAATATTTCTCGTAATTTTCTAGTGATTAAATTAGTTTAAGTATTAAGTTTCATAAATATATATAAAATAAGTAACATCTATAACTTATTTACACAGGATTAGCGAATTAAACAAGTGACGGTTCATGTAAGTACGGGTACGGGATGGTGGTAGCCGTAGCTACCAAAATCAATTTAGGCAACTACTCGTTTTGACGTTGTAAGGCATGGAGCACACCAGACGCCCTGCGATCGCGTTTGGTACATTTTTTGATTTGTTCCTACTAATGTGTTAACAATGGTGTCAGACTAATCCCGGTTTTTTGTTTTTTTACTAGCTTTCTATTAACTTGCAATGTATGTAATAACTAATGTATGTGTTTGTCTGGGTGAAATCTAACTCAATTTTGAAGCAGATTTATCATCAACTGATCGAGCTGAAATTTTACATATGTATGGAGGTTTTTGACTTGACCGACAATACAATGATATGGTAGGTACCATGGGGCGGGTCTGATGATAAAGCGGAAGGTGGCTCTAGGAACTCTGGAATAAATAAAGTAATCGTACCGAGTTTGGGCTCGTTAGAATCGTTTTGGTGAGCAATTGATGGATGTTCAAAGAAAAGTACAGTCGGCGATAAAAGCTTGTCAAAAAATTAAATTTTGACAGTAACTTATTTAATATATGTATGTTTTATGTATTTAATATATAATATAAACATGAGGCCAAATTACTTATACCTACATGCAAAATAAAATTTCATCCAAATCGTTAGAGCCGCTATCGAGATCGCCATATATATATATATATATATATATATATATATGTGTGTGTAAATATATATATAAAAATGTAAAAAATTACAAACATACAAATACAAAATACAAATTCATTTATTCGCATAATACGGTTACAAGATCTTAATATTATATACAGTACATGCGTATTAAACCTGCATACAAATATAGATACAAGTTTTAACTCATTTTAAGAAATGAGATATTCTTTATTCTAAAATTCTGCATCGACCTGACTGCGCCCGTTGTGTTCCGACCCTAACGAGCCACCATGTTTGTTTTGAAGCGGCTGTCGGCAGTTGACCCGGTGACGTATCACGTGCTAAGTTTTTTGCGTAACGGCTTTGTTTATTTACCATAAAATCAGTATGATTGTATGTATAATGGTTTACTTTGTGTAATTGTGTTTTCCTAGGTACAGACTGTGATTTATAATGTGTTTCTGTCGTGTGATATTGTGGTTTTAAGTGTTTTTAGTCGGGGTGAAAACTAAAACTTCGGTGGTACGTACATAATTTTTGTTATCTAGACTCATAGAACCGTAATTTACGTGATTATTGCAAAATGTATCCATTCTAATTTATGATTATTAGTTGCTTGTTTTAATTAGAACTATATTTTGGTTCTTGACTTTCTAATTTAGCCACAAATAAATCACGAATCAAAGAAACAATTTAGCCCTGTCGTGCGTTACATACCTAAAATAGAAATGATGTTTTCTATACAATTTTATATGAACACTTATACAGTATTTGGCATCAAATGAAAGCAAAACTAATCTACTTTTTTTTAAATATAAACAAAAATGGGGTTATCACTTTAGATTTTTTTCTAAAAATACATTTCTGGTTGAAGTCTTCAATTTTATCAGTGTGTCAGTTTTACGCATTTTTTATAAATTATTTTCAATATAGCAATCCATAAAATAAGTAACAAGATTAGATTATTTGTTTAATTGGCTTTTATGTGTAAAAAAAACCATAACAATTGGTCCAGTAGAAGCCAAGTTATGATTTTTTTAATAAAACTCGGCATCTCGCGGATATTTGCACCAAATGACAAAGCAATATAGGCCACCATTTTTAAAATCCAAAAGCAAGTGAGTGGTTAAGGAAGGCTTTATCAGGGGAGAGGGGAGAAAGCAAACTCAAAACGAACGGACGAAGTCGCGGGAGACCGCTATACTTCTATTAATCCTAAATTAAAGTAATTCGTGCGAGTCAAGTCCTGATCGTGCGGGTAGTTTTAGGTGCACGGTGCGGATGTGCACCTTCATGGAGTTGGACTGCGAGAACGACTTGCCGCAGTGCGAGCACGCGTAGGGCTTCGCCCCCGTGTGTACCTGCAAAGATGAAAAAAAACATTATTTTGAATCCAAGCAGATTTCTCTCTCTCTCTCTCTCACACACACACACACACACACACACACACACACACACACACACACACACACACACCAACACACACACACCAACACACACACACCAACACACAGTATTATAGCTCATAGTCAATAGAATAACACCTTGGGGTTAGATTTAATATTTACGCGGGTGAAGCCGCGGGGAACCGCTAGTAATGAAAACTCACGCGAACATGTCGGTTGAGATTCGGTTTCCCTTTAAACGCTTTGGGGCAGTGAGGACACGGATAAGGCCTCTCGCCGCTGTGCGTTCGCTGGTGTATCTGGAGATAAGATATACAAGGTAGTTATAAAATTATTGTAATCTTCTTGTAATAGTTTTCAAGTATTCGTTGTTAATTACGAGAAATAAATAAATAAAAAATCATTTGTTTCTCTCTTCACAAAAAAAGGAAACATGCGTATGTACAGGGTCTAAGGTTAGTGGTCTTAGATTAGTTAATGGAATGAGGCGTTACTTTGCGGAAATCCATTATTAAGTTGAAATTTATAAAAATGCTCCGCCGAGGCGACAACATCTCCTGAGGATGCCACGTGTAGTGGCGAAACGCGTCGAGGTTTTTTGCACGTTGGTATTGGGTACTAATAATTGTATCAGCTGTGCCGCTTGCGTGCTGAGGGAGGGCGGGTGGTGCATCCTGCATTTGCCTGAACTAATACTAAACGCGGTGACGGTTCGTGTTGCTAGTTGCCTGCGCCGGCGTCGCTTCGCGGTAATTTAAAGCAAAATATTTTTATAAATTTCAACTTAGTCTTAGATTAGTGCCTATCACTTGTTAGAGACTGGTGCCTGAAGTAGGTTTTAAAGAAACCTGTGACACAGGTCACCAGGACCCACCACAGAAGACGACACTTGGAACAGGCAAGAGAAGTATATAAAGTATACAGCAAAGTTGCAGTAACAGTCCAGAAAGGATAGTTTTGGTCCGAAATTTAAGCTTTTTATAGAATTTTATTTTTTTGACGACGTGGACAATTTCGATGTGAAATGTTTTATTTTTATTGATTATTTTTTGTACCGAGGATATATTGTGGAACAACTATTTTACTTGGTGTGTCCAAATTGGTTTTAGATCTAGGTTTAAAGATTTTTATTCTCATAAGATTATAATGATTCACTTAAAATGAGATAACACGAATAAATGAAATGGTAGTATGTAATATTACTCGCCGGTACCTGCTTCAATGTGAAACTTAAGCTTCCTTTTGAAGGTATTTAAAGTTTTACAATTACATACATCAGTTAGTAATTCATTAAACAGCTTTGCTCCCTTATATAAAATAGTCTTGCTTTAGTACTTTGTCCTGGGTGTAATTAGATTGAGTGTTTTTATTTTTCTTAAATTATGTGTGTGCTTTCTTACCTATAAATCTGTATTAGATTTTATGGTGCCCTTAGTTATTTTATGTATAACTGCCTCGGTGGCGCAGCGTGCAGCGGTAAGAGGGTCACACTTTAAAGCGACGGCTGCGCCAGAGGTCCCGGGTTCGATCCCCGGGTCGAGCCAAAAATATATACCTGAGTTTTTCTGTTCAGAAATTCTTACGGTAGCCCGGAGTTTGGAAGTTGGCGGTGTTTCACCCCCGTGCCTCGGAAAAGCACGTAAAGCCGTTGGTCTTGCACCTGAACTCTCTCCGGTCGTGTCAGATTGCTGTTCCATCGGGCTATGAGAGTGAAAGGAATAGAGAGTGCACGTGTTTTTGCGCACACACTTGTGCACTATAATATGTCCCGCGCAGTCGGTAAGTCGTTTTGACTGGCCACCGTAGTCGAAATCGGCTAGGGGGACTACTACTATTACTGTTTAGTAAGAAAAGATATCGTTTAATACTTATGGATGATACGGAGTACATTAATTGGGAGGGCAATGAAAATGAAGGCGACTAAAGTGACGTCAGATATGTCTCAGTTTTGCGATCGACGTTTAGTAATATCATGATGATGAAGTAATCGAAATTTGAGTAAACGTGGAAAGATAACGCACATTTTCTACCCTCAATCTTTTCTTGTTTTTTTTTTAAATTATCCATAACACCCGTGTAAATGCTCCACACACGTGACATTGGCGGAACAGCGAACCACCGACATAAGCAAGCTTAAGTTCGATCGCCATTTACGAAGAAGAAGAAGAAGAAAGATAACGAATCTGTGAATTTATACGAATTCGGGACTAGACTTGAGCAAAAAGAAACGATGTACCAAAATATCGATATTTATTGAGAAAAGAATCGATATATATCGGCGATTATTTTTTTCGATACATCGATTTCCGATATTTATCTTCGGATATCAAAAACGATATTTTTTCGCCTTTATTTTCATGGAATATCAAAAAATATCTTTAGTTTACGACTCGTTTGTGGTCTGTGCACTGTAGAGCCAACCTGAAAAGCCAACTATGACAACAACAAACACTGACTGACTGACAGTAGTCATCTGTCACTGTCATCTAATCTATCACTTACAAAAATAAAAGAATAAATATACCAGATATGAGTTTTATTTTTGATTTCATATTTTTTACGTGGATTATATAAAGGTGAGCTCCTCTTAAGCAAAAATATCGATATATCGAAAAATCTATATTTTTGAAAATATATATCGATACATTTGAAAAATATCGATTCGATATATATCGATTGTTTTATCTATTTGCCCATCCTAAGTCGGGACGTGCGTTTGCCCAGTTGACAGATTACTGGCACCGTTCACTCACACACCTAAACATGGGTTTAAATCCCACTCGTTTGCAAATGTTGGTTGTCATCGCGGATAGTTCTAATTATTTGAAATCAAAATTATATACCGGACTTGTTTCACTATACAGATAAGAACTAACCCACGAATAATTCAAATATTATATTTATTAAATATTATTATTATTATTTATTATTAATTCAAATATGGAACATCATTTCGAAAGAAATATTTTACAGGTAGTGGGAACATACTGAGACATTGTGGAACACGTCGTAACAATACTATACATGTTTTGTGTATTTTTTTTCGATGCACGAATTCTAAAATTACAAATAAATAAAAACACCCTGTACGAGGTGACCTTACCTCGTTTTTAATGATATATAAATCATAAGTGATGGATGGTAAATAAATATTTTTTGTTGTTGTAGAAAACACATTGGATTTTATGCGCTAGTTTTTGAGAAAATTTGAGATTCAGGTAAATATTTTTTTCAGATATTTATTTTTTTATTGATTAAGGTTAAGATTAGAGAATAATACGTAGATAACTTTTGAAATCTTCAGAGTGCTGTTTAAAAATATAATATTTTCATTGTCAGATAAAAGAAAAAAAACTAGATTTTCCACAAAAAAAATGGTTTACCGTTTCTATGATGTATACAAAGACACAGTTAAATTATCATCACTTAAAACGACCTTATATAACTTACCTGCAGTCTCTGGGCCACGCTGAAAGTCTTGGGACACTCTGTGCACTGATACGGCCGTTCGCCCGTGTGGATCCTTTGGTGGAAACGGAGAGATGTGTTCGTCTGAAAAAAATTTAAGAAGACATCGCAAAGTGTCCTTTGTGAATTGAATTGAACTCTGTGGAAATGAGCGTAAGATGATTGAAGTCCAATTACTATGTATGTAATTCAATTCAAGTACAGTGCTAATTATTTTATTACTGTAAGTTAAATTATTGTTGATTTAGATTGTGGAATTTAATTGAACTTAATAGAGTTCGGAAACAGTAAGTAAGTAACTTATTAAGCCGTCGGTCCCTAGTTAAGCTTAAGCCTAGTCAGAGACTTTATTGGCGGCTCGATATATCTGACAGCATGGTCGCTTGCCTTGCAAACATCCCTCCACCAACCCGAACTGAGCCCGCGTGGTGGAGTATGGCTCGAACTACCCCATAGTTGAGGTAAGGCCTTTGCCCAGGTGGGTCGTTACAAGCTAACTTTACTTTTCTATAATATGTTATTCAGTTCAATCCAAGTAGGTACTTTAGTAATTATTTTATAATTGTAAGTTAAATCATTGTTGATTTTCATTATTGAACTTAAAGGTGTTTTGAAACAATTAGCATAAATAAACAGTAAATTGAAAACTGTAAGTAACGTAAGTTAAGCAATTGGTCCCTAAGTTAAGCCTAATCCTAGTCAGAGGCCTCATGGACGGCTTGATAGTAGTTGACAGCTGGGTTGGCTGCTTGCCTTGCAAACACCCCTCCGCCAACCCGCACTGAGCCCGCGTGGTGGAGTATGGCTCGAACTACCTCATAGTTGAGGTAAGGCCTTTGCCCAGCAGTGGGACGTTAGTCTAAATTTACTTTTTTTAACTTACCGTGCATTTCTTGCCACATATCTCGCAGACGACGGGCGCGCGTCCCGCCGGCAACACATCTTTCAATCGTAAATGTTCACGCTGGTAATGCAATGAGTATGATCGCGCTATGCTGAATGTTAGGTTGCACTGAAATTTTAGAAAACCACCCTTTAATTATTATTTTATGTAATCACAATAAATAACTAGCGGTTCCAAATTCTATGCAATAATATCATTATTTTTCTTGCGTCACTGCGCAGTGCGTTCTTGTTGCTATTAAAGTAATATTGGACACCAATCACATACATTGCTCTGATCCCAAAGTAAGTAGCTAATGCACTTGTGTTATGGAAATCAGACACAACGGTGGTACCACAAAACCCAGACCCGAGACAATATAGAAAATTATGATTTCTATTAATGACCCGACCGGGACCTCGGAGCGGCGACGCCTTGAAACCAGCGTGCTTAGCCACTACACCAAGGAGGTCGTCGCAGGGATCTTACGAAAACCAGGTAACAAGTGGCATTTAAAAAAGATTTCACCTACGACACTTACTTCTTCGCATTTCATTCTCCGCTTCTTTTTCTTCATTTCTTCTTTAGAATGCTGCTTCAGATGTTCTTTAAGTTCAAACTCACTGATGCATGTCTCACCGCATTTAGCACATGCTCTGTCAAAAGAAAATAAGTATGTAATAAAAACTGAAACATTGTATTTTATTAATCACAATCATGGTTTTTACAACTAATTCAATATAGCTTTGACAAATTTAAGTTTTTTTTTTTTAAGAAACGCTCATTTAAATTGAATTGAAAGAAATATCATTTTCAGAATGAATTGAATTGGACTCAACTGAATGACAGAAATGACAGTTTAAAATGAATTGTTTTTTTTACAAAATTGAAACTGCAGATTACTTCAATTAATATAAAGCGATGATACTAAAAGGCGAAATATCTAAAAACCGGTCAAGTGCGAGTGGGGCTTGCGCACAAATAATTCCGTACCATTGACTAGGTAAATAATATAATATATGATAATTTCAAGTGTCTAACTGTTGCTAATATTGATATCGAGTAAAAAATTGCACAATAATCGCGTTTGATATTTATTTTAAGTATTAATTAAGCATCAATTAAGCAGAAATAGAAATACACAACTGGTGAAAATGTCAACTCTCTAACTAACGCGGTTTCTGAGACATCCGTGTAAAAGACAGACAAACGGAGAGACAGACGGAAAGACAGCGAAGTCTTAGGGACAGTGCCCCGTTTTACCCTTTAGGTAGGGAACCCTTAGAACTACTTGACCGAGCTATAATCATTGCCATTGTCTAGTTTATCTATAACATATTATCAGTGTTATATCAACTAAAAACGGATTCAAACAAATAAAGCATCAACTTAAGAAACGCCTAAAAATATTATAGTAATAATGTTATAAAACTGGAGCGGTTTTTATTTAACAGTTTACTACCTAATCTCAGGAACTACTTATCCAATTCAGAAAATTATTTTTGCATTTAATAACTTTATTATCGGGGAAGGCTATAAAATATCAAGGCTATAAAACGAATTACAATCTAAGCGATCTGTCAAAGTCATCTGTTACCGCTTTCCTTATAAGGTTAAATCGCGGGCTAAACCACGATTAGAAATATACTAGCGGCCCCACGCGATTTGTCCGCGGGTGTTGAGTTTGTTCCCTCCCCTCCCGTCGCAGCGTTATGTTTTATAGCTTATAGCTTTCCTCGATAAATAGGCTATCCAGCTCATAAATATTTTTTAAATCGGTCCAGTAGTTCCTGAGATAAGCGCGTTCAAACAAATACACAAACTCTTCAGCTTTATAATATTAGAATAGATTAATTTAATAAATCTTACCTTAAATTATTATGACATAATCCATCTTCGTTGCCGCTCGTGTGCCGTTTGAAAGCTTCCGCGTTTTGGAACTGCACCTTGCAGTTTTCGCAACGATTGTCCGACACCGGTTCTATTGATTTCTGTAATATATGTATAATAAAATAATAAATAAAATGGCTTTATTTCAGGCATCGAACACCCATATTAAATGACGAATAAAATAAATTACAGAAAAAATAGGCAATTGAACATACTAATACACTAAAATGATATAATAAAATAAGTACACTAAAATTAAATTAGAATTAAAAGAATTAATAAAACATAATGTACAACTTTTTGAATATAATAAAGTGTGTGGCCTATAATAGGGGCAAACATTTTAAATGTAGGCTCTTTAAGTAACCAGATATCAATTGTGAATGGATAATATTTACCATAATGAAAAAATAATTATTTGCTAACAAAATAAATCGAACCAGCAATGTATTTCAAACACATCTGTCCAGTGATGGCACTTGACATTGGCATTTACTACAACGAGTTAGCGATTTTGATATGCATCGATTGTGGATTATAACTTTGGATTACTGTATCTAAGTTGAAGCATTTCAGAGCCCTCTGACCAGGTCAAGGTAACTTTGTATACTCTGTAAAATCATTAATAAAATAAAACGATATTGACCTAAGCCGGGCTCAGATTGCGTCTTTGTAGTTTATATTTCAAAAATCTTGTTTGAATTATAATTCTATGGTATTTTAAGGGTAACTTAGTAAGTAAGTATTGAATTACTTTAGTAAAGTATAACAATTATCTTCTGAATGTATCAAAATGAATGTAGATGCAATAACTCTGCAATCACAACACATAACCTCAAAATGTCTAATCTGCCGTTGAATTCCTCGTAAACACCTAATTATTTTTCGAAAATATTTTTTGTCTGTACTCTTTCAAATATTTATATATTTTATCCGAACATTTTGTAAAGACGCATGTAGACGTACAGTGGGCCAAGTTTCTATAGAGTTATGGTCAAGATCCTTTGCTCCTATTACAGGCCACAGGCTGTATATAATTTACCAATATTACAAGTGTTTGTGTAACCTTGTATTCCTGGAGCATTAAGAGTTTTTAAATACCTACTTCTATTTTTTGTTCGGTATACGTTAAAATATAAATAGTGCTAGCGCAGTGGTAGCAGCGCTTTGGTAGTGATACCGAAATTAAGCAACCTACGGCGCGGTCGTGTTGATGGGAGACCATTCCGACCATATGTGACGTATATCACGAGCATCTCCGTGCTTCAGAAGGCACGTTAAGCCCTTGGTCCCGGCTAATATCGGTTGATTTTAGTCGTTTAGCCTAGTCAGAGGCCTTATGGGCGGCCTGATACATCTGACAGCAGGGTTAGTCGCTTGCCTTTCAAACGCCCCTCCACCAACACGCACTGAGCCCGCGTGGTGGAGTATGGCTCGAACTACCTCACAGTTAAGGTAAGGCCTTTGCCCAGCAGTGGGACGTTACATATTTTATAAGTTAATGAACAAATACAATAATGTACTTGTGTTTATTTACTTATACAATAATCTAAAAATCAAATTATTTTTTTTGGCAATTGAAATAATTTGTGTGCTCGTTTGCTGTAGCTTTTTAACGCCAAAACTATTGAACCGATTAAAATTAAATTTGGGACTTAGATAGTTTGATTCCCGAGAAAGGAAATTAGATAGTTTTTACCTTTAAAAACACCTTTGAAGAGTGTAGTAAGGGGTGCGAAAGTTTGTATGGGATCTGATATTTATACGGATAGTTCCTCGCCAATTTTAACGTATCGATAAATAATTAACATAGATACTTTACCTTGATGTTTCAATGCGCCATCGGATTATGTTAACCTTAAGGGGCTCCCCGAATTTTTGACGCGCACACTAGCGCCACTCTATTTAAAATTATTGTAACACCTTAAATACAATAACAATCAAAAATCTGGTAGCCACGATTGTAGTACAGGTTCTTTAGCTTATTTAGTACGTTTAAATTGTTTCAAAAGTCATTTACTGTAGTTAGAGTTAGAAGAACTGCTAAATATGGCCATTTTTGGCAATATTTCTAACTGTAACTGCAGATAACTCTGTTTTATTGAACTTAAACATTGTATCTAAACCACATAACCAGAGCTACAATCGCATCAATCAGATTTTCGATTGGTCTTTTATTTAACGAGTTATGATTTTTCTACTAAAGTGGCGCTAGTGTGCGCGTTAAAAATTCGGGGAGCCCTTAAGCCCGTATACTCATATAAATAAACACCTCGCCACATAAGTTGCAGTTAACATTAACATTTTATAAATTCAAAGAATCTGTGGCTGTCTGTCTGTCGGGCATTTACGTCAAAACTACTGAACCGATTTGGATGAAGATATAGTTTAAGTCAAAGACATATTTTGTATTAGTTCTAATCCGACAAATCATGCTTGAAGAGTCTAAAAACACGAGTTAGAAGTTAAAAAAGGAAATCCGAAATTTTACGGATAGATCCTCACCTATTAAGTATAGAAAGATAATTAATATGCCATACCTTTTTTCGCCAAAACGACTGAACCGATTTGGATGAAGAGTTAGGTTAAGTCAAAAACATATTTAATATTAGTTCTATTCTGAGAAATCATGCTTGAAGAGTCTAAAAACAGAAGTTTAAAAAGGAAATCCGAAATTTTACGGGTAGTTCCTCGCCCGTTTTTAAGTATAGAAAGTGAATGCTTTCCCAAACTAGATATATTTAACTCCAGCCTTGTTCTCTTTAGAAATATTCTGAAAGACATCTTCAAAGACATCCCCCTGACTGATTAGTTTATATATTTGTAGTTTTTTTTTTGTGAGCTATTCTAACCGTACTTATATTCTAATTTTTTGAAAAAGATTATCTTTTTTGCCATGCCATGATAACACGTAAAAGGATTATATCTTGTGTACCACTATAATTCTAAGTTACAGCGTAAGTCATGATGTAATCTGTTGTGTTGTCCAATAAATAAATAAATAAATGAATACACACTAACCTTGATGTCTCTATGCGCCTTCTGTTTATGCATTTTAAGTCCATGCTCTCCTATAAACGCCTCGCCGCACACATCACAGTTCACATTCTCGGAGGGATGGTGGATACGAACGTGGGAGAGATGACTTGTTTTCTTTCTGGTAATTAATCACATAGTTTACATAAATAAATATAACAACCTTGTAAAAGTATCAGTTTGGAATAAGCACCTATTTATAGTAGAAATATATGCAAAAGAGTTTATTTTTGCGCCAGATAAAACATCTTAGTCTTGAAGTAAGGAATTTTCTGCCTTATGTTTCAAATACCAGACAAAGATTGTGAGTGGGGTTGACGTCTCCCATATATCCCATGTGATTGGAGTCCAATATTTATTTCTTTATTATTTACACTTTAATATACAGGGTGTTGTTCTGGTCAGTGACATCCAACTCCTCAGGGATGATAATATGAATATAATATAAAATTCTAAGCAATTCTATTATACAAGAAAACCTCTTCACAACATTCAAAAAAATTAGAAAACGAATAGGAAAGCTCGCACCCTCGCGCATGGCTAGCGCGTATCTACGAAATACTAAGCCGTAGCTACTAAGCTACAAAGAAGCTACCTGGTGTCGGTAGTTTTGACTCGTTCGCTGTATCGCATCTATAAATTGATTTTATGGAATTTTTCCATTAAAAAAATTTTTTTTGGCATCAGTATCGTTTGTACAGCCACCCCTGAGTCGCTCGTCGCTGACCAAAACAACACCCTGTATATAAACATCCATGACTGTCCGCATTACACAAACATTCACCCTTTGCGGGAATCGAACCCATTCGAACTGGGTATAGTCAGGAGCGATAAACACTAGTACACCAAACGCGTCGTCAAGATGTTACATGTGAATCTAAAAAAAACAATTTATTAACTTTTCATAAAGTCAAAAGTAAAGAGTGAAATGGAGCCATTTAACCTTTTTGTACATCAAGTACCATAAGATCTAAATAAAATATAGTTCTCACGTGAACAGCATGCCACAAAACTTGCATACAAACGTGTGCCCGCTGTGCCATTTTGAGTGTAACTTCGCTAAATGCCTGTAATCAAGAAAATAATTTTGTTTGAAGTTGTGAGTTAGTTATACTTTTTGTCCCACTGTTTCGCCCCGACCCCATCCTACCCCAGCCCCGGCCCCATCGAACGGGCTAAAAAGTATCCTACGTCCTTTTTCTGGTTCTAAGCTACCTCCCCACCAAATTTCAGCCAAATAAGTTCAGCTGTTCTTGAGTTATAAATAGTGTAACTAACACGACATTCTTTTATAATCCTTTATCCTTTAAATAAATAGATCCTTTGGACATTCCCACACATCGCCATCTAGTCCCAAAGTAAGCTACTCAAAGCTTGTGTTATGGGTGCCAGACAACGGATATAATACTTAAATACTTTTTGTTTGTAAATACATACATGATATACATAGAAAACACCCAGACGAATACAAACAGATATGTTCATGCACACAAATGTTTGTATTGTGAGGGGATCGAACCCGCAACCCGCTGCGTAGTAAGCGATTTCTCGAACACTACACCAGTCGGGGCGTCAGAAAATATAGATTTACGTAATGCTTTAGAATGTTTTTAACACTAACAGTGTCATATTTTATATTCATAAAGATGAAATAAGAAACCAAAAATTTGCGCACGGGCGGGACTTGAACCAGCAACCTTTTGGCATACCGGACCAAACGCTCTTACCAATTGATCTACCGTGCTGTTAAAAACATTCTAAAGCATTAGGTAGCAAAGCGACATCAATTTCCAAGTTGAATTTATTCTGTAAAGAATAACTGCTTGGGCCATCTGTTTCATAAACAGACGGCTAGATGGTGCTAAGCGTCACGCAATTGACGTTTTCATAAGAAACCACAAATTTCGCAGGGTCGGACTAACAGCACGGTAGCTCAATTGGTAAGAGCGTTTGGCCCGGTATGCCAAAAGGTTGCTGGTTCAAGTCCCGCCCGTGCGCAAATTTTTGGTTTTTTATTTCATCTTTATGAATAGATTTACGTAGATACAGATTATGGTATGACTTACTTAGATTTAGATATGTGTTTACAAAGCTTGCACACATAGTTCCACTCGTGTATCTTTGCTAGATGACCGCGGAGCGCGCGTCCATCTTGCAAACGGATGTGACATACGTCACATTCGTGAGCTCCGGCACTCTGGAAGGTTCATCAAAAACGGTACAGTCGAAAAATTGTTACAATTTATTACCAGCATCAAATAACGTGCACATAATATTTTCAGTGCGTAGTATTTACTGAATTTAATAATATTGAATTTAAGACGTCAAAATGTAGGAAAAACCCCTATCAATTACCCTAATCGATGACGCCGTTGAGTAAAATATATATATATATATATATATATATATATATATATATATATATATATATATATATATATATATATATATATATATATATATATATATATATATATATTTAGTCACTATTGATGGTTTGACTATCAAGTAAACGGGTACGTATTATAATACCGAAAGTTCATAATACCTACAAATGAAATACCTACGCTTGAAACGTCGAAAATCAAAATACCGAACGAATGAAATAAATACCTATACCCGATATACCGAAGCTCAATATGCCGAATTTCAAATAACCGAAAGTTCAAAATCCCGAAAGTTCGAAATCCCGAAAGTTTCAAATACCGAAGATTCATATCCCAAATGTTTAAAATCCCGAAGATTAATATACCTACAGTAAGTATACCGAAGTTCAAAATCCCGAAAGTAAGATTAACTTTGCGGTAGGCGTGCAACATGCAGCATGCAAGCAATCAAACAGGCATGCATGGAGCAGCATGCATAGGTTTTGCTCTTCTCCGGCGCTGCGGGAAGTGCAGGCACCCACGCTCGCCTACAGCGATTATTATATTGCTACAGCGGGCGAGGGCTGCTCTCCCTCCGCGCCTCCGGCTTTTGAATTACACTCTAGTATCATGCAGACTAGTACCACGGTGAAGGACCACGGCGATTCGGGGTCAATTAAAATTTGTTTTTCTTAATGAACCTCAATCTCAATGGTATACAATTTGTTTGGCGTTTCATTCATAGGTCTTGTAAAATTTGGTATTTTTAATCTTCGGGTTTTAAAATTTTCGGTAGGTATATTAAACTTTCGGTATAAATAACAATAAACAGTCGGCATATTGAACGTTCGGTCATATAAACAGTCGGTATTTTAAAATTAGGCATTTTAGTATTCGGCATTACAATCATAGGTCTTATAAGATTCGGTATTTTGGATTTGCGGGATTTCAAACTTTCGGTATTTAGAACTTTCGATCATAGAAACATTCGGCATTCTAAAATTCGGCCTTACGTTCGTAGGGCTTATGAAATTCGGTATTTTAAAATTCGGTATTGTAATACGTACCCAAGAAAACAAAGGATATTTAAATATATTCAGTTCTTTTACTAAAGTTCATAAAAATATATATGTTTTTTGTTTTGCAAAATTGGATAGCTCCAAAAGTATCCAGCTCCAACTTTTCCTACTGGAAATGCTCAGAAAACATTTTGTATAGTATGTTTACCAGAATTTTACAGAAACAGATCTTGCATTACTTACCGGATCATGCCTCGCCATATGATTCTTATAAGTACCCTCCGATATGAACCCTTTGAAACACAGCTCGCACTTGTAGAAGGAACTCAAATAATTCATTGAAGTCTTCCTCGATAACACTTCTTGTAACTGTTCTTCTTTCGTCAACATCACAACATCAACCTCACCTTTGGGTATATCATCCGTTTCCATTTGACTTTTTTCTTCTTCATGTTTCTTTAACTTTTTCTCTTTGTCTTCAACTTTTTTTATTTCTACCTTCTTCTTAATAATTTTCTTGAGGATTTGTTTAGGTTTTTTTGAGACTTTGGGCTTTCTGATTGACCGTTCAACAGATAATCGAGTCTTGATTAGTCTTGGCAACGGTTCGTCATCACTTGATTCGCTTTTGACTTTATAGTCATCCCCGTCATCGAAACCGTATTCTCTTTCTTCTTTTATTATTTGTTCTGCTATCTCTGAATGGTCTTCATTCTCAGTGTCAACATCACATGTAATTGTTTCATTGTTTTTAATAGAAAATGTAAATGGTGACTGCTTTCTTAAACTAAGGATGTAATCCATTGTAAGCTGGAATTATAAATTAGTTTTCATATAAACAATACTGGAATTAAACTTATCAACAAGTATTTAATTCCAATTTATGGATAAGTATTCAGTTAAAATTAAGCCTGAGACATGCATTATAAACATCTAAATAAAGTTCAAATAGTTCAATCACATTTCAAATAGTTAAATTCAATGACATTTGAAAAAAGTTCAATTCAATTCAGTTGACCCTTATTTTTTAATTAATTTGTGGCATTATTTCACAGCTATACAATGAATAAGTAAGTAAAAATTAGATATGTTATTTGATAAGGCTATTTAATCCCTCAAGCGTATGTTATCGAGACACAATAGATATGCTATTGTTATGCGGTTGCCTGCAACCACTCGGGTGTTAAGCGTTAATATAGATTTTCAAATTGAATTGAACTTGATTACTTTCAAAAAATAATAAATTTCTGACCTTTTGTTGCCACTTTGCACATCTGAGTTGGTCCTGGGTTGTTTCACACATTCGTTTGAATGTGACGCTTTTGAGCAAGAGCGCACTGCACACACTACACACATGTTGAGGCAGTCCGTCTGATTCAGAGATCTGATAACAATTTGTAATCAAAAATATTAATATTAATTTTGCTTCTACTAGGCACCTTACAACTGAGTTATTTCCAAAGGTTTTAGTGTAGGTGCTGATCATACAGAACTTGATTATTTTATTAGGTGCAATGTACAAAATTGGAACAAAATTTGTTTGATATTTATATTTATCTATAGGTACTAATATTATAAAGCTGAAGAGTTTGTTTGTTTGTTTGTTTGAACCTGCTAATCTCAGAAACTACTGGCCCGATTTGAAAAATTATTTTTACGTTGGATAGTCCATTTATCGAGGAAGGCTTTAGGCTATATAACATAAAGATACGACTCATAAGACCACAGCAGCAATGAAAAATGTTGCGAAAACGGGAGAAAGATATTCCTTTTGAGAGCTTCCGCTGCGTACGCTGCGAAAACCGCTTAAGTTACACAAAAATCATGTATGACAGGATTGTTCAGCATTAAGAGTTCTATAATAAACTCCGCGACAGCATATGTCTATCTTTTATGGTTGACTTACCACAACCTTTTTTATGTTAATAAATTTGTAAAAAAATAATGCATTATTTTTAGAGGTGTATTATACACACAGGTATTTATTCTTATCAAAATAAATACATTTATCATCACGAGCATTTCATTTAGAACAAAGTTGCCCTTTATATCATTTAAATTCAATAAATATCTTAGGAGCTATCACTGTTTTAACATAACTCCGCACCAAAATAATGTTCGCAGCTTAAGTACGACGTGCGCTTGCGCTAATAATATTATAAAGCTGAAGAGTTAGTTTGTTTGAACGCGCTTATCTCAGGAACTGTTGGACCGATTTGAAATTTTTTTTCTGTTTTGGATAGCTTATTTATCGAGAAAGGCTTTAGGGTATAAAACATCACGCTGCGACGGGAGGGGAGGGAGCAAACTCAAAACACGCGGACGAAGTCGCGGGGGACCGCTAGTTACTTTATATAAATATATTTTTTAAATTTAAATGTAATTATAAATACGTTAATATAAGTTTCAGGTACACAGAAAAGTATAGTTTTTACTAATTTGGATTTGAAAAAATATATAAAAGTGATAACTTGTAATGTAAGCTACTTGATAAAACTACATGTCCTTTCTTATAACTCAGATGTTCTTTCTTTATAAAGATCAGTAGCAATAATTAGGTTAAGATTAGTTTTACGATGCATAAAAGTCATTTAATTATGCAAATAGGCTCATTGAGGACACTTTTACACGTTTCAATATAAACCCACATAAACATTAGTAAACACAGTACCAAATAAAGTTACCAAATGTGTTAAAATTAGTAAATATATATGAAAACAAACCCCAGTAGTTGTGAGCGTTACATAGGCCGTATGTAGCCCATATCTGAACATATTGAAGAGCTTGGTGTTCGTAGATAAACAAATACGGCACGCAAGTATTTCTTCCATGGTTTCAGTACCAATTTCATTCAAAGTTTAGATGAAATTCTATTATTTACAATATCGAGGTTATGTTTTGATTTTGTGCAGACAAATAACATCGTAGATGGACTAACTACCACAACCAAACAAACTGCGGTAAACAGAAACTGCGTCCGCAATCCACATTCATTTCCAATCGATATTTTAGTGAATCAACTGTCTTCGTAAATGCATCGTCATTGACGGATGTCAAATCTAATGTATTTACGAAGCATGTTCCAGTTGTCGATTCAGAACAGTCACAGTCGAGAATTGAAAATTGGCTGTACGGATGTCTTTTGCTACCGGTCCAATTCCATAGACGAGGAAAAAAAACTTTCTATGCCTGAAGCTCTCAAGTAAAGAGCTTTGCACACAACACAGGTTTTACCATCGAGAGGGTAAAAAACGGGGGAAGGGGTGGAGATCAAGGTTAACGATTGAAAAAAATATAATTAAAAATGTAGTTATTTATTCAACCATTCAATCCGAAGCGTATGTACATTCCTCACCTTATTTATTAATTAAAGGTTTTAAAACTATTTCAAATAATTTATAAATTAAATTATATAACAGAGATTCTCACTTTTACTCTGAGATGAAATAGAAGAGTCTGGTTCTTCAATAGGATATCTTTAAGATGTTCTATACACAGTTTGTTTAGCCAGAATATAATCAATCAATAATTTATTGTGTAGTTAAAGGTATGTACATTTAGCACATCTATACATAAAATAAAATAAATAAATTATATTATTATTATTTTTTTAATTGGAACGTTTTTTACTATCTACATATATAAAAGAAAGTCGTGATAGTTATTCCACTTATAATTCGCGCACAAGTGGACCGATTTTCATGATTTTAACTTGGTTGGATTCGTTGCTACCCCGAATCCAACATAGGGTGGGAAATCAAAGTTCGCCGGGACCGCTGTTCTATATTAATATAATAAAGCTGAAAAGTTTGTTTGTTTGAAAGCGCTAATCGCAGAAACTATTGAAACGATTTGAAAAAATATTGTTGTTATATAGCTTAGCTACCGAAAAATTCAAAAAATTAAAACATTTCAAAATTTATTTAAACTTTAATGCACTGAAAGTTGTACAATTGGTGGACTTAATGCCTAATGGCATTGTCTACCAGTAAACCACCTGGTAATGCAGAGAGTTCAATCAGTGGTGGAATATTAATAATATGTGAGAAGAGTGGTAAAAAAAAGATTTTTTTTTGTATTTTCCGATAATCGCAGAAACTATTGGAATGATTTGAAAAAAAATATTTTTGTTAGATAGCTTAGTTATCGACAAAGCTTTTAAGCTATAAAACATCACGTTGCAACGGGAGGGGTGGGAGAAAACTCAAAACGCGCGGACGAAGTCGCGGGAGTCTACCCGACCCGTCTGGTGTAGTGTTCGAGAAATCGCCTACTACGCAGCGGGTGCGGGTTCGATGCCCGCACAATACCAACATTTGTGTGCATGAACATGTCTCTTTGTATTGGTCTGGGTGTTTTCTATGTATATCATGTATGTATTTACAAACAAAAAGTATTGAAGTATTATATCCGTTGTCTGGCACCCATAACACAAGCTTTGAGTAGCTTACTTTGGGACTAGATGGCGATGTGTGGGAATGTTCAAAGGATGTATATATTTTTTATTTATTTATAAGTAGCAGGGGACTGCTAGTTCACAATAAGTCAGCATCTAAGCTTGATCGTGCGGGTAGTTTGAGGTGCACGGTGCGGATGTGAACCTTCATGGAGTTGGACTGCGAGAACGATTTGCCGCAGTGCGAGCACGCGTAGGGCTTCGCCCCCGTGTGTACCTGCAAACATAAAATATATTTTACTGATGTTTATGTATCAGGTTTTCGTGGTAAGAGGGTCGGGAGAAATCAAATTCAATCATACGCAAGTCAGAGTTAATAAATAAATAAATATTCTTTATTGCACAAGTAAGGACACAAGAATTACATGACAGACGAATCATTTGTACATATTGGCGGTCTTATCGCTGGAAACGATCTCTTCCAGACAACCATTGGGTAGAGGAAACAACGATTATTAGTGAGGTAGAAAGCGGTGTGCAAAAATATAGCTAATATTTTAATATTACACTTCAATAACATATACATAACAAAAATAAAATATAATAAACATATCACGTTATATTACAAATACAATAAAACATATAAAAATATACATAACGAATTGATTAATACATATAATATACGTACATATTATAATAGATCCATTACAGAAAAATTCCGTCAGTTTAAAGCGCGTTAAAGCGAAACGTTCATCACCTACGAATGTGAGTATGTTAGAATTTTGCACTTTTTGCAAAGTTGAGCTCGGTGGTGCTTACGAAAAAAACTCGTACTAAGCACTCAGATACGAGTACAAAGAGAAAGTTAATTGTACTCTGTCCTGCTCACTTTACTGCCTCCATATGAAAGTTATATTATCAAACTGCAGATAAGTGTAGAAATTAAGAGGAATATTAAGATTTTTCTTCCCTTTTTAAACTTCATAACGTTAAGTTAAGTACGTGCAATATGGCCTAATATAGAATATTCGTCGAATATAATTCAAAACGCCAAATTTGGAAACATCACGTTGTCAGCAATCATTTATGTAAATGTAATTTTAAAATCGGTCGTTTTATACTTATTCAACGATATGTCTTATATCTGACATTGTTAAAATCGACCCTCAGTCAGATAAGTATTATTTGACGTTGAAAAAATCGGCCTTAAGTAGAGTAGGTCTTGTGTCCCTATCCTACTATTTTTTTTTTTTTAATAATAAGAAGAAAGTGATCTAAACAATGAGTCCGCCTTTATTGTATGACTTCTTTTACCATATTTGTTGGACAATATAGTATTTGCAATTATATATATACACTATACAAACTTAATAATCTATACTAATATTATAAAGCTGAAGAGTTTGTTTGTTTGTTTGTTTGTTTGTTTGTTTGTTTGTTTGTTTGTTTGAACGCGCTAATCTCAAAAACTACTGGCCCGATTTGAAAAATTATTTTTACGTTGGATAGTCCATTTATCGTGGAAGGCTTTAGGCTATATAACATAAAGATACAACTCATAAGACCACAGCAGCAATGAAAAATGTTGCGAAAACGGGAGAAAGATATTCCTTTGAGAGCTTCCGCTGCGTACGCTGCGGAAACCGCTTAAGTTACACATAAATCATGTATGACAGGATTGTTCAGCATTAAAAGTTCTATAATAAAGTCCGCGGCAGCATATGTCTATCTTTTATGGTTGACTTACTACAACCTTTTTTATGTTAATAAATTTGTAAAAAAATAATGCATTATTTTTAGAGGTGTATTATACACACAGGTATTTATTCTTATCAAAATAATTACATTCATCATCACGAGCATTTCATTAAGAACCAAGTTGCCCTATATATCATTTGATTCCAATAAATATCTTAGGAGCTATCACAGTTTTAACATAACTTCGCACCAAAATAATGTTCGCAGCTTAAGTACAACGTGCGCTTGCGCTAATTATATTATAAAGCTGAAGAGTTTGTTGGTTTGAACGCGCTTTACTCAGGAACTGCTGAACCGATTTGAAAAAATATTTGTGTTAGATAGCTTATTTATTGAGAAAGGCTTTAGGATATAAAACATCACGCTGCGACGGGAGGGGAGGGAGCAAACTCAAAATGCGCGGACGAAGTCGCGGGGGACCGCTAGTATAAAGATAAGATAAGATAACTCTTTATTGCACACCAGAAAGGTTAATAACAAATTCATTTCATTCATGTACAATTTAGTATAAGCGATCTCTTCCAGACAACCTTTGGGTAAAGAAGTAATGAGCTTATAGGAAGTTATAAATTGCACTTGTAAAAAGCAACTTTGGCTCTGTGAGTGTGACAGACGAGGAATCGAACCCCGTGTCTTACGCTATCCGGGCGTATGGCTATACCACTCGGTGGTTTGTCTAATTAACTAAAGCCTTTATTGGAAAGGTCTGCTTTTTTATCCTTTAATTACTATCGCATTTCGTTTCTTACCCGCGAATGCCTGATAAGATTCGGCTGCGCTTTGAAAGCCTTAGGGCAGTGCTGACACAAATATGGCCGCTCGCCGCTGTGTGTGCGCATATGAATCTGTGAATACATTATACTTAGGCATATTTAAATAAATACAGTGTGGCCTAAACGGTGACGTTCAAATTTTTTTTTGGATTTTACATCCAGGGCTGTCTAAATGGCTGTCATATTTATGATGGCCATATTTTTTTTTCGAGGCTTTTTTTCAATTTTTTTGAAACTTTTGATGGTCTTAGGTTTAGCTAGCTAATAATTTTATCTAATTAAACTTAATATTAAATATTTATGATAGCCAAATTTCTGTAGTTTTTGTGGCTTTTTTTGAAACCTTTGTTAGTCTTAGTTTTAGCTAGCTAATAATTGTATCTAAGTAAACTTAATAAGGATCATATTGCATTTAAATAAAACGACATAGCACCATAAAAACTAGAGAAACTATTTTTTTGAATATTCTTAAAAGTTTACGAAAAAATTTAATATCTTGAATACTACAAAAAATCGGCTAACATACATAGGGTATATTTGGACAGCCCTGGATGTAAGGCTTCTAAAAATAATAATTGTATTTCACTGTTTGGGCCACTCTGTTTATTCATTTCAAAGTGTATTTCATCAGGATTATTAATAAAGAATACACATTTGAAAACTATTGTTTTATTAAAGGGTTCAATTATATCGCTTTTCAATAGGGTTCCGTCACCAAAAAACATTGAGAACCGCTGCTCTAACCAAAAAAAAAGTAAGAAAATCGCGTTGACGTTTTAACTTCGAATTACATGTTAAAATTGATCTGCACAATAAATGGGATGTGGGTCCTATACTGATAAATCATCTGTATTGGGACCATGCGTGAAGACAGCTTTACAACCATAAAAGTATTATCCCTTTGGAATAGAACGACAAGAGCGATATGTCACTAGCAGCAAACTGTGTGATAAAAAGAGATGCGAGATGCGATGTAGCAAAACCATTTTTGGCGGCTGTCAGTCAGTTTGGAAGAACATGAAGGCTCGCTGAAAATTTCTTTCATTTGTTTTTTTTGAAGTGAAAACTTCTTTAGCGGCGTTGAGCACTTTTGTGGGATGGGGGAAAAATGTGAAACTCGCGTCAGGACACGTGGGCTGATCGAAAAACCGTAAGACGGTTGGCGAAATTATGGATGTAAGTAGATTTTTCTGAGAGATAAACTTTTTAATGTAATTTAATATAATATGAATTGTAATGTTTGTGTACGATAGCGCAATAAATAAATATTGTATTCTACAAAAATATTATATTATTATTATTATTATCTTCACCTAAGAAACGTTTTCTCGAAAAACTAAGTGTTTTCGGTAAACACGACAAACTCACGGACCTAAGCCAAGTGAGCTGCGTTAGTAATATTGGAAGTAGTAGTGTCATCCTGCAAAAACTTTCTGACAATGCGACAAGTGTTAAGAATGGCCGCCTTCTGCATTGTTATGTAAATGCTCTCCGAAATATTAAGGTTACGCAAAGCAGTGAGGAGGTGTTTTGGTATAACTGCAGTGCAAGAGAGCACCAGCGGCACGATGTATACCTTGTCCATGTTCCAAATTTTGAGTATTTCTTCTTTGAGTTCAGTGTATTTATGTATTTTTATGCATGTTATGAGTATTTGGGACTGCTATATCTGTTATATGTACTGTTTTATTCTGTTTGTTAATAAGTGTTATATCAGGTCTGTTGTAGTGCACTGTTCGGTCCGTAAGAATTGCTCGATCAAAGTACATCTTGTAGCTGCCGCTCTCCAGCACTGGTTTAGGTGTGTACTGATAGTATGGCTCTGGTTTTCCTGTTAAGAGTTTATGTTTGAACGCTAGTTTTTGGTGAACAATGTTGCAGATTTGGTTGTGTCGGTGTGTGTAGTCTGTCTGTGTGAGATTAGGGCAAGCGCTAGTGATGTGTTGGATGGTTTATTATTATTATTATTGTATTATTATTATTGTATTATTATTATTATTATTATTGTTGTTGTATTATTATTATTGTATTCTATCACAAAAATGATAGTACTTTTATATTGATAATAACTAATCCAAAAAATCAAAAATGCACAACGTTGATATTCAAGTTTTCACTTCTGCCGGCACTCGCGGAGTGCTTTCACAGTTTTTTTTTTTAAATAAAGTGTTATTGTGTATATTTTGAAGAAGTAGTTCTCCTCAAACATGGTGACTTGATCAGTGATTAATTGTTGTTTATTACAGCAAAATAGCCCCAACAATTAATTATTCAACAGGTAAATTAGTCCAAATCGAAGCCTCTTCATATACGATTTATATTTACCAATGCACTTCAAATTTGAAGTACGCATTTTGTTAATTCTATTCTATAAACGTTAATTTACGTAAAACGTAAAGACAGAACAACACAATAATGCATATCTACGAATATCTCGTATAAAGAAATAGCTGCATATTAGATATTTTGTGTCGAATGTTTATCATGCGGTAAAGTAATATGTTTAACTTAGGAAGATTGGTATAAGTCACCTGAACGAAAGGTTATCTCATATCAAGCTACAATTGTTACTTACTTACGTTAGTTACTGATATCTTAAATCGGTTTCGATTGACAGTTTTTACTTGTCCTTCTTTTCTGATAGGAATATTAATTTTATGGTCACAACCTATTAGATGGCGGTGAAATGAAAAGGCTGGCTGTCATTATGAAAGTCATTAAAACCAAAGTTATTTCAATGAAATATTGTATTTAGTGTCGATTATTACCTAAAATCTAGTATCAATTACAATATACCTGTAACTGCCTCGGTGGCGCAGCGGTTGGAAGGTCGCACTTTAAAGCGACGGCTGCGCCAGAGGTCCCGGGTTCGATCCCCGGGTCGGGCCAAAAATATGTACCTGGGTTTTTCTATATAGAAATTCTTAGGGTAGCCCGGAGTTTGGAAGTTGGCGGTGTTTCACCCCCGTGCCTCGGAAAGCACGTAAAGCCGTTGGTCCTGCGCCTGATCTCTCTCCGGTCGTGTCAGCTCGCTGTCCCATCGGGCTATGAGAGTGAAAGGAATAGAGAGTGCACCTGTGTTTGCGCACACACCTGTGCACTATAATATGTCCCGCGCAGTCGGTTAGTCGTTGTGACTGACCACCGTAGTCGAAATCGGTTAGGGGGACTATTATTATTACCTGTAAACTCTGCGAAACGCTGAAAGTTTTAGGACACTCTGAACATTGGTACGGCCGGTCGCCGGTGTGCACTCTTTGGTGGAGACGGAGATTGGTGTTTGTCTGAAATAAATATAAGTATAATAACAATGAAAAACACACTATCTATTCTAACATTATAAAGCTAAATAGTTTGTTTGTTTGAACGCGCTAACACATCACGATACGACTTATGATGGCAAAGTAACAATGAAAAAAAGTTTTTATATTGAACTGAACTCCAAATCTTTGAATTGTTGGAATTGAATTGAACTCAATACACTCTCTTTGGGTGTTGTGGAACCACTTTTGTCTGATTTTCATACGAGGGTCAAACTGAAAGTTCTTAGAACTGGCCACTTATAAACAATATAATATAAAAAATATTCTAAAATTTGAAAATAGAACTCTTTGCCAATATTACTGAGTATATATTTCATTCATTTGTCATTTGTTTTACGATTTGGCGGCAAATTGAAAATTGTCTGTGTCACGTCAACATGAATTTAACACGAGAAAATTTTCGTGCAATGATTTTTTATGACTTTCGATGTCATTTAAGTCAACAAGAAAGTTATGATAGACTACGATTGGCCTTTCACGATGAAGCCCCATCTCGTGCGACTGTTTACAACTGGTTTAATGAGTTTAAACGTGGTCGCACTAATCTCACTGATGATGTACGTGAGGGACGGCCTTCTACGGCGACTACTGAAAATAACATCTGTGTTGTGCGGCGTATGATAGAGACTGACAAAAGAGTGACCTATCAGCAGATTCGGACAAGCCTAGGCATCGGTATGAGTCAAGTGCACAAAATCCTCCACGAACATTTAGCGGTCAGGAAGCTTTGCGCCCGGTGGATACCTCATAATTTGACTAAGGCTCAAAAACTCCATCGTGTGGATTGGTGCCGTAAAATGATTGAAAGATTTAACGGAGGTGACTCAAATGCTGTGTTCGACATACTAACAGGTGACGAAAGCTGGATTTACTGTTATGATCCTGAAACCAAAAGACAATCTGCTCAGTGGGTGTTTCCTTTCGAGGAGTTGCCAACTAAAGTGAAGAGAGATCGAAGTGCGGGAAAAAAAATGGTGGTCTCGTTCTTTGGAAGGATAGGTCATTTCGCAACAATTGTGTTAGAGGATCAAAAAACAGTTTCTGCAGAATGGTACACTACCAATTGTTTGCCACTTGTCTTGGAAAAAGTTCGAGAGAAACGACCTCGCAGTAGGATCCTCCTTCACCACGACAACGCCTCGTCGCACACCGCCAAGCGAACGATCGACTATTTGGCGACATCAAACGTTGAATTACTGGGTCACCCGCCGTATAGCCCCGACCTCGCGCCTTTGTTTATTTTATTTATTTCCAAAAATTAAAGAAAAACTTAAAGGAAAGCGGTTTATGAATGCTGAAGAAGCGGTGGCTGCGTATCGCGATGCCATTGAAGAGACCCCTAAGGACGAGTGGGCAAAGTGCTTTTCCCAGTGGTTCCATCGCATGCAGCGGTGTATTGACGTCAATGGACAATATTTTGAAAAGATATAATAAAACTAATAACTGGCTAATGTAATCAGTTTTTGATTTTCTAAGAACTTTCAGTTTGACCCTCGTAACACAAGTGCATTGACTACTTACTTTGGGATCTGAGGTGGAATTGTGTAAAGCAATCGTATTCATTTGACAGTTCAAAACGTACGGTATGATCTATCAAACGGCAAAGAACAAAACGTTTGACAGTTCATACCGTACGTTTTGAACTGTCAAATGAATACGATTGTTTTAATTTGTGTTGTCCTTTTTGTTTTAGGTAAATTTGCTGAAAGCTAATTTAACTATTTTATTTTTATGTTATTACTAGCGGTCCCCCGCGACTTCGTCCGCGCGTTTTGAGTTTGCTCCCTCCCCTCCCGTCGCAGCGTCATGTTTTATATCCTTAAGCCTTTCTCGATAAATAAGCTATCCAACACAGAAATATTTTTTCAAATCGGTCCAGCAGTTCCTGAGATAAGCGCGTTCAAACAAACAAACTCTTCAGGTTTATAATATATTAGCGCAAGCGCACGTTGTACTTAAGCTGCGAACATTATTTTGGTGCGGAGTTATGTTAAAACTGTGATAGCTCCTAAGATATTTATTAAAATCAAATGATATAAAGGGCAACTTGGTTCTAAATGAAATGCTCGTGATGATGAATGTATTTATTTTGATAAGAATAAATACCTGTGTGTATAATACACCTCTTAAAATATTGCATTATTTTTTTACAAATTTATTAACATAAAAAAGGTTGTAGTAAGTCAACCATAAAAGATAGACATATGCTGTCGCGGACTTTATTATAGAACTCTTAATGCTGAACAATCCTGTCATACATGATTTTTGTGTAACTTAAGCGGTTTCCGCAGCGTATGCAGCGGAAGCTTTCAAAAGGATTTTCTTTCTCCCGTTTTCGCAACATTTTTCATTTCTGCTGTGGTCTTATGAGTTGTATCTTTATGTTATATAGCCTAAAGCCTTCTTCGATAAATGGACTATCCAACGTAAAAATTTTTTTTCAAATCGGGCCAGTAGTTTTTGAGATTAGCGCGTTCAAACAAACAAACAAACAAACAAACAAACAAACAAACAAACTCTTCAGCTTTATAATATTAGTATAGATTAAATTCTCTGACGTGTAAATGTTTCACACGTGTCTTTGGCGGAACGGTAATATACCAAGCAGTTGGTAAACATAAGTTCGTCGCCACAAAAGAAAAAGAAGAAGAAGAAAACACCTCAGAGCAATGTTTGTGATAGGTGTCCAATATTATTATCACATTATGTCAAGAATGAGTCCAATATTACTTACCTTACACTTCTTGCCACAGATCTCGCATACGACAGGCGCGCGTAGAACCGCCGGAGCGTTCTTCAGTCGCAAATGTTCGCGCTGATAATGCAACGCGTATAAACGAGGCACGTCGAAAGTTAGGTTGCACTAGATGGGAAAATTAAAGTATATCAGCCTAACCACAAATAATTAAACTAGGTTTGGACAGCTGTTTAAATATGATACGGCTAGTTTAAAAACAACTTCAATCAAGTCAAATGACAATAAGGGTGTCATACATTACACTTTAGCCGCATAACATTTAAACAGTAGTTCAAACCTTGTTTATTTATTTGTGGTAAGGCCGTTAATATTTATAGCGTTCCCGCCGATTTTCGAAGACGACCACCGACAAGATGTACAGACGACCTTGTTAAGATCGCAGGATCAAACTGAATGCAGACCGCTTGTGATCGGTCGCTGAGGAAAGCCGTGGGGGAGGCCTATGTTCAGCAGTGGACGTCTTTTGGCTGATAATGATGACACATTTTTCCACATAATAATACACTCACAAGGTGAAATTCCGTGCCTTACGAAGATGGTCACCGCGAGTCTATCACATTTGACAGATATTTCACCGACGTAAATAAAATAGGAGGTTTTCAGACTCTATTTGTATCATTTTATTTTATTTAGTCAAAAACCATTGGACAATTCTTTTGATCGGAAGTTTTAATAGGTTTTATACGTTATTGGACAACCAACCAACTTATCCATACATTGTGTAATTAAGAAAACAATCAAGTCTAGCTAGTTTCAAATATTGTGCGTCTGCAGATTGCCCGCGGTACCATGAATGTTAAATATTAAAAATACTAGTAACTTTTTTTTAAGTCGGTTCGATTTCATAAATGCATATTTCGAATCACAATAGTTTTCGTAAAATTCATCTCGCATTAGTTATGTTTAAATTTCATTACTGCCGTCACCTGTAATACTTACTTCTTCACATTTCATCCTCTGTTTTTTCTTAACTTCTTCTTTCGAATGCTGTTTCAAGTGTTCTTTTAGTTCAAACTCGTTTATGTAAGTTTCCCCGCATTTTGCACATGCTCTGTTAAAAACAAATATTTTTGGTAAGTGAATATCTTAAAAGGCATTTCTCTATTACGCTAACGAAATTGAGTTGCACAGAAATTTGAGGAAAAAACATGATTGAATTGAACTGTTTCGACTTGAATTGAACTCACTCGTATTAAAATTCGTACTGTACGTTTTTCATTTGACTTCTGTTTCAATAATATGCTTTGTGCATGTTTGTTCAATAAATAAAGGGTACTATCTATTAAGACTTTTTATCAGCAAGAATACAACCCATGTATGGACGCGGTGTCGCACTGTAACTGCCCTAACTAAACCTACTGTTACGCTATCCTGGTCATAAGGCACTATTTTATAACTACCCTAACTAAACCAAATACTTAAAATCCTAACGAATACCCCATATAATTAACCTGGTCACTACGGGACCATTTTGTAACCCCCCTAAACTTTTAACTAATTCTAATACCTAATTAATTATTACTAAATTACAAACTATCTTAACTTAATCTTAGCTTATTTATAACTAATCTCTTTCATACTTTAGTGAATCCCTCTCATGCTTTCATTTTAATTATATCAAACTATTCATGCACTTAATAATAATTTAACCTAAACTTACATACTAATTACCGTGTTCAAACGAAACATAGGATCTTGATAGCTTAGGACTTTGTGGTATGAATAATCTTAATATATAATTTGGCCAGTGATCATCTAGTGAACCCTATGTTGTGAACCTTTTACAAATAACCCTGATTCTTTTTATTGTTATGAGACTTGGAATCTGATAAACCTTGCATTAAATCATTTATTAACCTAACCAACCCTAACAATTCCTACTACATATACCTAGCCTGCCTTTCCTTATAAATGGTAAACATCAACTATCCTAAGTGAACGTAAAACTATTTTTGGCTAACTATGTGTTCCGATAATAGTAGTAATAACTATAGAGAAGTATAATAAGGTAGTGAAAATAGATATAATAAGGACAAGTATTATGTGAAAATACTAATAAAAGTTTATTAGGGCGTGGTAAAGGCAACAGGCCCCGTCACTCGCCTGCCCCCATGGAACTCATCTCCTTGCTAATAGCTCCCCTGCCACAGGGTTTTCCTGTGCAGATTCTAATAGATACCATCACCTAGTATCATCAAAAGGGATATAATTTAAAGTAATGAGCTGTCCTTCACTCAAAACTTGTATTATTAGAGTATATATATTTGGAACTGAATCATTTCTAGTCCCAGGTTTTGGTGATTTTCCATACATTTACATTTACTTTACTTATTTGGCAATTTTGCACAGGAAATAATTACTGAATTTACTTCTTTTAAATAGGACATTCTACCAAACTTTTGGTATTTTAACCATCTTAATTTAATGCAAAATATGGCAATTCAAACTGTTTTATTAAAAGTTCAAATCAATATAGGTATTTCAATAAATAAATATTTATAAAATGTATATAAATAAACATAATCTTTCTTTTAGTCGGTTCTATTTTTAGTAACCCTTTCCCTG
Organism: Pyrausta purpuralis; assembly: GCA_963924145.1. Lineage (NCBI taxonomy): Eukaryota > Metazoa > Arthropoda > Insecta > Lepidoptera > Crambidae > Pyrausta > Pyrausta purpuralis. Next base: position 3,202,245 of record OZ001670.1, on the reverse strand, counting down.
AGCCCTTTCCTTAGTTCAGAACTTGTTCTGTAATTTCTGTCATTGTCTAACAACAGTAACACTAAGATTGTGAGTATCTCTACAAATCTAGTGTAAGTTTTGCAATCATTTCTTGCAAGTGGAGATAACTTTTCTCATAATTAACTCTTATTCTGAGTAACTATTCAGTACCTTTGGTAACCTTAGTTTAAGCAATATTGCTTATTTCAGTAGTTTAGAATTGTCTACCTTGAGAACAATTGAAATTAAGTTGGTTTTCTTAATATTGAAGTAATTTATTTATTAATTACTTGGGAGTTTTACTCCAATTTAAAGTAGAATAGTACTTGACTATGTATTGTTATGTAATGTTCCCTTAGGACATATTTTCTAAGGTTTATTATGAAACCATTTCCAATGACATAATTCCATAGAATTTGACTGACTTTATTCTTTGTAAGTCTCTTGAATATTAATGCTGAACTGATGTTTCATCAGTGATGTAGTGAAGAAAGGTAGCATAATTGCCCGCATGGTACAACTAGTGGCTACAGAATTGCCATTTGGTCAACTCTTATATGTGTTTGAATTAACATCAGTGGTTAGTTGTTATATTTATTACAACTAGGCTCCCTAACTCAAATACTAAAATCAGTCTACATTCTATAAAATCTATCATTGAACTTAATGACCCCCTCTATTGTCATGAATGAATTTACCTACATAAAATTAAACCTTATTCATTTCCCTAGGACATTACAGTCTTTATTTACCTGCCGTATTGTATATAAATGATACCTATAGCATTCTAGTCTGTATTTACCTGCCTATTATGTTTGTAAATGCTACCTACTAAAGGTGTAAATCTCTATAATCCCTAGGATATAAAATCCGTTCCTACCTGCCTATCAAGCTTTCCTTGAGATCCATCTAGAGCCTTTCTCAAGCCAACCATTCATCACATACCAATTGCGTCTGGGGTGGACATTTCTATCCTGACCCTCAGAATCATTCGCGCGGAACCCGAGGCTCGCCGACTTCACCACAAGGGGTGCAACAACTGATATGCAACTAGGGGAGGACCTGATTCCAACAGAAGATGTTTCTCATGACCAAGCTACTATTTATGTCTACTGTTAAGGCCTAACATTCCCTACTATGTGTGTATTTGCAAACTAGAGGCGGGGCCTCACATTTAATCTAAACGTGTGGTGTGTGGTGTGTGAGTTCACCCCCCCTGTAAAGGGATGTAACTCCTAAGCTAGCTAAGGGATCGAGGCGGAATCCTGTAGTGTACCTATCCTACTCCGTGTGTATGTGGATCCGACCGCTAATTGGACTTGGACCGCGGCCGGTTCCGGACAAGAGGTGGGGAGACCTCCCTAGCTTTCTTCACCAGCCTGATTTCTCAGTCCAGCTACTCCGGTCTAGGAAGTGTGTCATTTAGCGTTGTGATATATAACGCTTGCAATATAAGACACAATCAATTGCATCCTGGCGTTAACCAGTTAAGATGTCCCATTTACGTGTATCACCGTTAGGTTTCCATGGAACACCCCGAGACACTTACGTCTCGTTAGGACTTCGAGTTACACAATTACTAAGTTAAATTTTATGAATTATTGATAGCAAAATAATAACACAGATTTTAAAATAAAGAAAAGTATAACTCGAAATCAAGTAAGGCACGTACCAATGTACTACGATGCCAACACCGAGTCTCACCGGAGAGACGATTGTAAACGAACAAGCCCCGCGCCCGCCCGCTTTTTTCCTTTTATTTAGGCGGCGACATCGGCGACATTTTACTACGCATGCGCAGTAGCGATTTTAGGAAGTTTTGCCGCCAAAAACCCGCGTCGCTACGCGTCTATGCCTAAGGCTGGACACACACGGCCTAATTAATTAATAATTTTATTGAATGAATTAAGAATTTTAAACTTGACTTTAATTTTCAATCACTGCCAGTTATAGGAGTGACGGACGTTCCGTTACAGTCGGCCCCAGGTTGGTTTTAAGCTAAACGACACTGTTCGTAGCGATAAACCTACCTAAAATTCTAACTGGCAGACAACCTCCCACAAACATCCCCATATTTACATAGTAAATAATATCTACTTCTTATTATCACTGATCAAAGTTCCCTTTATTGAGTATTATAAATAATTTTCCTTACCCCTTTCAGACCAATACACCAACTGTGAATTAGAGCAAAGCTTTGTTCTCACTTGGTTGACTTAAATGTTTAGCTAAATTAGACAACTAGTCCTTTGATTCCTTCCAATTGTCAAATTTGACAGTTCATACCCCCCTTTTAATTCATTTTATTTTATTTTATCAGCAAATTTAAATATTTACATGTCTGAAATAAATAACTGTTATTTATTTCATCCCTGAATACCTACTAGAAATTCAAATTTCCGCACACCTATTTGACTAATAATCAACAAAAGTCAAGAAAATTTATCAATTTGTAATACGTCTGAAGCTGAATAATTTCTCAGTCACTCAGCTAAGGATATATTATTACATATTATAACAAGTTTAAAATATACAAATTTTATTTATTTTTGTCTTTAGTATACAATAAATTTTGAACCCATAGAAATGGCAAATATCTCATCAAACTTTCGAACTTTGCGGTGACGACTTATAATTGCAATTTGAAAACCGGAACGGAATTTAAATATTGGTTTAAATAAAAACACTGGCTCATTCTTTTCTAACTACTGTTTTGAGACTCAGTTCGAATTTTTTTACTTGCGTTCGATTGCTCTTAAACTCCTGACACTGTTTTATCGTGTACTTAATTTTCTAACTTTATCTTTACTATGAATAATGCAATAAATACCCCAAAATTAATTATTTATATGAGCTAGCTCAGTTTACTTGTATGAATCTTTCTGCATAACAATTATCCAATGGATGATCCCTCCACAGAGATAGCACGACCTCGTTTCTACAGCCTCAGGTTCCCTTCTGTCGAAACTAGTAAGTTTTCCCTTCCACTTCTCTACCACAGAGCTATCCTCCACTAGGCAAAAGACATCCAGACTAATCCTTACAACAACTGAGCTACTTGCTTCAGATTCAAATACAAATGTGGACCACTCTATTTTAACGTGTGTTGAGAAACTCCCATTTCTCCGATTCGAATCTGAACCTCTCATCTGGATATTATGTCAATATCATTAAAGATACGTTAGTAATTAATCATGTAAAATAAACTTAATGCATTATCCTAACACCCCTGAACATGTGCAATATATTTTTGTTTCTGTATAATATTTACTTATTTATTTTTTTGTATGACTAAGTCATTGTAGTTATTGTAATAGTAATAAATAGAGTCCCCGTAACTATTCACAATTGTACTCTAATAGTTCTTTACTTTAAGATTTGCTTGTTTCAAATATGAAAACAGATAATAACCACTCAATTTTAACGTGTGCTGAATGACTTTATCTCTCTCGTCTCATATCTGAATCTGCAATTTTATTCTCTCTTTAGGAGTATAACCAATCAAATTTTCTCCAGTACAATATGCAAACAATCACTGCAAAACCCTGCTTTAAATATTTTAACATGATTTTAGGTTTCCTGCTTCTACTTTCAAGTTTGCCTCAGGTCACATGAGGTTTTAATCTTAATTTTAAGTCATCTACCTCTCTATCTTTTTTTTCATTTCAGTTGAACCCTATGTTATTTTTAATTTATTTCTTATAAATAGCTTTGTTTAATTTTATTTACCTACCTAAATTTCCTCAAACACTATAGTTAAAAGTCTCCAATTAGTCGTTATTAATTTTCCGGTGTCCCAGTTATTATTCTCTTGGCTAAACTTCAACCAATATAGTATTCCCCACCATATACAATAATCAAGGAGTAAGTCAGGAATGGTTATTGTAAATGTTCTTCGATTACTAAATTCTAAAACAAACCCTTGATAATACCACCTTCTTCCTTCATATCAACTCATTATTCATTCAGAACCAGCCTAACATATCTGTAAACATACCTGGGAGTCGAACCCAAAACTAGGTCCTTCATCTAGGGTACAATATCTATGCCGCGCCTCGGCCCCACACTATACGATTTTATGTTTCTTTAAACCAGCCTATTATAGTCAATAAACCTGCTCAGGAGTCGAACCCAAAACTAGGTCCTTCATCTGAGGTACAATATCTGTGCCGCGCCTCGGCCCCAGACTATACGATTTTATATTTCTCTTAACCGGCCTAACATATCTGTCAATATACTTGCTCAGGAGTCGAACCCAAAACGAGGTCGATCAGCTAAGGTGTAATATCTGTGCTGCGCCTCGGCCCCAGACTATACGTTTTTATATTTCTCTAAACTAGCTTAACTAGCCTAACATATCTGTTAATATAACTGCTCAGGAGTCGAACCCAAAACTAGGTCTCTCAGCTAAGGTGTAACATCTGTGCCACGCCTCGGCCCCAGACTATACGAATACGATTTTATATTTCTCCTAACCGGCCTAACATATCTGTCAATATACTTGCTCAGGAGTCGAACCCAAAACGATATCGATCAGCTAAGGTGTAATATCTGTGCTGCGCCTCGGCCCCAGACTATACGTTTTTATATTTCTCTAAACTAGCTTAACTAGCCTAACATATCTGTTAATATACCTGCTCAGGAGTCGAACCCAAAACTAGGTCTCTCAGCTAAGGTGTAACATCTGTGCCACGCCTCGGCCCCAGAAAATACGATTTTATATTTCTCTAAACTAGCCTAACATACTGTCAATATACCTGCTCAGGAGTCGAACCCAAAACTAGGTCTCTCAGCTAAGGTATAATATCTGTGCCACGCCTCGGCCCCAGATAATACGATTTTATATTTCTCTAAACTAGCCTAACATACCGTCAATATACCTGCTCAGGAGTCGAACCCAAAATTAAGTCCCGAAGCTAAGGTAGGTATAATATCTGTGCCTCGCCTCGGCCCCAGACTATAGGATTTATTTAATAACTTCCTTCTAACATTCACATAATTCATTCAAAAACCCCATCAATTATACGACTTTAGATTTCCCGGCCCCACCTTAAACAACTTTACATTTCTCTATTAATTATCTCTCCTCTATCACAACAAACATTTCAACAACACAGATGGCGTTATGCAGATGCTTATCAAACACAAAAATACTTTCGCCTGCTTTCTTAAATCACTCAAACAAAATAATTAAACATCTCGTTATTATATACAAGCAATATATACCTAACAACACTAATCAATCTTAGTTTGCAATTAGTCTTATACCTACTTACTTATGTGTGAGCTCCCTTAGTAAGCTCAACTCCCATAATAAGCTCAACCGATATTCGAAATCGTAATCACGTCATTTTGATGAAATATTAATAATGGACACTAATCACATACATTGCTCTGATCCCAAAGTACATAGCCAATGCACTAGTGTTATGGTAATCAGACACAACAATGGTACCACAGCACCCAGATCCGAAACAATACAGAAAATCATGACTTCTAAATTGACCCGACAAGGAATTGAACCCGGGACCTCAGGGAGGCGACGCCTTGAATCCTAGCGTGCTTACTCACGTCAAGAAATACTCATAATACACCTTAATCGAGACAAGCAATCGATCGTACTGAATTCATTCATTTACCAGTAACCCACTAATTAAACTCATTCATAATTCAACAGTCTCAGACATCACCTTTCCAACATGTTTTTTTTATTAATGATTTATTTTAATAAAAGAGTCATTTTGTTTTACTAACTAAACGCTTTTTTTCGCTAAATATTATTTATAACTGGTGGTTGTATAACATAAAATTCTCTGCCTACTCCACACTATAAATTTTAAAAATCGTCATGACTCTCGCCATTTTCTTTTCTGCAAAAGACTAAACCCCGCCTATCCATACATTTTATTTATTTTTAGTTTAGTAACGAGTTTTAATGCAAGCTTTTAATTTAATTAGTACCAACGAATTCATTAATTTATAAATTTGTGGCGTTTCCCCACACTGGTATGGTGTGGCGTCACCCTAATGAATATTAATATAGTGGCGTTTCCCCACATTGGTATGGTGTGGCGTCACCCTAATGTACGAAAACCAACAAATGTACTGTCTATGATTGTCATCATTGTCTTTGATTACAAAACCGACATTACTTTGGTCAACATTTAAAACTTTTGCGAATCTAATAACCTTCCTAAGAATGTACCTACCTAGGTAATATGAAGTGTAATTTACTTTTACTCATAATTGAAACATTGTATTTAGTTGGTTTTATTCTAACTAAATTGTCCCTTTTCTTTCAGAAGATTTTGATTTTATGATGAACGACCTACGACGTACCCGGATGCCGAACAGTGATTTTCTCAAGAATAATAGTGCAGTGCTCAGTGATCTAATTTCCTATGTTTTATCCTTAAATTCTATCCTATAAATCTCTCCAACACCTGAACCAAAACAATTCATTTTCCTAGTAGGTTAGTCAAATTCCAATTCTCAAACAATATCCTATCCACGAGAACATTTTGTGGGATAACACCCACTTTTTGATTACATTACATACCACATTGCCCATCTGCTATCAAGGTCCCATGAAACTATCTGTAGTACTCCCATAATCCTGGTCACTACGCTCCATTTTGTAACTGCCCTAACTAAACCTACTGTTACGCTATCCTGGTCATAAGGCACTATTTTATAACTACCCTAACTAAACCAAATACTTAAAATCCTAACGAATACCCCATATAATTAACCTGGTCACTACGGGACCATTTTGTAACCCCCCTAAACTTTTAACTAATTCTAATACCTAATTAATTATTACTAAATTACAAACTATCTTAACTTAATCTTAGCTTATTTATAACTAATCTCTTTCATACTTTAGTGAATCCCTCTCATGCTTTCATTTTAATTATATCAAACTATTCATGCACTTAATAATAATTTAACCTAAACTTACATACTAATTACCGTGTTCAAACGAAACATAGGATCTTGATAGCTTAGGACTTTGTGGTATGAATAATCTTAATATATAATTTGGCCAGTGATCATCTAGTGAACCCTATGTTGTGAACCTTTTACAAATAACCCTGATTCTTTTTATTGTTATGAGACTTGGAATCTGATAAACCTTGCATTAAATCATTTATTAACCTAACCAACCCTAACAATTCCTACTACATATACCTAGCCTGCCTTTCCTTATAAATGGTAAACATCAACTATCCTAAGTGAACGTAAAACTATTTTTGGCTAACTATGTGTTCCGATAATAGTAGTAATAACTATAGAGAAGTATAATAAGGTAGTGAAAATAGATATAATAAGGACAAGTATTATGTGAAAATACTAATAAAAGTTTATTAGGGCGTGGTAAAGGCAACAGGCCCCGTCACTCGCCTGCCCCCATGGAACTCATCTCCTTGCTAATAGCTCCCCTGCCACAGGGTTTTCCTGTGCAGATTCTAATAGATACCATCACCTAGTATCATCAAAAGGGATATAATTTAAAGTAATGAGCTGTCCTTCACTCAAAACTTGTATTATTAGAGTATATATATTTGGAACTGAATCATTTCTAGTCCCAGGTTTTGGTGATTTTCCATACATTTACATTTACTTTACTTATTTGGCAATTTTGCACAGGAAATAATTACTGAATTTACTTCTTTTAAATAGGACATTCTACCAAACTTTTGGTATTTTAACCATCTTAATTTAATGCAAAATATGGCAATTCAAACTGTTTTATTAAAAGTTCAAATCAATATAGGTATTTCAATAAATAAATATTTATAAAATGTATATAAATAAACATAATCTTTCTTTTAGTCGGTTCTATTTTTAGTAACCCTTTCCCTGAGCCCTTTCCTTAGTTCAGAACTTGTTCTGTAATTTCTGTCATTGTCTAACAACAGTAACACTAAGATTGTGAGTATCTCTACAAATCTAGTGTAAGTTTTGCAATCATTTCTTGCAAGTGGAGATAACTTTTCTCATAATTAACTCTTATTCTGAGTAACTATTCAGTACCTTTGGTAACCTTAGTTTAAGCAATATTGCTTATTTCAGTAGTTTAGAATTGTCTACCTTGAGAACAATTGAAATTAAGTTGGTTTTCTTAATATTGAAGTAATTTATTTATTAATTACTTGGGAGTTTTACTCCAATTTAAAGTAGAATAGTACTTGACTATGTATTGTTATGTAATGTTCCCTTAGGACATATTTTCTAAGGTTTATTATGAAACCATTTCCAATGACATAATTCCATAGAATTTGACTGACTTTATTCTTTGTAAGTCTCTTGAATATTAATGCTGAACTGATGTTTCATCAGTGATGTAGTGAAGAAAGGTAGCATAATTGCCCGCATGGTACAACTAGTGGCTACAGAATTGCCATTTGGTCAACTCTTATATGTGTTTGAATTAACATCAGTGGTTAGTTGTTATATTTATTACAACTAGGCTCCCTAACTCAAATACTAAAATCAGTCTACATTCTATAAAATCTATCATTGAACTTAATGACCCCCTCTATTGTCATGAATGAATTTACCTACATAAAATTAAACCTTATTCATTTCCCTAGGACATTACAGTCTTTATTTACCTGCCGTATTGTATATAAATGATACCTATAGCATTCTAGTCTGTATTTACCTGCCTATTATGTTTGTAAATGCTACCTACTAAAGGTGTAAATCTCTATAATCCCTAGGATATAAAATCCGTTCCTACCTGCCTATCAAGCTTTCCTTGAGATCCATCTAGAGCCTTTCTCAAGCCAACCATTCATCACATACCAATTGCGTCTGGGGTGGACATTTCTATCCTGACCCTCAGAATCATTCGCGCGGAACCCGAGGCTCGCCGACTTCACCACAAGGGGTGCAACAACTGATATGCAACTAGGGGAGGACCTGATTCCAACAGAAGATGTTTCTCATGACCAAGCTACTATTTATGTCTACTGTTAAGGCCTAACATTCCCTACTATGTGTGTATTTGCAAACTAGAGGCGGGGCCTCACATTTAATCTAAACGTGTGGTGTGTGGTGTGTGAGTTCACCCCCCCTGTAAAGGGATGTAACTCCTAAGCTAGCTAAGGGATCGAGGCGGAATCCTGTAGTGTACCTATCCTACTCCGTGTGTATGTGGATCCGACCGCTAATTGGACTTGGACCGCGGCCGGTTCCGGACAAGAGGTGGGGAGACCTCCCTAGCTTTCTTCACCAGCCTGATTTCTCAGTCCAGCTACTCCGGTCTAGGAAGTGTGTCATTTAGCGTTGTGATATATAACGCTTGCAATATAAGACACAATCAATTGCATCCTGGCGTTAACCAGTTAAGATGTCCCATTTACGTGTATCACCGTTAGGTTTCCATGGAACACCCCGAGACACTTACGTCTCGTTAGGACTTCGAGTTACACAATTACTAAGTTAAATTTTATGAATTATTGATAGCAAAATAATAACACAGATTTTAAAATAAAGAAAAGTATAACTCGAAATCAAGTAAGGCACGTACCAATGTACTACGATGCCAACACCGAGTCTCACCGGAGAGACGATTGTAAACGAACAAGCCCCGCGCCCGCCCGCTTTTTTCCTTTTATTTAGGCGGCGACATCGGCGACATTTTACTACGCATGCGCAGTAGCGATTTTAGGAAGTTTTGCCGCCAAAAACCCGCGTCGCTACGCGTCTATGCCTAAGGCTGGACACACACGGCCTAATTAATTAATAATTTTATTGAATGAATTAAGAATTTTAAACTTGACTTTAATTTTCAATCACTGCCAGTTATAGGAGTGACGGACGTTCCGTTACAGCACTCATCAAAGTCCTATTTACAAGTTATTTATCAATACCAAACGAACATGCACCATGAGTTTACGGTAGTTTTATGAGTAAAACTGCCGTAAACTCATGGTGCATGTTCGATTGGTATTGATATACGTTGAGACGAAAAAAAGTGTGTGGAAAATCGTCGCTAGCGAGTGAAACCGCCGAAAACTCGTGATAACGGTGCTGACAAGTGCATTCATCTGCATATAAGCATATTTTTAGCCAGTAAACAATTATTATTTGGGTGATCAGAATTACTCAACTGTTAAGATAAGCAGATTTTTCCATTTCAGTTTGAAGAATACCTTTGTAAATCGTCACGTTTTTTGGCGAATAAATAATTTATTAATATTTTTTTGTAAGAAATTCAATATTTTCGAATGTACCTTAAATTCTTATCACACATTCCATCTTCGTTGCCACTCGTGTGCCGAGTAAACGCTTCCGTATTTAGGAAATGCACTTTGCAGTTTTCGCAACGATTGTTTGTCACTGCTTCTGACTGTAAAGACACAAAATATTGATATTTTATTTCCATTTTTTTTATTCAAATTTGATAGAAGAAGAAATAAGAAACCAAACATTTTTCACGTCACGCGTCAGATTCATAAGAGACCAGGACTTTCGATCTGTGAGGCCGACAGCACGGTAGCTCAATTACTGGAGCATTTAGCCCGGTAAGCCAAGAAATTGCTGGTTCGTGTCCCGCCCGTACGCAAATTTTTGGTTTGTTATTTAATCTTTAAGAATCAAATATATTATTTTATTAAAATTGGATTCTGGTAAACCTAAAGAAAGAGATTTTAAAAACAAAGTACCACAAACGGATCAAAACAGAATGGTACCAAACCAATGTGTATATGTTGTTTTCATTCATAAAAATGCATAATTTCGGCAGGTTTTAAAATCCATATATCCACAAACTTAGGCATTTATAATATAAGTAGGAATACGATTGTTCACAACATTCGGCAAGCAAATAAAAACGGGCTTTAGGGTGATCATACCTCGAATTCTCTGTGCGTTTTCTGCTTATGCATCTTCAGCCCGTACTCGCCTATAAATGATTTCCCGCAAACATCGCAACTGTTATGCTCAGAAGGATGATGTATGCGCACGTGAGATAGATGACTCGTCTTCTTTCTGAAAATACTTGTATGTTTATTTATTTGAGAAAACCAACATAACGTTGACGACCTCCGTGGTCGAGTGGCTAGCACGCTGGTTTCAAGCGTCGCCATCTCGTATGGTTCCGGGTTCGATCCCGGTCGGGTTAACGTAGAAAACGATCTTTTCTATATTGTCTCGGGTCTGGGTGTTGAGGTACCAGCGTTGTGTCTGATTCCCATAACACAAGTGTTTTAGCTACTTAGCTTGGGATCGGAGCATAAGAAATATTCGTCGAACAAATACAAAAATATTGCTAGTTAAAAAACGTCACCTAATTGTCTGCTGTCATAGGTACCTGCCATTTTTTTTAAATCTGCCGCTTTAAAATTTATCAGTCTGATAAGTTTTATCTGACCATTGTAAAATCGGCCCTAAGAAAACCAACAGCTAAAATTACATATACTAATTTACAATATACTCATAAATAGTAATCCAATACTAAGTTTTCCTTAAGTTACAATTAGTATAAAAGTTGTGAGACTAAATGTTGACAGTAAATATTATAAATCATTCAAAAAAGCACGATTAATGAACAATAGGTATGCTAAGTATACAGCGCACGGACAAATCTACATCGAGACAGTCCGTCTGTTACAGCCATTTAATTCTGAAACTTTGCATTACATAGTTCAAACTTAGTAGGTAGCAGATATACTGTTAACCGTTAAATTACATTGAGGTTCCAAAAGTCGATTTGATGGGTGGACGCTTCTAAAGCAGGGCTTGGAAACCGGTATTTTTTCTGAACCGGTTGAACGAAAATACAGGTAGAACTTTTTGAAAAAGGTTATGTTCCTTTGAACCGGTTTTTAAACCGGTTCGGAAAAATATGGGTATTTTTCATTAACCGGTTTAACTTTTCGTTCAGCCAGGACAACCACCTCAACTTCGTTAAGATCTGCGTGCGGTGAGCGCATTGACGTTTGTTTTTATTCAATAAAACTTATTTTGTTTATATATCCTTTCAGATACGTACTGTGGTAATTGTGCGACATATTTTTGGAAATTTTAATTATATTATATAAACAATAAAATAGCAAAAGGAATAATTCTGTAGAATCTGATAATTATTCTAACCTCTTTCGAAGAATATTCGGTCAAAAAACAAGTCGCGTTGCGATCGTCGCGGCAAGCGGCCAGGAATTAACCGGTTTATTAAGGTTTACAGTATCACTCTTATTTGGTTCCGCTCCGGAACGGAATTTTACAATAAAACCGGTTTAACCGTTATAATACCGGTAAATTTTGAATCGGTTTCAAGCCCTGTTCTAAAGTAATAAAATTAGGACTTTAAATTATTTACAAATACTTACGTAAACCGCATACCGCAGAACTTACATCCAAACGTGTGACCGCTGTGCCATTTTGAGTGCAATATAGCCAAGTGCCTGAAAAATTGTTCATACAAATTAGTATTTTATTGGCATGAAACAAGGTTCAAACTTGCGTTTAAATTGCGCCGTGACTCTGAGCGTTTAATATTAGTATAGTTCTAATTTACTGTATAACTTTTTTTCTCTTCTAAGTAAGAAACTACTACTAAGTTAAAGTAACTTAACTCAAAACATGTAATAAAAACTTTTGTACTAAATCTTCGCTATGTAAAATTCCAGCATTGGAAACTGCTTTGGCTAATGTATTAACAACATTAAGAACCTTTTCAACTGTAATACTGTAATATAAAAGCTTTATGTTTCTTTGATAAATATATAAATAAAACATTAGCACTGTCGTCATATGAGAACTGAATTCGCTACCAGTTTAATTATTCCCAATCATACCAAAAAGTTTTAAGGGGCTACCCGGATTTTTAACGCGCACACTAGCGCCACTTTAGTAGAAAAATCATGACTCGTTAAATAAAAGACCAATCAAAAATCTGGTAGACACGATTGTAGTACAGGTTCTATAGTATATTTAGTACGTTTAAATTGTTTCTAAAGTAATTTACTGTAGTTAAGAGTTAGAAAAACTGCTAAATATGGCCACTTTTGGCAATTTTTAGGGTTCCGTAGCCGAATGGCAAAAAACGGAACCCTTATAGTTTCGTCAAGTCTGTCTGTCTGTCTGTCTGTCTGTCTGTCTGTCCGTCCGTATGTCACACCCAATTTATTCTGAAACTATAAGCATCACACTATTGAAATTTGGTAGGGAGATGTATCCTGTTAACCGCTTTACGATTCTTATACAAAAAATAAAAAATAATGATATTTAAGGGGGGGCTCCCATACATGAAACTAAAACCGAAAAAACATTTTTTTAGTCAAACCTATGCGTGTTGGGTGTCTATGGATAGGTCTTCAAAAATGAAATAGAGGTTTCTAAAACCGTTTTCTTTTAAAGTCTAACGTTTCTTAGCTAGACGCTTCCAAAGTGGAAAAATGGGCGTCCCCCCCATCTAACTTCTAAACTAAGCGAGTGTAAATTTTGAAAAAAATATATAATGTAGATTATAGCAAATACTTTCAACGAAAATTGGTTCGAACGGGATCGAACGAGAAGTTTTTGAGATATAGCACTTTTTCAACAACCGCAAACATACCTTTGTTCTTCATACAAACACTATGAAAAACAAAGTTATATTTGCTGTCAACAAAATATTGTGGTATTTTACTAAGTGGAAGTAAGTGGATTGCCTAATTCAATTAACGTTGGCACGGAACCCTCAGTGCGCGAGTCCGACTCGCACTTGGCCGGTTTTTCTAACTGTAACTGCCGATAACTCTGTTTTATTGAACTTAAACATTGTACCTAAACCACATAACCAGAGCTACAATCGTGTCTACCAGATTTTTGATTGGTCTTCTATTTAACGAGTTATGATTTTTGTTTTTCTAGTAAAGTGGCGCTAGCGTGCGCGTTAAAGATCCGGGTAGCGCCTTGAGGTACATCCAATTTTAGCTCTGAATAGATATTTTACAGTTTATTTACATTAGAGACATTCATTTCATTTATTCCTCACCAAAATCCTTAGTTACAAGATACATAACAAAAAATTACACTAAAGATACGTAAAGATGAAATAATAAACCAAAAATTTGCGCACGGGCGGGACTTGAACCAGCAACCTCTTGGCCGTCCGGGCCAATCACTCTACCAATTGAGCTACCTTGCTGTCAGTCCGACCTTGCGAAATTTGTGGTCTCTTATGGATGCGTCATTGCGTGACGCTTAGCGCCATCTAGCCGTCTGTTTATGAAACAGTGGGCCCAAGCAGTTATTCTTTACAGAATAAATTCAACTTGGAAATTAATGACGCTTCGCTATTTAATAGTTTAAAATGTTTTTAACACTCACAGTGTCATATTTTGTACTCATAAAGTAAAATAACTGCTTGGGCTTACTGTTTCATAAACAGACGGCTAGATGGCGCTAAGCGTCACGCAATGACGTATCCATAAGAGACCACAAATTTCGCAAGGTCGGACTGACAGCACGGTAGCTCAATTATTGGTAGAGCGTTTGACCCGGTCAGCGAAGAGGTTGCTGGTTCAAGTCCCGTCCGTGCGCAAATTTTTGGTTTCTTATTTCATCTTTATAAATATAAAATATGACACTGTGAGTGTTAAAAACATTCTAAACCACTTAGGATACGTATTTCGTACCATGTAAACCAAAAGACTAAGGTGGGTTGACACCTGAATTAGGATGAATCCTGTATCTCACATATAGCAGTCCTCCGCCACTTCGTTCGCACGTTTGAGTTTGCTCCCTCCTCTGTGGGTGTGGTGTTTTATAGCCTAAAGCCTTCGTCAATAAATAAACTGTCTAACAAATAAATATTCTTTCAAATCGATCCAGTAGTTCCTGAGATTAACGCGTTAAAACAAACAAACTCTTCAGCTTTATAATATAAGTATATATGTATATTAGTAACATGGCAATAAATAAGGCATATTTAAGTACTATTAAATTATATGTTTCATATTAGATCCGGCTGTTTTTTTAACAATTTTGTCATTTTATGAAAAGATTTAAAAAATGTCCCCCGTAGAAGAAATTGATCAAATTTTCCTTTTCTTTTAAAAGACTAGTTAGTTAGCTGCATTGCATTTGACGACACGTTTAGTGCAGTGTTTATTGCTTCTGATTACTGAACCAGCGGTCGCGTGTTCGAATACCGCATGGGCCAAGTTTGTGTGATGAGCACAAACAAGTACTCAAGTCGAGGATATTCTTATATTTATTTAAGTATTTATGGTAGACGCCCCCAGACAATGCTTATTGTCTGGTACTTCACCAGTTGCTTGATAAGGTTTGTCCTTCTCTGTTTCCCCTATTATAATCTCTGTTAGCCTTTGTATGGATAATTGTATGTATTCAAGTATGTTTAAGTAGGTTTATTTATTATAATATATGTAAGTATATTATTAGTGTAAAATTAATTTGTTGCTTTTATGTGTAATTTTACGCCACCTCAATCGTTTCTGCTTCACCCAATAGTTGAGGAGAATGCTTTAAGCATTACGTCCGCCATATGTGCTTTAGTTTTATCAGTGCAATAAAGAATTTAAAAAAAAATCTTACTTTGGAACCAGACAATTGGTGTGTTGTCTGGAGCATGTTTATATTTATGTTTTAAATACTCACTTAGATTTAGAGATGTGTTTACACAGCTTGCAGACGTAATTCCACGCGTGCAATCTGGACACGTGACTGCGCATCGCGCGGCCATCTTGCAACCGGAGGTGGCATATATCGCACTCGTGCGCACCGGAACTCTGAGAAAAATTGACATTTATTTTTTATTTATACTTTATTGCACAACCAAAAATTTGTACTAAAGGTGGACTTAACGCCATATGGCATTCTCTACCAGTCATACCTTTGGGCTAAGCAGAAATGATTATAGGCGGTGTGACAGACAAAAAGATAATGAGTTACTATTAAAAGAAGAAAAAAACGATAAATTTCACACATAAAAAAATACATGAAAAACATATATCATAAAACAAAACAAAATAGCTACAATTTACAATAAATACAATATGATCTAATGAAATATTACACACACATAACATAACGCAAGCGATAAAATAAATACATATACTTGTACATACTATAATAATTATATACTATGACGATGTATTAGAAGCTTATGTATTACGCTTTAACGCTTCCGATATACAAATGTAGAAAGTGTGCACGGACGAGTCTCTTAAATGAAAATTTACTGGGAGTTTTAGTTGAGTTCAAAAAAGGAAGGGCCGTCATGCGTCATTATCCACATACATACATACAAAAACATATTTATTTTATTTATTCAAACTTTATTGCACTGTTCATGGTACAATTGGCGGACTTAATGCCTTATGGCATTGGGAAACCGCTTGGGAAATGCAGAGAGTTAAGTTCAGTGGCGGAATATTTAAAAGTACTGAGAGGGACAAAAAATAATATTTGTAATACATTAACATAAACATACATACTAAAATTAAATAGATAAACAAAATTATATGTAAATATATAAGCATGGGATTAATGAACTTACATAGAACACATATATTTAATAAAATACAGATAGGGAAGTGAAAATATTGATGACAGTTATTAAAATATTACCGACAGCAGTAAACGAAATTGTGGTTAATTCTGAAGTGAGCCAAGGTTAAGATAGTGGGTGCGGAGAGACTTCTTAAAAGCAAGTTTGTTTGAGGACATTCTCATTTCCATGGGGAGAGAATTCCAAAGGCGAATCGCAGAGACGGTGAAAGAGTCTGACATAAAAACTTGTATATTTTTTTATGAAAGTATGTAGATATCCGCTTGTTGGCGATTATTTAAAGTTTAGCGGAATATGATTCAGCTGAAGGCTGATTTTGATGCAGTTTTCATAAAAGTATTTGTTACATTTAGGAGAAAGTTTTAGGCACTACTTTAGGTAAATCTAGTGCATTATAATAAAGTTAAAAATATTTGTTATCATACCGTTACGGTTATAGCGTTATTTTAGTCCTTTTAGTGGGAGTTTTCGAAGGCGGTTGCAAAGATTTTGTAACAAAATGTTTTTTTACCATCTCTTTGTTATCATTGTGTTGGCGCCATCTATTATTTCATCGCGCAAAAGACGTACACAAGTGAAGTTGCAACAGTTGCGGCGTGTGACGTCACCGGCTGCATCGGTGGGGGCTAGCAACCAACTTCGCGCTGGACATCATTACTAATTCGTTTTTTGCTTTGTCACTTCGGAACTGATCTGTTAACCGACACTACCAAACTCTGTATATTTTTTCATTCTTTCAATAAACGAAGATTTTCATTTTAAAACAATAAACGGCTTCATTGGAGAAACCTGATCCTGACCGACACAATCGATACACGAAAGACTGAGCTCGAACATGGTCCATCTCACCGCATAAGGAGGATTCAAGATTCCACGGAAGTCGATGCCCTTGGATGCCCAGAATCCTGAAGAATCAGCGCACGAAAGACGGTCAGATCAAACCTTTCCTTTTCCCTCCTAATCCAATCGATTTGTGCTAATTTCGTGTCGTGTTTGTACATTTCAGTTCAAATCGTAAACGGTAAATCTACCTACCGGCTCCCGGTCGCAATCATCACCAGCGGCTGTCTACACTGCCTACGAGCTGATAAGGTGATTTTATTCGACTGTAAGTACCTTTTGCTTCCCAATTAATCCGCAAAATGGTTGAAAATAGTGATGTAAATTTGCAACTGCCTATGGCGAATCCTAAAGTAGGTAGTCGTTCACCTTCTGCAGAACGTTCTAGTAACGATTTAAAATTAGCAGACCTGAAAAAACAGAGAAAAACTCTGAAAGGTCGAGTAACTTCTTTTGAAAATTACATTTCTAAATTTCAAGATTCGGTTATCACAAAATGACAATTGCTCGAATTAAACTTACGAATTTCTAAAATGGAATCACTTTTTGAAGAATTTGATAAGATACAGACTAATATTGAATATATTAGCGACGAAAATAATCTTACAATAAATATGGAGTATCGCGAAACGTTTGAAGAGCAATATTTTCGATGTATTTCTATTGCAAAATCGATCGTGGATGACAGTGATAATCAAACCTTGAACAATAAACCAGTGATAAGTGATAAAAATGCATCGTTGCAATTCAAATTACCGGATATCAAATTACCCTCCTTTAGTGGTTCGTATGATGACTGGCTCGAATTCAAAAACTCGTACCTAACGATGATTCATAAACGCGCAGATTTGAATGCGATTCATAAGTTGCATTATTTACGTTCATCGCTAAGTGGCAGTGCACAGGGTTGGCATGATTAAAACAAATGGTTTTAAAACACATGTTTAAAACAATGTTTAAAACAGTTTGATTTTAAACCGTGTTTTTTATCACACGTTTAAAAACACAGATTAAAACAAGTTTTAAACATTGTATAAAACGATGAGAAAAAAACAAGCTTTAAAACTACTTTTCATTGCGAATGAATGATATAAAATGAAAGTAATATTTTTTTGATAAGTTATTTATTCAGTCAAACAAAGATCTAAGTACCTACCAAGTACCAGGATTTATATGGGTAAAATGGGATAAGATAACACGTATTTTTGAAACATGTATTAGATAGTATAGAATATTAAAAATTTCAATTTAAAATCAATCAAAAACAAAATTATAACAAACAAAATTACCTATATTTAATAAACATTATAAAATCAAAATTGTTTGTCAGTCAGGAGAGTAAGACAATATGACAAGATCAAGATAACAATTATTTCTTCTTTTCCTTATTAAGGTATTTAAAAACTGTAACAAGTTTTGCAGCTTTCTCTGTACCCAGTTTATTTCGTACGTCAGAATGAATAAATCCAAATGTTGAAAACAGTCTTTCAATTCCAGCACTTGAAGCTACAGCAGTGTGAAGCTGAGCCACTAAGTTCATTGTTTGACCATTAATTTGTTTTTTTAATGACTGCCACCATTCGAGAGGTCCGACCTGATTTACTACATGATCTTCAAATAGAAAGTTATGAAAGGGATCTGTCATTGCCCTGTATTTAACAACATAGGGCATCGCTTCTTTGTGATAAGCTTCTATAAATAATAAAGCCTCTGAAATATCTTCACTCGTGAGTTTTTCACCCCTGTAATTAGGATGTAGTAAGTTTGCTGCAAAATGAGCTGGAGACATTGCCATTTCATAACGAGCTTTGAACTTCCTTAAATCATCCAATGAATACTCGGTCTCACGCAGTCGTACATTCTCTCCCTCAAACATATTTTTAAGCTCTATCCATGCTTCAGTCACTTCGCCAATACAGCAGGATGTCTTTTGGGAGATGTCAAGTGTAACTGCGATGTTTTCCAGTTTTTTGTAGAGAGCCTGGACTTGTTGCTTCAGCGCCATGTCATTTACTTTCAATGAAATTGACAGATCTATAGCAGTTGAATGATTTAAGCATTTATCTGACATTATATGCCAATTTTCTAATAACACTTTTAAGCAGTCAGCCATTGTGTTCCACCGTACCTGTTGTGGTATAACAATTGCTTTTCCACCAGCTTCTTTATATTTGGTAGAAGGTTTAATATGTGTGATGAACAGCCGTATGTAAGTATATCCTCGTGAGAAGCTAGTTCTTCCTGTTGGGCTAAATCTCGTCTCATACGGCTCATATTTGCTGCGTTGTCTGTCACTACACTTCGCACCGTACATTTGTAAGTTTCACATTGTTTTATTGCCGCAGTAGTAACTTTAACCAAGTAGTCAGCTGTATGGCTTTCGGCTCCTGTGTCTATTGTATCAATTAAATGAGTTGAGTCTGTCAACACATCGGTAACACAGACACAAACTATCGAGTCCTGCCTGACATTACTCCACCCATCAATTGCCAGATTAACAACTTTGTTTTTCAATTCATTTTTTACGGCTTCTTGAGTCGAGTTGTAGACTTCGTCGAGTAGCATGCTAGCAATTTGTTTGCGGTTTGGAGGTTTATATCCTGGGCGTAAAATTTCCATTAATTTCAGTAACTCTGGGTGTTCTACGTGGTTAAAAGGCGTGTTAGTAGCAAACATATAACGAGATAATTGTAAATCAATTTTCTTCTTATCTTCTTGACTTGTAGCAATAATAAATCTTTTCATTGAAATGTTCACGCTCGCGCTGCTGCTGGTACTGGCATTTTTAGATTGAAGAGTAGTAACAGAAGATGTGGGTGTAGCAGAAGAATTATCTGAAGATCGGGAAGAACCAGCATCACTCAACAACTCCTCCTCCTCCACGTCCCTGTCCGCGTCAAGATTTGCGTCAGTGTTAGAACCGGTGGTGGTGCTACATTGCTGGAAGTGTGCCTCCATTCTTTTCACAAGTCCAACTAGTTCTTTCTTACATTTTCTGCAACGCACCCTATTGGTCTTCAGTGTGGTATTTTCTTGGGGGATCGATGTGAATTGTTCCCAAATTGCATGCTTTTTGCGTCCTGGAGTTGACATTTTTATGAGGTCAGTCGCAGAATTAATAATGAAATGAAATGTGAGAAAGAAAGGCACTCGTATTTATAGAATTCATATTAAGTAATTCCCCGCCGGTAAAGTCCCGTTAGGAAAGTCCCTAATGGATGGCTGTCGAATGGAATAGTGGTTATTTTATTCCCCTCATTTAAATATAAATATTAGGGATGGGCCTAACTTCGGCATTCTTCCGAAATTCGGTTGAAATGCCGAACATTCGGTATAAGAAAAGAGTGAAATAGTTGCACAATTTTGATTTTAAGATTAATAAAACATAAAAAAATCAAATCTGTCATACTCACTCATACCTGATTAAATAAATAAGCCTTTTACATAATTTAAAATCATGGTAATTTATTTATTAATCAAGTAACTAACTGTCATTATCAGTTTCCTTTTTCGACATTTCAATCTTAAGTTTTAGAATTAAAAAATCAAATTCAATAAGTTCTTATTAAATTAGGAAGTCTTATGATTTGTTTGAATCAAATAAACTTTTTGAAAATTCAATATATTAATTACTTATAGGTATATTTTATTGTTGTTTGTTAGTTGTTACCATATAAGTGCAGAATAAAAACCGAACTTCGGCATTTTTGATTTTTACCGAATGTTCGGCCGAAATTCGTATTCGGTTCAAACCACATTCGGCCCATCACTAATTAATAAATATTGGGGGTGCCCCTATTCATAGAATAGAATTTATAGTTTATAGGTATTTCCCCGCCGGTATAGTCCTGCTAGGAAACATTCAGGGTGAATGTAAATCGTTTAGTAGTGATTAGAGATACGCAACATAAAATAAATGTTTATCCATCCATTGATCGTTTTTTGTCAATATTTATTTTACTATAGAAAATTTGAAAAGTCAAAAGATCTAGTCTGGAAATGAAACATTATAGGTCGAATTAATTTAAAATAATGCCCTAAACTAAAAAGGACAAAAAAAAACAAAACAAACACTTGTTTAAAACAATTTGAACTGTTTGTTTTATAAAATTTAAAAAAAACTGTTTTTTTTCCAACCCTGGCAGTGCACTTCAAGTTATAAGCGCATTAGAATTTACAGCGGAAAACTATGCCCACGCTTGGGACTTATTGTTAAATAGATTTCAAAATGATCGACTTTTAGTACACAACCATGTCAAATCACTTTTTTCTATTCCAAATATGAATAAAGAGTCTCCTTCGTTAATTAGAAAAATGATAGATTCCATTTTGCGCAATTTACGTTCACTCAAGTCGTTGGGAGAACCCACAGAATCTTGGGATACCCTAATTATCTACATAATTGTGTGTAAATTGGATTCTGCTACTGAACGTGAGTGGGAAAGTTATAAGGGAGCACTTATTTCTGGTTTTCAAAGTCAAAATTCTAAACGTAAATTAATATTAGATGATTTGCTGACATTTCTCAGAAACAGAGCTGATTTATTAGAAATGGTAAACGTTAACAGCAATCCTACTAATTCGCAGAGTTTTGGTAAATCACAAAATAATAATTTCAATAAAAACAATAACAAATCTTTTCATAACGGATCCAAGATG
Organism: Pyrausta purpuralis; assembly: GCA_963924145.1. Classification (NCBI taxonomy): domain Eukaryota; kingdom Metazoa; phylum Arthropoda; class Insecta; order Lepidoptera; family Crambidae; genus Pyrausta; species Pyrausta purpuralis. Next base: position 3,180,215 of record OZ001670.1, on the reverse strand, counting down.
CCAGTTACACAAAGTCATAGTTATGTGGCCACAAATACGGCAAAGTCAGGTAAACGTAGTCGTTCTTGTGAAATGTGTCGCGGCAATCATGCGTTGTATATGTGTAGTATGTTTTTAAATCTATCTATCGAAGACAGATGCAAATTAGTCAGTGATAAAAACCTATGCTATAACTGTTTACGTGGGGGCCATTCAATTAGTGACTGTTACTTTGGGCCATGCCAACATTGTAAACAAAAACACAATAGTTTATTGCATAAAAATGTAGGTAATGATAACAGTTGTGAGGGTTCAATATCATTGCATCCAGAGCCTAAACCGTCTCAAATAAAATCGACTGTACTGCATTCTTCATTAGGATCGCATTGTAATGACGGCGCACGCACGGATCAGCTGGTTCCGCTACCTGTTTTGCTACCTACTGCATTAGTAGAAGTAATCGATGAAAACAACAAACGACACACGGCTCGCGCGCTATTAGATAGCGGCAGTCAGCATTGTTTTGTTTCAGATGCGTTTTGTAAACGAATAAATTATACGAATTTTATACAGTCCACTGTTCAAATATCGGGAGTGGGACAATCGGTCACACAATCCAATAAATTATGCGATTTAATTATACGATCAAAAGTAAACGATTATTACACGAATATGCGTTGTTATGTTTTGCCAGGTAGAATTACATCATTCTTGCCGAATGTAAGTATCGACGTGAGGTCGATACAAATACCCGAGCATATTCAACTCGCCGATCCTAACTACAATATTCCTTCTGAAATCGATCTATTAATAGGAGCAGATATTTTCTGGGATCTTTTAAACGAAAACAAAATACGATTATCAACAGGTTCATATTTACAGGACTCAAAATTGGGTTGGGTTATTTCCGGTCCGATTTATACGAATAAATTGCCAATGCGAAATTCTAATATTCAATGTAACTTTGTACAAAATATGGACAATATAGATTTACAATTAAAAAAGTTTTGGGAATTGGAAGATCTATCTAAAGTACATACCCTTTCTAGTTCCGAGCGGAAATGCGAAGAAATATTTATAAATACGACTAAACGCGAATTAGATGGTAGATTTTCAGTTCGAATGCCACTAAAAGAATCAGCTGATACGTTAGGCGAGTCCTACACGATCGCTTATAAACGATTTATTGCCTTAGAGCGTAAATTAGATCGCACGCCTGAATATAAACGCATGTATTCAGATTTTATGCGAGAATATCGCGATTTAGGTCACAGATAGTAAAAGTAGATACTTGTTCGTGGCCTCATTATTTTCTACCACATCACGGGGTGTTTCGCGAAAATAGCACAACCACCAAATTAAGAGTTGTTTTCGATGCTAGCTGCGCAACCACTTCAAGGCAGTCGCTTAACGACATTCAGTTTATTGGACCTAAACTTCAAAATGAGGTTTTTTCAGTCTTGTTACGTTTTAGACAGTACCGGTGTGTAGCATGCGCAGACATCGAAAAAGCTTATAGGCAAACACTTGTGCAACCTGATCAACGGAACCTCTTATTAATACTTTGGCGGGAAAAACCCTCAGACCCGATTGATATTTATCAATTGAATTCTGTGACGTATGGCACTGCATCGGCGCCATACCTATGTATACGTTGTTTGCATCAAGTCGCACAGGAATGCGACGACGAGGTAGTCGCACGCGTCATTCGAGAAGATTTTTTTGTAGACGATCTTCTAACATCACATGATGATCCTAAAAAGTTAATCGATATTTGTAAAAGGACGTCACATATTTTAAGGGAATACGGCTATCCATTGCGGAAGTGGACATTCAATTGTGATGAGACTGTAGAGGCTCAATCTAAAGACTTAGCTATAGGTGAACATACGCAAACAAAAACACTCGGGTTAGGTTGGCATAATAAACGTGATGAGTTTCATTACACAACAAAATTAAATTCAGTAGATACGTCACGGCTAACTAAACGAAATATGTTATCAGTAGTCTCTCAAATATATGATCCCTTGGGTTTTCTTTCACCTGTTGTTATTGTTGCAAAGATACTTTTGCAGAAACTATGGCTTTGTAAACTCGATTGGGATGATCCCGTTCCAAATGACGTCACAGTAAAATTTTATGATTTTGTCAATTCCATAAAACAGCACTTATACGAAATAACTATTCCACGATTTATAAGAAGTATTCACACTAAACGTTTGGAATTACACATATTTTCTGACGCGTCTCAAGAAGCGTATGGCGCTTGTGCGTTCGTTCGTGCAATAGCAGACGATAATTCGATTTTAATAAATTTACTATGTGCAAAGAGTAAAGTAGCACCTTTGAAAACAATAACCATTCCAAAATTAGAGCTTTGCGGTGCGTTGCTAGGTGCCCGATTATATAAAATGATTTTCGACTCCATGAGCCTAAAATTCGATTCTGTTTATTTTTGGTCAGATTCAACAATCGTTATAGGCTGGCTTCGTATGTCAAATCATTCACTTAAAACGTTTGTGCAAAATAGATGTTCAGAAATCAATGATATAACAGGCGATGCATCTTGGTTACACGTTGAAAGTCATAACAACCCAGCTGACTTGGTGTCAAGGGGCCTTGACATTAAAGACATTAAAAATAATAATTTATGGTGGCATGGTCCGAGTTACCTACATTCTTCTGAGTGGTCACCTAGTAAACATTCGACGCCAATTTGCGAAAATTTACCCGAAATAAAAATTAAAACCGTAAACGCATTGTGTACTAATTCAGAAATATTAATTGATTTTAATAGGTTTTCTTCGTTTAATCGATTGAAACGCACGGGAGCCTACTTACTCCGATTTATTTATAACGCACGAAACAAACACCTGCGGCGGCTCGGTCCCTTATCAGTCGCCGAGTAGGCCGAGTCGCAGCTGATGTTATCGCGCTTTGCGCAGATGCAATCATTTCCTTTATTATATAATAGTTTACTTAAAGGACTATCGTTAAATAAATGCAAGGAAGCAAATCAAGTCTTAGGTCTTAACGTATTTTTGGACGAGAACAAAGTGATTCGCGTTGGCGGACGATTGAGTAATTCACCTAATTTTGATTACAATAAACAACATCCGATATTGTTGTGTAGTAAAAGTCGATTTACATTGCTTTTATTTGAATATCAACATAAAAAATTATTACACGCGGGACCTAAACTCATGTTAAGTACTATTCGCGAAAACTGGTGGCCGCTTGCGGGCAGGAACCTCGCAAAAAAAATAGTTCACCAGTGTATAATGTGCGTTCGAATGAAAGGCAAAGTTCCATCACCAATAATGGGAAACTTACCCGCAGAAAGATTAGAAGCTGGTTTTCCTTTCATGTTTACAGGCGTAGATTATGCCGGGCCAGTTATGATATTAAATCGCAAAGGACGAGGAGCCAAGTTAATTAAGGGGTATATATGCTTGTTTATTTGTTTTGCAACTCGATGTATTCACTTAGAATTAGTAAGTAGCTTATCTACAGCTGATTATATTTTAGCGTTAAAACGTTTTATTTCTAGACGGGGTAAACCTAAAGAAATATTTTCCGACAACGGAAAAAACTTTGTCGGTGCGGAAAAATAATTTCCGATTTTTTTGAAACAAAACTATAATAATATAGTCGATTTTGCTGCTAATGAGGGCATCATATTTAAATATATAATTCCTTACGCGGCTCATTTTGGCGGATTTTGGGAAGCGGGGGTCAAGTCGTGTAAACATCATCTTAGACGCATACTAGGCAATGCTAACTTAACGTTCGAGGAATTTAACACAGTACTAGCACAAATCGAAGCCGTATTAAATTCCCGGCCTCTATCTTGTTTATCCACAGATCCTTCTGATTACCTACCCTTAACTCCTTCCCACTTTCTCATCGGCCGACCTCTGACCGCTCCGGCCTCCGCAGACATCACCGAGGTGCCGCCTACCCGCCTGACACGCTACGACAGGATCGAGCAGTTACGGCAACACTTCTGGAAACGCTGGGCTACAGAATACGTATCAGAGCTGCAAATTCGGACGAAATGGAAGACGCACGTAAACGATCTGCAACTTAACAGCCTCGTTTTACTCAAAGACGACCAGCAACCTCCTCTCAAATGGCGTTTGGGAAGAATCACCCAGATTTTCCACGGAAAGGACGGAATCGCACGAGTCGCTAGCATTCGTACAGCGACGGGAATAGTTCAACGAGCTTTCTCCAAAATATGCCCGCTGCCATTATGTACACCAGCAGAAGACAGTGGTAATCACGCATAGAAGATTTTGGAAGCTAAGATGAAGCTTCCAAGGCCGGCGGTATGTTGGCGCCATCTATTATTTCATCGCGCAAAAGACGTACACAAGTGAAGTTGCAACAGTTGCGGCGTGTGACGTCACCGGCTGCATCGGTGGGGGCTAGCAACCAACTTCGCGCTGGACATCATTACTAATTCGTTTTTTGCTTTGTCACTTCGGAACTGATCTGTTAACCGACACTACCAAACTCTGTATATTTTTTCATTCTTTCAATAAACGAAGATTTTCATTTTAAAACAATAAACGGCTTCATTGGAGAAACCTGATCCTGACCGACACAATCGATACACGAAAGACTGAGCTCGAACACATTGCCAAAAACAATAATTGTTACTCAATCGCATGCATTTTTTTAAATCAGCAAAAATCTCTCAGACAGAGATTTCTATAGTTTCACTTACCGGGTCATGTCGCACCATATGATTTTTATAAGTACCCTCCGATGAAAAACCTTTGAAACACAGTTCGCATTTAAAAAACGAGCTCAAATAATTTAACGACGTCTTCCTTGATAAAACCTCTTCCAGCTGTTGTTCTTTTGTTAACTCAATTAAATCGACTTCATCTTTTGGAAGTTCATCCAAATCCGCCTGCTTTTTTGCTGGTACGCTTTGCTTTTTGGGTTTTTGTTTGACAGTTTTCTTCACTTCAGTCTTTTTCTTAACAATAGCCTTTTTCTTCACAGCTTTCTTAGTGACTTTTGGTTTTTTGACAGACCGTTCAGCGGTCAATTTAATTTTAAGCATTGGTAAGGGTTCATCATCACTCGATTCGCTTTTGACTTTGTAATCGTCTCGGTCATCGAAACTATACTCCCTTTCTTCTTTAATTATCTGTGTCGATAATTCAGGAGGGTCTTCACTGTCGGAAGCGTAGCAAAATATTGTCTCGTTGCTTTTTATTGAAAATGTGAATGGTGATGGTTTTTTCAAGCTTATTATACAGTCCAGAGTAAGCTAAAATAAAATTTTATTAATTAATGTAATTACTAAGCAAATAACGGTAATAAACTAGCAATGTAACTACAGTTGGAGGGCTATGCTATCTTGTGTTGGGCTTACAGACAGGGAAATGGTGCACAAAAATGTTATGGTGTATTTTTAATTTTTATTTTGAATTTTATTTGAGTTCTATTCAATGAAATCATATTAGTTTTTTTACTAAGATCAGTTTAATTCCACAAGCATATGTAAACAAGACACGATAGATATTCTATTGTCATGCGGTTGCCTGCAATCACATCAGTGTTGAAACGTTAAATTACCTCATTTTTAAATAGGTACTTTTTATATAGGTAATATATAAAATATTACAATATATACAAAAACAATAAAATAATGAAATATAATTGTAAATTTATTCATTTATGAATGTTTTAATTCAAATGTATGACAATAATGTAATCTTCTTTTTTTTTTAATTGTTGTCGTTTTTTTTTATTATTATTGTTCTCTTCTTTAAGTGTGTGTTTACACCCAGTGCCTAGCAGGGGTTCCCGCTGAAAATCAGTGTTGTGGCATGCTTGCCATCTGCTGTCACGATATATACTGAGCGGGGACCTTTTTGGCACACCTGGGCGCTTTGTTTTTGTTTTTAATGAATTTAATTTTAGTTGTTTTGATTTGTTTTAATTTATTTAATGTAATCTTGTGTGTCAAATAAATAAAAATTCTATTCTATTCTATTCTACTTTAAGATAAGGGTTTTATAAAAATCATTTCAAGATTAAAGTAATCTTAACTTTCAAAGTTTCACTGTAAATTGAATGTTCAAATTGAATTGAACTCATCAGTTACATTTAAATTGAATTGAACTCTGTTGAAATTGAACATCGCAAATCTTTTTCTGACCTTGCGCTGCAGTTTTGCACATACAAGTCTATTGCGGGAGCTGTCACACATCTGTTTAAATGTGTAACTTTTCATCAAGAGTGCACTGCACACACTGCATACATGTTGAGGGAGGCCATCTAATTCTGACATCTGGAATTGATTAAAAACAATTTTTAAATGAATCAGCCAGTCAGAGTTACTTGCTGGATAAGTTTCCATCTATACCTATATTATGAAACTAAAGAGTTTATTTTGTTTTAACACACTAAACAGGAACTATGTACTTGACGAATTTAAAAAAAATCTCTGTTGTGTTAGAAAGCTTATTTTTCTGGAAAGCTGGAGAGACAGGAGAGGTGGGAGTAAACACAAAATACGCGAAGGCAGTCGTGGAGAACCGCTAGTATTGTAACAATAGCGAGACGTAGCAAGATGTTGTCAAACTAAAAAAGAGTACTGCAGAAGAATGCCTGCAAATCAGATTATAACAGCTCCCTACTCACAAACGGTACACATCAGATACAGTATTAATTTCCTTTCCTTTTAGATGGCATAATGAGCTAGATTTGTTTAGTGAATGGAAGGCAGCTGCTCAAAATGGTGAAAAGTGGGAAAAGGAAGGTCTTTACTTTGTAGTTGGACACTATTGCTCATAATAATAATAATTTAGAGGGGATACCGGCCTCTTCATACCTTGGAGCCCTGTTTTATAATGGGATCGCTCCCTGGAATCCCTGACAATGGTGGCTGTGGTAATAGGTCTGTTTCCAATCGTTAGAGCTAATAAATAAGCAATTTTATGTATATAATGAATGTATCGTATCAAGGTACGCTACAGAATATCTCTAAAATCATAAGATAAACTATGTAAATAAACACAAAACAAACCCCAATTTGCGTGAGCGTCTCATATGCTATATGCAGCCCATATTTGAATATATTGAAAAGTTTGGTGTTCGTCGATAAGCAAATACGACACGCAAGTAGTTCTTCCATTATTATTATTCCATTAATTCCCAATTGTTTTGAGAAAATAAATAAATAGAACTTTTTCAAGATTGAGGTTATGTTTTGACAACAAATGTACCACAGATTATTATAGTACAGTTATCTGTTGTCTATGCTTAAACTCAGCTTCTTCTTCAATCGATTTTTTGATTGTATCAATGAGTGTGTACGTGCGTACTATTATGCTAACAACTTACCTACTTCGTAAATGCACCCTAACTATGTGACGTTTGTTTGACAAATTCCACAAACAATATTATAACCTCAAAAATACAAATAAACTATCTGGAAAAAGACAAAATTAGTGAATAAATCTGTATGAAACCCGTGTCAAAATCATGGACGAAATTGAAGCATGCCGTCTTTGCTTGTCAACAAGCGTTAAACTCCATAATATGTTCAAATATCGCTTGGATGTAGCGTACGAAACTGTAACAGGAATAGAGGTAAGATTTTTCAATTTTTTTCACTAAAAACACCCTTTCTGTTCATTTCTACATTTCTAGATGTCGTAATTAGCACCTGTGTTTGTAAATAAAGCTCAGCGAACTTATTGAAATCCATTAAAAGTGCCTACATAATGGCAAGCTCCAGTCGCCATTGTTTATAAAGTTTTGAAAAGAATTGACTGATATTCTGGCTGGCTGGAGACGACGCCTCAAGTAAAAGTCATAATACGTAAACTTGACTGTATACGTATTTTGAATTTTTTTCTTCCAGCAAGATTCCAGACTAGAACCAATCACATTACCGCCCATATGATGTCATTGGGGATTGAAGAATTGACAATCAGATGTGAATAGTTTTGAGTCTGAACCTTTACAAATTACTTATGCTCCTATAGTGGATGATAGTTATCACTAGCAACCCTGCAACTGTGTCTGTGCTTTTTGAGTTTGCCCCTCCCATTGCAGTGTGATGTATTATAGCCTAAAGCCTTCCTCGATAAAGAAGCTATACAACACAAAATATCTTTCAATAGGGTCCAGTTGTTCCTGAGATCAAACAAACACAATCAGCTTTATAATATTAGAATAGATTAAACATGTTTGATTTATTATGAAATTTAAGTACTCATAGTTTTTTATCAACTTCAGATGACTGTCGCAGATGGACTGCCACAATACTCGTGTGTGATCTGCAGCGCTCTGCTCATGAAAACCGTGACATTTAAAAGGATGTGTGACAACTCACAGAACCTTCTTAGGATAGCCAAGATGCAGCATATGGTGAGGAGATCTTTTATCTTCTTCTTATCCTTAATCTTCAAAGTCATTGTGGACAGGCTTCTTCTGGGTGAACTCTCTAAATTTGCTTAACTCTGTCTTTTCTACACTTGGCCAATTCTGGCTTTAAGAGTAAAGTGTTTTCAATTGACACAAAGTGTATGAAAAGGATTTCAGACTTTCTAACTTTTTAATTATTAAATTTTCTGTCAAAATATCATTCTCTGAGCAGATAAGTTTATAGTTAAAGAGTTTGTTTTTGTCTCTGGTATTATTTTCAATTTGCTTCATCAATAAAATGCTACATTTCGCTTCAATGGCTTAGACATATCATATCATTAAGTTGTGACACATTGTTTTCAAGAATATAACTCAATAGCAGCTGTTCCCCATGGTTTCATCCGCGTAAATGTAGGATTTAAAAAATATCAAAATATGTTAGCTTACATACTGTTCCAATATATGAGCTACATATTTAAAAGTTTCATCAAAATTAATTCAGTAGCTTTTGCACACAAGCAATAATAACAAACATACATCCGACCAGCTATCCTCATGAACTCTCTCATTTATAATATACTACTGCAAGAGCGAGAGAGTAACATGGCTCGGCTCGCATAAGTTATTTGCTAAATGAATATTTTATATAGCTCCAGCAGAAACATTCTATATCATCTTTGCAATAAGACTTAGAATTTAATATTGTTTGATATATTGATGTTTGAGGCGATTTTAAGGGTAACATTTGCTTTTTTTAAAATTACAGACAGCTGTTTTATAATAGTAATTCTAGACTGGTAAAATATTATAAAAGTGTTATTTTTTTATTTCATTGGAATAGATCTGTACAAGATACATTAACAATTGAGTTAAGTTAATGTGAAGCAGTGAGTGATACATATCTTTGATTTCGACTGAACTATATCACTCATTTAGTCCTATGACTATGTGCACATAAGTTCTGTGATGCTGTCACATAGAGAAACTGCCTATCGGAAGCATCAACTCATCTTCTGTCCATAGCTACTGACAGTCTTGTCTCTTTCCAATTGTGCACTGTTTAATGGAGAATAATTAAAGTGTGTGTGTGTGTGTGCGTGTTTTTTTTAAATGTAACTACAGATGTCACGTTGAAAACGTCATTGCTTTCGATACAAGTCAGTGGCTACCATTAGCGATATTCAAAATTTCTCGGAAGCAATTTAAAAAAGGAGTACTTTATTTATTTATGAATTACTAAAAAATAAATAACGGTAATGACAATCATCTTCAGCATCATCCCGGCGTTTATCCCAGTTGCCTGCAATGATATCCTGGGTAAAATAGCCTCCATTTCAATTTTCTTTAGCCCTACGGTATAAATGGTAGAGAATGCCATGCGGCGTTAATTCCACCTCTAGTTGTGCAATAGTACATTATGATACAAGTGTGCTAAGTTGACCATTATATACAAGGCGATATTGTGTGCGCACGAGCGAAAGTGAGTGCGCCATAAGAAGCCGCGTATATAATAGGTCAAGGCACACGTGTTTTATACGACGTTTTTCAACACACTTGCCATTAATCAAAACTTCATCACACCACAGCCGACAATTATTTACGAAAAATGCACTTACTAATCTGTGGAAAAATGGCGCGTTGCTTTTTTTCTTGCCGCGAAACAGATGCGCGCGCAAGGCTAAGGCGCGAACTAGACCGGCCAACAGCCAAGATTAAAAATGTAACAATTCGTGTTTAAAACACAAATTGCAGAAAATTTTTAATGAATTTGAGTTATTTTTAGTAATAAAGCTGTATTTACCATTTCTTGAAATAAATATTAAATTAAATTAAATAATGTTTATTTCGGACATCGGGATTCATATAGTTACTAATATATACATACTGTAATTTTTCGAATATATATACATTTTGTTCCTAAATAAAAGTTATAACCCGACTAAATTATATCGCTTCATCTTCGTACTTACTACTTCGTACTAGGGTACAAATGAAAATTGGTTGGGTTTATAAACAAAAGGCACTAGTGCAATAATGTACAGAAAAAGCACGCGTGTTTAATATCTATGATTATGTGCCAAAAATCGGTGGAATAAAAACGTCATTTTGAGCAAGTGTGTTGAAAAATATTTAATTAAACACATGTATTTAATATATATTTAGTTACGGCGAGTAAAAATCCAGTAGTGTTTATTTCTGTGAAAAACGGCAACCCGTTACGATTGTGGCGCGATTCTGTAATTCTTCAGATAAGTTGGTGGCACTATACCAACGATATTGTATTAAGAACTAGATCACCGGTGAGACGCTAAAAGATAGTCAATCAAACACCACCTTACGTCAAAGTGTGGTCTTAACTTTGACTTAGTTGTTCTTGATGGCGTCAGCGTTCATACGTGTATGTCTCTCTCTCAATGCCTCAGTGCGCCCTTAAAAACTGCAGAAACAACTAACTAAATAAAAATGTTTCAGTCCGAATATCATATTTTCGTTAAGTAAATTATATTTAATGATGCCTATCATTAATGATTGAAGTATTTTCCATAAAATTAGTGAGTTTTGTTTCTTAGCCAAACCACGCACCAACATGGTCGCTATTTTGTCGTCAAAAGTCGATTTTCTAAGACAGTGCCATACATGGAGTAGTCTGATACTATTATTTTTTGAAAATTTTTTGTTGCCATATTTCTGAACTCTTTTAGTTCGCGAGGCTTCATCCACTTCTAAATACAATATCATTGCACTATACACACATCTTGTACGACGCTATCCGTACTCGTCAGTGACAGTGACGTTCAGTGATCCCTGTCAAATACGAGTGCGGATGGCATCGCACAAGATGCATGCTTCGATATAATTTTTCACTGTCACTAATGGATACTGTTATCGGCACCCCAGATAATATAATACTACTAGTACAGATACCTCATCTCATACAAGAAAACGGTTCCGCCGAAACTGGTGATAGTAACGGGCGATTGGGAAGACTACAATACGGACTAGATGGAGCTACTGGAGTAGACTGGACTTGCCGATATAAAAGCACATCGGTTGCTCGCAATACAGTCCACGTTTTTACTTCCTCAATAGATGGCGCTAAACTCACTGCAGTCCACGCATTAACTTCATCAATAGATGGCGCTAAATTTATTTTCGTGTGCGACCAGTAGATTTCAGCTTCGGCTGTCGATACGATTGCATCCAGATTTGGGTAGGTACCTACACAAATAAATAAAAAATGTGATCACTCGCATAAGGTAATTTTTTTTTTAAAGATGTTATTGTATTTATCCCTCAAGCGTATTTGAACGATACACAATAGAAATTCCATTGTAATGCGGTCTCATGCGACCGCTTGGGCGTTGAAGCAGAAACCCTATTTGTTGTTTGTTTTCTTATAATACAGAGTCTAACAAAACTAGTTTTATAGAGTTTTTTCAAAGTTATGTTTCCTAACATACTAATTCACTTCTATATAAGGAAACCTGCTATACTTCTACCTATATACCTATACACACATACGAACCAAAGGTATCTGCTCCTGTAAGTCAAATGTTCATGCTTTCTACTCTAGTCATCTCAGTCACCCGTACCAGGATAACATGGGAGCGAGCAAGATGGCTTTAGCCGAAATAACGTGCAACGTCTTACAGAGTAGGCCCCCAGTTTTGACTACCTACTCATTAGACACTTATGAATGAAAGAAACTTTCAAACAAGCTGTGTAAATTAAATGAATAATCTGGGGGTTTACGGAGTTAGTGGCAGATTTGCATACTTACTTTATAGTTGCAGTCTTTCCTTTTTACTCCTACTACTAAAATAATAACAGACACAACCTTATCAATAATGTTAATAAACGTTGCCTAACCAAAATAAATAATCAGCCAGGCAAGAAATTGTAAGACAAAGGCGTTGTAGTGTTTACCTACCTAAACAGTTAACTGATTCTATTATGCAAAAAATTAAGTCTCCTACCTACCTAAACCTCAAAAGAGACATAAGCAAATGATTCCTTTGGTATAAGCAGGCTAAGGATATAGATAAGCATAAAGAAAATACGACATTGATGCAACAATTTATTTTGAAACGTAAAATACTCGTGGATAATGTTGTTATTAATAAACAATTATTTTAGCCCTCTAAAACAAAAAATATTCCATGGCGTCTTAGCTAATTCATAAAAAAGTTACCTATTTACGGGAATGTTAGTTAAGGATTAACGGTAGGTAATATAACACTAAATGTCTAAGGTTTCGATACAAATCATCACGTATCACTTGTTACACGATTTAGAATGTTTTTATAACTTCTGCGTAAAACTGGTACAATTCTACGTAATCACGCACTTAACAAAATCACAGTCATCTTCTCTTCAGAAACAATGCCATGTCCTTCACGTACGTAGGTATAAACAATGTCATGTTCTTCACGTAGGTAGATAGGTAAGGCATGAAGAGGTGATAGGTGGGGCGCCGCGCCAGCCGGGGCACCGGGCCCACCCTAAACCACGACGGCCGAACCCGAAGGAAGAATACACGGAGGCCAAGATGTCCGTGCTGTAGAGGAACACCCGCCAGACCTCTCAAGTCCACCCGTCTAGCCGCTTCAGGAAGACTGTTGTTGTTTACTGTTCAGGCCGTTCTTGACTACTTGCAATAAGTGAATATCAAATTCAGTCGACGTCCTTTATGTGGCAAAATGATTTTGCGACTGATGGATGCAATAAAAGTCACACGCGCGCGTGTGGACGGCGAAAGAAGAACGCCGCCACCCGCCCAGACACAAAGGATACCGCTCCTTTGTTTGCGTCTGCCGCGGCGCGGCGAACCGACATATGACGGCTGGCTTTGTTGGTGTGCGTGCGCATTTGACAGTGTTGTATAGTAAACAGGTGCAAATAGTGTGTTTTTTTACACATTTTATAGTGCTACTTTTTTGATCTCTGAAACTAGCCTGATTTTTTTTTCTCAAACTTGGTGAGCGTAATCTGTATGATGTATATATACCGCACGTTGGCGGTCGATCATTGGTTTTGTTAGACCCTGTCTGTATTAAAGTCCTGTGTCATAATAATATGTAATAAATCATTACCCCGAACAAAAAAGATTTAGATTTTTCAAAGTGATCGCAATCTTTTTTGATGTGTGAATTATGAATCTTAGGTAAAAGAGAGATAGATGAAGAATGAAGAGTAGGTACCTACCTACCTGGATTTTCGATTCTTTCTGATTCTGCAAGGAATGGGATAAGCTCTGAGCCATACTGCCATAATTAATAAGCATATCTGGCGTTAAGCATTTGTACATAGATATATATTCATTAATAGCAATACGTTTGTACCTAGTAACATTTTGAATTTATTTGCCAGCAGTTAAGCCAGAATCAAAAATACGCGCTCGTAAAAGATCCCGTATCTTTGACATGCTGTAATTTCGGTCGTATGTCGTATCAATAATCCTTAATGTCTAAAGAATGTTACATTACTTTCATACTACGAATATAGTTTATCAAGAGCATGAAAGTATTTTAATTAGCTGCAAGCGGTACCGGCTTTCCCGAAATACTAAATAATAAGAAGACCGTTTTAGTACTAGTAGTATTATATTATCTGGGGTTTTAGTGAAATTAAACCTTGCGCTCATAAAAAGAGGTCAAAAATTGCGAAAAATACTCAAGTATTTTTCTTGCTAATGCGATTTTGCGCCTTATGCGTGTCGAAATATGGATGCATTTTCTATTAAATACTTTCAACTTATTTTAGTAGGCACTATAGAGCCGGAGGCCCTATTTTTGAAATACTCGCGACAAGATGGCGTATGACATTCACTGATTATACTCCAATTTTGGAATGAAAACCAGTTGAAATCCATTCAGAAGGGATTTGAATAAATATATCTAAATTTTGTGAGTACCTACTCACGTCCTTATTCACGGTATTTTCGTTGATTATTTGTTTGTTTTCGAACGCAAATCACACGCCATATCCAAGCGAGAGATTCAAAAATAGAGGCACAGGAGCTCTATTTTTGAATCACTCGCTTCAAGATGGCGAGTGATTTTCGTTCGAAGATGAATTAAAATCCATAGAAAAAACTCGTTGTCGAACGAAAATCACTCGCCATTTCGAAGCGAGTGATTCAAAAATAGGGCTCCTGGGCGCCGATAAGAAACTCAAAGGCTCAAACGAAAAGCATTTCCTTAAAGTAGGTATTTTGTTTTGTACATTGTCTTCTATATGCAGCAAAATTGGTAGGTATTTACCTCCCAACCAGGAGGGCGATTCTCGCGACAATCGAACTTTTTTCGTGTGTTTATTTACCGAAAAAATCAAGTAAAATATCTACACGTAAAAAAACTATCACACGAACAAAATCTAAGTAGGGTAAACATACCGGTTATCGGCCGTTTAAGCGACTTGTTGACTTCAGAGTTGATTTCTGTCATAATGCTGAACGTCAAGACTTTAAAAAAATAAAACATTTGGACCTACAATAGTCTAGTTTCATAATACCTAACGTTAATAGACGTAGTAGTGATACATGATTAAAAAAAAAAATATTTGTAAATATAGCAAATATACCGGTTATCGGCCTTTTTACTCAGTTATCGTCCACCAATGCACTGGTTATCGGCCACCTAATGCACGGTAGGAAAATTAGTGTTATTCAATAGCACATAGGGCTCATAATAGAATGAAAGTAAAACAAATAATAAATAAGAAAAAAACAGAAGAAAACTCTAACAGTGGCTAGTGGGTCTGGATCTAAAACTTGCAGTTCCCGTTCCATTATTCGAAAATTCTATAGAAGCTATTGTTTGATTTTCTGTCAATGTAATAAAAAAAATGTCACGCCTTTTAATAAATACGGCCGGAAATAGGTTTTGTGAAGACTAGCTATCGGCCGTCACACTTTTGGTATTTTTAAAGGTCATATCTTTGGAACTATCAGGTAAACGGGCGGCCGGAATCTAGTTTTCTCTTTACAAAATTAAAGCTGTTTACTATTATAATAGGATCTCTGTTTGTAAATATAAGGTTTCCGCAATATTAGCAAAGAAAAATGACGTAAGTAAACTGGTTTCCCGACCACCCGGTCGGAAAAAGGATTTTTAAACTAAACGATAACTTATTGTCCGACCATCAAAAATACTACATATTATGAAAAGTTTGGTCAGTTTGGGCACTTTAATATTGAATTAACACATGCTTCATACACATAAACCAATTCATTCACATAGGTGAATGAATTGGTTTATGTTATGATATATTCACATAGGTGAATGAATTGGTTTATGTGTTCGTACAATCGTAACACTCAAAAACTCACCTTTGAAAATCAACCCACCTGCTATTTTTTTTGGCTAAATTTGCCACGCCTCCAGACACCAAATTTTGAAATGGCGCGTGAGGGCTCAGATTGCAAATTTCCAGGTTAAGCCGTTGGATTATGAACCGTGAACGTCGTCCGAGTCGAATGACGTGAAATTGGAAAGAAGCTGCCTATACACTGTTTATTATTCAAAATAATGTGCGAAGTGGCCGAAAAGGGGTAGTGGCCGGTAAACCGGTATGTTTACTTTGATACCTGGTTTTGAGCCCTGGTGCTGATTTATGGACGTACTTTTAAAATAAAAATAAATAAATAAAATAAAATCCATTTATTTCAGACGATGTCCATAAAGTATAAAATTATATCAAAACACAAAATAATTTTAAATTTAGAAAATAATTATAGTAAATTGCAATTAAATTAAAATTAAAATTAGTCGAATCAAATACAAATACTAAAAATATGTCAATTACAAAATAAATTAAATTATAATTAATAAAGTTATTCATTGTTCTATTATAATTATTATTATTTAATTTAAATATCGGCCACTCTCTGGAGCACCAGGCACACTTGTATGTACTTTCGTCCAGTGCTGCAGAAGAGGGCAGTCTGGCTTCTGACTGAGGACATTCAGGATGGTGTTAGGGCTCCCGCGCGCACGGATCATCAGCGAGGCGATACGCTTGCGCAGCACTTTTAAGACCTGGTACTTGAATTAGCAAGTACGACCTATGCCCACTCGTAGCGTCTGCTGGACACTAAGTTTCTCGGAATCAATTGTCTATTTATAAGCTTAAATACTTGATTAAAAAAGTCACTCATTGTGGTTAATGGATGGGTTTATCCCGGTATTATACACAACTTATTTCATTGAGTTTTCAACCGAGTTCAAAAAAGGAGATTCTCTGCTGTACTAGGTAGGTATTTGTCCGCGAGTTTCGATGCAGTTTTCAGTATGTTTTATCAGGACGTTTAGTTACTTTTATGGAAAAACATTATTTAAGATAATTGAGTTTGCAATCAATTCAATACTTATTTTCATTTTTAGTACTTTAACTTACTGGCTCTACAAATTTATCGATTACTACAAAATACAATGATACAATACAATTAATGACACTGTGCGTACCCAGCCTGACCTTGATATATAACTTGTCTTAACATTGCTTCACTTTCCTCCTCCAACAATATTGTTCGTAGTTGAGTTACAGAATTTTTAGTGTTTTTTTCGTTCTTCCTTTTTATGTGCATTAAGATTTATGATTATATTATGATATGATGATTTGTATTACAAACACATAAAAATGAAGAAAAAAAACACTAAAAACAATAGACGTTAATCTATTCTATGCTTAAATCGTAAGATATTACTGCTACTATGCATTTTGTTAGTCTACCTACAATATAACGCATAAGCGCAAGTTAGTATACTATTAATTATTAATTGAAACCAGTTATGCGTCTTTATCTAATAAAATTTAAAAACCGTATAGGATTCCGTTGAATCTTGACACCCGCGCAAAATACCTATAGAGTGACCATGATCAAAGCAATGAGTAAGAATTATAGTCACTTCAGAATCAACAAAAAAACTTATATTTGTGAAAAGCATGCCGTGATTTAACAAAATCACTTACCTATACATAAATAAACGTTTTATCAAATAAAAGAAAAACATTCTGGGAAAGTGGAACATTAACTTGTAATTTTTTTCACACCAAGCTGTCTCAGGGTAGATTAATTTTATGACTGCTGCCAAATATGTGGCGTTTTCAAATTAGGCGTTTTTTACCATATTTGACGAATATTTCTTATTTGACGTTGGTAAAATCGGCTTTAAGTAAAAAAGTAAAATAATTAACATCGTCGAGTTTGAACACACCGCGAAAATTATGGGATGAATAGACGTCAATTTTTTCACACAAGTGTGGAAAATCGGGTAATATAATCTCTTTTCCTTGCCTACCGCAGTTGCCTTTACAAGTCGCATTTACAAAATTATGTTTGCGACAAAACATAAACAAAAATAGGGTAACTCGTACATTTTCTGGCATCCGGCAGTTCATGGCCACCTGGCAACAATTCTCTAATGTTTAGGTTTAACCAACGAAATACTATTATTTGTGATTGATATTATAAATAGTAATAATAATAGTAATTAAAAATAATTAATTACTTAGCAACCGTGGTCGAGAAATCGCCTACTACGCAGCGGGTTGCGGGTTCGATCCCCGCATAATGTTACGGGTGTTTTCTATGTATATCATGTATGTATTTACAAACAAAAAAGTATTTAAGTATTACATCCGTTGTCTGGCACCCATAACACAAGCTTTGAGTAGCTTACTTTGGGACTAGATGGTGATGTGTGGGAATGTCCAAAGGATATTTATTAGCAACCGGCCGTTAGCCGTTTAAGATATCGTTTTTGAATTTTCGGAAAATGGTGTTGATCACTGAATGTCATCACACACATCAATGGTTTTATTTGTAACTTTACTGCATGTTAACAAAAATTAAATAAATAATATACTACTTCATTTTGTTTGATAATTTAAACAAAACAGAATTGTTGGGGTGGCTAACAACTGCAATGGAATTGTTATCATTTTCTAATTATAGTTAAGTATTTTAATATTTTGAGGTCCCTGGCCTAGGAGCCAATGAATGAAAATATTTCGATTGTGGGTTGAATAACTATGTTGGCTGTTAAAAAAGATTTAAATAAATTATGAAATTAATTCAATCATCAAAAGCATCATTATTAAATAAAATTACAATAAAATTTAATAAATATTAAATATTATAACTTCAAAAAAATAGTATATTGACTGCGCATGAATCATATCACAATGGTTCTGGTAACTTCAGTCAAGTCGCTGTGCGAATGCCCACGGTAGGTACTCTATTGCGACTGGCCCTCACCCTGCGCACCAGGGATTTGCACCGCTTGCACAAACTAGTAACTCACAAGCACGCGGTTTTGAGTATTATCATCATTTTTAATAGCCCCAGGATGGACACTGTACATAAACCCCCTCCATGAAACCTTTAAACGGTGGTATTCATGTATGGTGATCCTTTAATCTATACAAAGTCGTATGCTTGTAGACATCTTCACTTGACTTTTGATGCTCCAATGTAGATTTTTCCTGCCCCAACGGCCATCATCATTTCCGCTATGGGCCTTGCCTATTGCCACTTCAGCTCACTGTTTCGTAGGGTTATGTTAGTTACATACTTTTGCTTTACGCATCTCTTCATTTCGAGATCGAAGAAAATTTAGCTCTTTTATGAAGCCCATAGTTGGAAATCATGTGTTGCATCCGTTTGAAGTTCCTATTTCACGTTGAGGATTAAAAATCCAAATAATTACCGCTTAATACGCAATTCAAGAGTTCAGTTTCCAATAGATACTGGAGTAAGTATTATATGAGTGTTCGACAATATTTTCTTCTTGTCCCTGTACATTTCAATATCTGTTGAGGTGAGAGGCTCGGTCAACGTTAACAGCACAATATCAAGATTATCCAGCATCTTTAATACATTGACTAATTCATCGGATATCAATCAGTGTGTGTGATAATTCAGCCACCGTCAAGATACATGTTGATTTTTCCCCAATGCGAATCTTATGTAGGAGAGGCAACCTAATTTTTCTTGCCAAGTTTTTTTTACAAATACACATATCCACTTATTTAAAATTTTAAGAAAACACATTATTTGTCAGGTGCAAGATTTAACCCAGCCTATTGCACTTTATTAGGTGTGCGTAGTAAAAAAAGCTAAATATAAATATTAAAATAAATTCCAAAGTCGATTTTAATTATATTGAGGTTTGTCATCATTCGTTCATGGTCTAATCGTTTAAACTGCCTCGGTAGCGCAGCGGTTAGAAGGTCGCACTTTAAAGTGACGGCTGCACCAGAGGTCCACAGGTTTGCGCACACACTTGTGCACTATAATATGTCCCGCGCAGTCTGTTCGTTTTTTGATTATGGTTTAAAGTCTCCATTGTTGGGATACATTTATTTATGTAAAAAATAGTTATAGTACAAAATTCGGTTGCAAGTCAGCACGGCCAAAAACTGGTCATAAATAAAACAAAATCAGATTTTATATCCAGAAAATCATTTTTTTAGTAATTAATACTTATCAAATAATATGAGCAATGCAGACAAGAGATATTTTTGAATTATTCAAAGTCCTTAAACGACAAGAAACCAAAATTTTGCACACGCTCTTACCGTTGGTTGCCTATCAATATGTGTACCTAATAATGTGACAAAATCTCCTAACATCGTGTTTAGTCTCTATCGTTAAGGAGTGAGAATTTAATTCTGGCCATACAATGAGTTTTCTATTTATTTGTACTACTATAACTAATATTATAAAGCTGAAATCTAGTTTGTTTGAACGCGCTAATCTCAGAAACTACTGAACCGATAAAAAAAAAATGTGTCGGATATATTATTTTAATCGACGAAGGTTTTGGGCTATAAAAAATCACGCTACGGCTTAGAAGAGCAAAAGATATATCCTTTCCTTTCCTTTATATCCTTTGGACATTCCCACACATCGCCATCTAGCCCCAAAGTAAGCTACTCGAAGCTTGTGTTATGGGTGCCAGACAACGGATATAATACTTAAATACTTTTTGTTTGTAAATACATACATGATATACATAGAAAACACCCAGACCAATACAAACAGACATGTTCATGCACACAAATGTTTGTATTGTGCGGGGATCGAACCCGCACCCACTGCGTCGTAGGCGATTTCTCGACCACTACACCAGACGGGTCGTCATTATATCCTTATCTCACTAACTCGGTGATGAAACGAACGATCTTTACGTAACTTTATATCGAGAGATCAAAATGAGCCGTTATAGGTCAGAGAGAGCCGAATGAGTAAAGAGCTACTTACGATGATGCGAATCTATACTAATATTATAAAGCTGAAGAGTTTGTTTGTTTGTTTGTTTGAACGCGCTTATCTCAGAAACTACTGGCGCGATTTGAAAAAATATTTTTACGTTGGATAGTCCATTTATCGAGGAAGGCTTTAGGCTATATAACATAAAGATACAACGCATAAGACCACAGCAGAAATGAAAAATGTTGCGAAAACGGGAGAAAGATATTCCTTTTGAGAGCTTCCGCTGCATACGCTGCGAAAATCGCTTAAGTTACACAAAAATCATGTATGACAGGATTGTTCAACATTAAGAGTTCTATAATAAAGTCCGCGACAGCATATGTCTATCTTTTATGGTTGACTTACTACAACCTTTTTTATGTTAATAAATTTGTTAAAAAATAATGCATTATATTTAGAGGTGTATTATACACACAGGTATTTATTCTTATCAAAATAAATACATTTATCATCACGAGCATTTCATTTAGAACCAAGTTGCCCTTTATATCATTTGATTCCAATAAATATCTTAGGAGCTATCACAGTTTTAACATAACTCCGCACCAAAATAATGTTCGCAGCTTAAGTACAACGTGCGCTTGCGCTAATCTATACTAATATTATAAAGCTGAAGAGTTTGTTTGTTTGAACGCGCTTCTCTCAGGAACTGCTGGACCGATTTGAAAAAATATTTCTGCTTTGGATAGCTTATTTATCGAGAAAGGCTTTAGGGTATAAAACATCACGCTGCGACGGGAGGGGAGGGAGCAAACTCAAAACGCGCGGACGAAGTCGCGGGGGACCGCTAGTGATTCTATATATAAACAAAAACCCTTTAATAAGGATATGCTATTGTTTGTTGTCATATAATACATAACTACTAATAAGAAGCTCACAGTTTTTTGTACGTTTTATACTTATTACGTACGTTAATTATTTATATTACTTTATAAAGAAAATAATAACCATTTGATTTTCCTTCATAGTAGTATTATATTATCTGGGTTCATACTAAGCAGGTTTAGGACTGTCAACCTAGATAAAAAATGTTAATGACAGTTTTTGAATTTAAAACACCTGAAAAGTAACTAACTCAATGTTTGTTTACTAATAAAATCAAGTTGTCGCATTCAGTAGTCCAAAAACTTGCTATTATTCCGACAGCCGAAGTGCGCCGGCTCTAATCACAAAAGAAACTAAAAAAACGTCAACAAACATTCAACCAGCCAATATTTATAGAACCGCACGCAATGCAAATTGAACTTTATTTTGTTAACACTACGAGAACATACAGATTCTTCCGTTTTACCGAGACACGGTTCGGTCATAATAATACCTACGCACACTGCGAACGTATCTTCCCTTCTCTTTCTTTCGCTCTAGAAATGAAATGAAGCCGTCTTTCTTTATCACCGGCTTCGACTCAGTTAGTATATCTGAAAATTCAACTTTATCTCTCGGATATAGAGATTTATTTGAAACACAAGTGAGCTACGGATATATGAGCCGTTTGGGTGAGAGAGGTTTTTTATCTTTCTCTCGCGAGCGACACAAGTCTACTTGAAATTACCGTCTGGCATCACTGGTCAAATGAAACGCATTCATAGTAATGCGCCATCTATACTAGTTTGTTGTCAACTTTCCACCATGCCACATAGTTTTGTCGTATGCCGACAGAGGGTTAAAAGCATGCTTTTATGCTTTTTACACTATTTTTGCCAATTATGGAAAAAAACAATGGTATTGAGTTTTTTTCTCTTTTAAACAACTGAAAATGTTTATTAACATAATTTTCGGGTATTATCTTCACGTATCTTAGGATTTTAGTCTATCTAATAAACAGTAATTGCGCTAGCTATACACGTGTCGCCATCTATTGAGAAATTTTAAAGGCTATGTAACTTATGTACCGAATGAGACCCCGTGTCGGCACGTTGCGGATCGGTCTTCAGTCGTCTCACAAACCGGTCTGTTCAATATCAAATGATATTTTTCTATTTCAGCTATCAACAGATTACATAAATAGTCTAAAAATCGCCACTCCATTCTCTTACGCTATAAAAAGTAATGACATAATAAATATGAACTATGATGATGATCAAGACATTAAAAAGGAAAAAGATTGGGACGTAGAAATAGATTACAAAGTGAAAACCGAATCGCGGGAATCATCAGTTGACTCAGACAGAGGCGAACCGTTGAGTAGTATATTAAAAAAAAGAATATTAGCCGAACCTCTTTCTGAACCAGCGAAAAAAACAAAATCCGATAAGCCAACACGAAAGACAGTAAAGAACAAAGCAGTGGAGAAAGAAAAAAAGAAAGGAAGGAAAGAAAAAACACCAAAAAAGGTTACCACAAAAAGTAAAAATGACACGAAAAAGGTTAAAGATAAAAAAGTTAATAAAAAAGAAAAAGAAACAGGTTACGAGTTTCCTGAAGGCGAAGTGGAGATAATATTTTTGACTAAAGAACAGCAAATTGAAGAGATCCAAGCAAGGAAGACAACTGTCAATTATTTGAGTTCGTTCTATAAATGTGAGTTCTGTTATAAAGGATTTATATCGGAGTCAACGTATAAGAACCACATGGTGCGGCATGACCCTGTAAGTATATTGGACACCAATCACATTATGGAAATCACACAACGGTGGTACTACAACATCCAGACCCGAGACAATATAGAAGATTTTGATTTCTTTATTGACCCGACCGGGAATCGAACCCGAGACCTCGGAGTGGCGACGCTTGAAACCAGCGTGCTTGACCACTACACGACGGAGATCGTCAAACTATTAAACTGGCTAAAATTTTAATCATTTTAATGACCAAATTTTGTGTAAAGACTCCACTGATGAATATAAACAACTTTTATAAATAAAATAAATAAATATCCTTTGGACATTCCCACACATCGCCATCTAGTCCCAAAGTAAGCTACTCAAAGCTTGTGTTATGGGTGCCAGACAACGGATATAATACTTAAATACTTTTTGTTTGTGAATACATACATGATATACATAGAAAACACCTAGACGAATACAAACAGACATGTTCATGCACACAAATGTTTGTTTTGTTCGGGGATTGAACCCGCAATCCGCTGCGTAGTAGGCGATTTCTCGACCACTACACCAGACGGGTCGTCGAACTTTTACTATGGTGTAATCGAAAAAAAAACAGCTGTTGCATATAAAGCTGTACCGTTACCATGCGTTTACTCGCTAATGACGACGTCAATTTTTGTATGGAAAATTATCAGTATAAGTTTCCTTAATAAAAGTTTCATTAAAGCAATTTATTTATGCAAATAAATGCACTGGGTCACTTTAACAAGTCCCAATATAAACCCTATCACAGCTTCGGGACAATTATGGGCTAGTGCTGAGAATATCAAGGCAGTAGTTTTTGAGCGGAGGGGAAAGTGTATCCAATTCAATTATTTTTAAAAAATCCATACATCCTTACAAACTTTTATTTAAGTGTCCAATGGATTTATCAAAAAAAAAACTGCTAAACCGATTTCGATGATTCCAGAGCAGCGGTCCCCTCTCTTGCGAGATCTGTCACATACGCGTGGCGAACAACAAGTTGCTTCGCTCGCACATGATACAACTGCACGAACGGAAGTATGTTTGCAAGCTTTGCAACAACGCGTCCAAGTCTAAGTGAGTATAAAAAAAAACCGCCAAGTGCGAGTCGGACTCGCACACTGTATTTTTTTCCAAATTTACACTCGCTTAGTTCAACAGTTAGGTGGGGGGGGGGGGGGGGACGCCCATTTTACCATTTTGAAAACGTTAGACTCGAGAAAATGAGGAAAATCTCGATGTCATTTTAAAAGACCTATACAAGAACACTGATAGGTTTGTCAAAAAAAAATAGGTTTTAGTTTAATATATGGGAGTCCTCTCTTAAATATCATTATTTTTTTATTTTTTGTATGGGAATCGTAAAGCGGTTAACAGGATACATCTACCTACTAAGTTTCAACTGTGTAAAACTAATAGTTTCAGAATAAGTGGCTGTGACATACGGACGGGCAGACAGACAGACTTGACGAAACTATAAGGGTTCCGTTGTTGCCATTCATCTGCGGAACCCTAAATAAACACTAG